>VKOC01000006.1:26402424-26413405 GCA_009364415.1 Spea multiplicata
AATTGTTTTGTCCTATTTTGGTGTGTTACTTACATAAAAGTGTTAGAATTCGTTTCGGTGCATCCCTACTACTAAGCCAGACAATGAAGTGGTAGGCCTACACCACATCAATGTTTGGCGTAGTATATAGTGATTGGGGTTTAGTTACAAGTTTTGATTCCTTTCTTTTTTTGGGATGGGAGGGCGGCAGAGGAGTAGTCCGCACAGGGCGCCAGAACACCTAAGGCCGGCTCTGCCTAGGCTGGGCTAGTGGAGATTTCAATGCTTTCATCAGTCCAAAAAAAAAAAATCCTCTGCTGAGTCTGAATATTTTTATTATATTTTATTTGTAGTACTCGCTTGTTATTCCTAGTCCTAGTTTTAGCTCACTTCCCAACCATTCAAAGTCTAACTTTTTACACCTATCCATGGCAGCTCTGACACTTTGTTCCAGTCACACGCCTTCCTATCTCCTATAAGGCAGACAAAGCATCACAGAAAACCACCTACCACTTCTGTTAAGGTTACATTGTAAAATTATTTTGATTATTTTTTTATGTGAAACATGAAAAGTGAACAGGATTAATATGTTGAAAATAAGTGTAAGATTTATAATCAGTAGTAATCTGGAATATAACCGCTCTGATTTAAAATTAATAAATGCACTGCATAGTCTTACATACAATTATTATTATTATTATCATTATTATTATTATTATTTATTGTTTTATAGCGGCCAATCATCAAATTCCATAGCGCTGTGCAATGGGTAGACAGGACATAACAAGTAGTGTGTAACATAACAATTTGACTTACAGAGACAACAGGTTAGGAGGGCCCTGCTGAAACAAGCTTACAATCTAGAGGGGTGTAAATCATTCATTATATGTTCACTATAATGAATGTTAGCTGTAAAAAATATTGAAAACACTAACCCTGAAAACACCTGCTATCTGTAGGTTTCTAAATTCAATCCTATAAGAAAAAAAAAAACATTTATCGCACTCACTAAATCTAGCAATAAAACACACCATTTTGTATTTAAACCATGTGCAAAAATAGTTCCTAGGTGCAAAAAGCAATATGCTTTACAATCATATACATACAGGAAAGAATCACTGCCCTCTTTCCATTTTATATTTATTATATTCTTTATTATATTATTTTCTCTATTATATTCTATTTCTATTGATTGAAAGGTGATACTGATTTGCAATCAGTATATAAAAAAAAAAAATCACAGAATTACATTGCCAGATATTTTTGTAAATATCTGATATGATGAATAAATATATAATCACAGTGGCATCGCAAAACATAGTATTTGAACAATGATGGCACCTTTCTTTATATAAAAACTGTAAATATTGCTTTGTTTAACAAAAGCTTTGGAAATATTGACATGCTGTAAAAATGAATACGTGTCCACTTACAAGTTTTATAATTATTCTGCTGGATTGATTTTCTGAAAATGTGATTGCAATAGCAACATTCAGATGTAACTAATGTTGACTTCATAAAGTAAATTTTAATCTAATTCCATGAAATGAAAACTGATGTTTGCATGTACCCAGCATTTCATTTAAATGTTATTGAAAGTTACCTTGTTTTCCCTTCTTTCATTTTCTTGCCTTGGCTAGCCTATTGCTAGAATTAACTTTTCTGCATATGGACCTTATTGTCTTTAGCTGTGAAAACTTTATATGTGTGTTTAACCTTAATTTACAGATCAAAGACTGGCGTGTTTTTTGACCACATGTAAGAATAAATTTTCTTCTAATTAGCCGTGTACATCATTACTTTTGTTTCAGTCCAACTTCTGGAATTCTTAACCATCCTGTTGCAGACTAGGTATGATCTTGTATGTTTCTTGAATATCATCAACCTGTATATATTTACCTAATGCCTTATCACTTTTTTATTGCCAAAAAGTAGTAGTTGCTAACATCATCTGCCTTGGTAATCTTAGATCATGTCATCTTCAGGGCGGCTGTTATGTCTGTGTTTTTTTACTAATAAATACTCATGACTATTATTCTGTAAAGAAATCATTAGTTCAGATATCTCAAATGAAATCATTACTATCATCAGTTTATCTTGAGCATTTGTTTATGAAGTCTCAAACAATGGTGTTCCTAATACCTACCCGAATTAATATTGAGTTGCACACCCATAAAATAAATGATTCCAAAGTGTGTTAAGTGCAATATCCAATCTCATAATATATTGCATACATACCGCCGACATGTGAGAACAAGTGTACAAAGGAGGGAACTCCCTGTTCCCTGCTAACAAGATATAAGATGGCAGCATGCGGCTTTATTCTAAAACCATATGTTACCATTGTAGCATTAAGCCATGTTATGTTGCCTGTATCATAGACTGATCCCTGCCTTAATGACTTTTTAGGATGGTGAAAAACTCTGTGATAAGTGTCTGAACAGCAGCCTTCTCTTTGTTGCAGAGGAAGTCTTTAATCTATGTATCAAATATAGTATAATAAAACTGGTTTCTTGTATTGGAGTCATTCTATGGTTTATCACAAGGCAGTATAATGGTGTCTGTCTAGTAGACTGGGCCAGGTTAGACTGGGATATCTAGGTGACCCTAGCTCTTTAATGCTAGCGGTCACCAAATCACATATCCTGCCGTGGCACACACACTACAGCACCTGATCTGCAATGCTGGGGCAGATTGGACAAGTATGGGTTGATGTTGGGACTGGATTAAGCTAAGAAAGCATAACTAGAATACATACAGATGACCATACCTAGGAAGTCTCTGAATTTTGCCTGGAGACTGGAGATGGCAGATCAGATGATAGCTGCTAAATGTAGCCTAGTTGATTGTTGATGAGGAGAGGTAGTAAGGTGTTCAATCTGGTAAACAATAATAAACTCACTGAGATGAGACATGTGTGCAGATTTTACACATTACTGGATATTTTTAAAAAAATATAAAGTTTTCTTTAAGGTTTAAGATTTTTAATTATATATTTATAGATATCCTACTAGTAGAGGAAGCCGTATATTCAGTGTATGAGATGGCTATATGTCATGTTTTTGCTTATAAAAGTCTGTAAAGGCAAAAGGCAATAATAATTTGACTATTCAGAAAAAGTCTAGTGCTGTTGACTTGGACATTGCAAATCTCAATTTATGTTGAGTTGCTATTAAGTATGTGGCATACAGTAAACTGAGCTAGGCCTAGGTTGGTATGTCCAAGGTGGTGACAGTCTCTTTATCCTTAAGGGTGGATCTTGGAGCTCAGAAGAAAAGTATGTGTTTGCTGGGGTATGTTGAGGTGGGCAAGGGAAGTACCCAAGCGAAGAACATCTCTGCATCAAGTTTCAGTAAAATTCATAGTATAGATTGTTGTATACAGCCTTAGAATGCCTGAGTTAGCAAAAATACTACTCTACAGTAAAAATGCTTAATCTAGCATTAATTAATTAATTGAGAAGATATTTTTAGAAAACTAAGAAAGAAAGAAACACTCAATATTTCAGCTAATTTGAAATCTTAAAAAAATGAAACTCTGTGATATGATAGTTTAGCACAGAGTCAGCATAACATATTCATCCATTGGTACAATATTTTCCACCGATTTCTCAAAGGCCTGGGAAATGAAACATTTTACTTGTGTAAATACAAATGTAACAGTATAACATGTTCTTTTTTAGAAACCTGTATCTTAAAACATGGTAAAAACTATTTAAAAAATCAAACCTTGTTACTTAGAAAGGGAAAGAAACCCCATTCTATAATAACCAGATGTTAATATCTAGAACATCACACTTTTGGTTGTTCTTAGTGAATTGTCTTATGAGAAAATAATATGCAGTAAGATTATAAACAAGAAACATGCCAACAGTCAAACTGCATCTCCATATGCATCGAAAACAATTGCTGTGGATGTTATCAAAAATGTGTTAAATCAACTAACGTTGATATAACTTCAAGCAATTAGGAGCATGCTGATAATGATATGAGTCTTCAGCTGTAAATAATTACGTTGCCTCAAGGCTACACTTTAATTCTTGGCTTGCTGTATCTATAAACAATAATCAAACTGCAAAACCAGTTGTGTGTTTTTGTCCACAGTTTGTGGGATTATTTTAAAGCCCTGTAGTGATGCTGATGGCTATTTTGACCTTTGGATCTAAGGACAGTAAGGTTAGACACTAATGTGTATTACCATCGATCTGTGTTAGAAACACACAGCATGTTCCGCTGACTGTTATAAATAAACACAAAAGCTGCTATCCTCAGTCAGTGTGGGTTGTGAAAAAAAGGGCTTGCCGCTGTGACTCAATAAATGGGGCATTAGGAAGAGATGTTATAATTGTTGCTACCCACATCTTGTTAATGAGTAATGTACAGTTAGACTCCAAGCAACTGAAGCTTAAACTGTTTATACAATTATTCTTGTGCTGCAACTAACATTTAACATAATGAAGGATCATAATTGAGGCCATTAAAACAGGGTTAAGATTTGTTTAATTAGAAACAAGAAAATGTAAAATGGGAAGCTATTTTTAAGATCTGCTGGGTCAGTTTGAAGCATGACGCTGATGGATGCCACTGCACACTGTGATACATGAATCGTTGTATAAGGTTGGTTTTGCAATTTTCAGGCTACTGATGCCAATAACGGAACTGGATAAGAAGCTAGTCCTTTTTTAGGATTTTGGTTCTCATTAAAGAGCAAGTGACACATATGAGATAGTACCACAATTGAATCCACCACTGGAAACCATCTATAATTTGTGTTTGCATCATGATGTTAAAGTTCAGTTTTTAAGTTTTTGAATCTGCAAGTATTAATTTGTATAACATCTTCTATTTCCCATGATCCTTCAGTTGATATTGTGTTTGGCTACTTCTAGCACCCTATGTGCCTAAGCAGTATCACACGTCCTGTGTTCTATGTTCATTGTCCATGCTTCATATGAGCCTCAGATGCTCCAGAGTATCAACATTTTTGTTGTTCCTCTGAAGTGTTCATACCTGTTTACAGGCTGTAAAACTGAGGAACCATAACACCATAACGACTTTGTTAGTTATACCTAGTTTAAATTGAAAAATACATTTTGTAAAGGAATAAAAATAAGTGCTGGATCTAATATGGAATGTTACAATTCTAAATTAATATCTAATATATAATAATATAGCATTATGACTCCAGATACTTTATGCATTTTGTATGGTGTCTGTGAAGGGGGTTAATTTAAGCATCTAGTTCTGAAAATTCCTAATACCCAACTTGTGATTAATCCTGATCCACGTGTTTTCAGACCATATGTGTCTACTTTCTTTGATGACTCTCTAAGGGAAACGTCTAGAGTATTAAATGATACAAATGTGACAAAATGTTATACATATGGGAACAGATTGCTTTTATTTACAATGCAGATGCTACTTGTTGAAACAGTTTGGGAAGGTGTTAAGTATTTACGTTTTATCCAGGAAGTGTTCCAGTTCTCTTACATGGAAAGTTTGAGCAATTATCCTGGTTGATCATATAGATGTGGTAGGCTTGGATTTATGTACATAGGTTATCATGGAATCTTGTGGATTTTATGTGATATTTCCAATAAATAATGCAATGCACTCTGTTAGCGGAGTGAGCTGTGTAAAATTTGTCAGATATATGGCCCTCCGTAACATCTAAAGCAAGGAATATATTATTCAGCCTTTGAGAAGATCTGAATAGACTCTATTTTAATGAAATGGTTCATTGCTTGGTCTTGATTTCCACCCTCTTCTATTTTCAAATACTGTAAACCTCAAAAATAACATCATCTGATACAGAATACACATGTAAACTTTATAGGGCAGGGGCCTCCTTTGTTAATGTACTTACAGAGACCCTTTCATAATCTCTATATGAATGCTACACTTACACTTACTGTACTCACTTTATTGTACTGTAAAATGTAAACTATATCAGTTTGTTCTGTAGAAATAAAACCATAAAACCATAAATCAATATATGCTATAGGTGACGTGTTTTTGAGATACACAATATACATAGTGTCTTTAAACTTTAAAAAAAAATGTAATCTACCCTTATAGACAACATTTTATGAATAGTTCAGTCGCTTGGCTTTGCTTCCACGTTGGATGTATGACTTTTTGGCTACAAGTCTTCAATGAAGACCACTTCTAATCAGACTTCTCTGGACAGTAGATGGATGTACCAGGGACCTACAGTTTTTTGCCACAGCAAAGCTGTTGGTAGTGCCTGGCACAATGCCAGATATTTTTTAGGTATATATTTAGGGGTATGATTAAACAATTATAACAAACAGATGCTAATTATTATCAATTTAATATGTAGGTTCAAACCAAATCATTAACTGAAACAAAAACAGCTGTGTAAGAGGAATAAAATTAGGTGAGGAACATGTCCTAACATGGCAAGACTGAGTATAGCAAGAAGGCACAAGGTAGTTTAACTACATCAGCAAAGTCTCTTCCAGGCAGAAATTTCAAGGCAGGCAGGTTTCCAGATGTTCTGTCCAAGCTTTTTTGAAGAAGCACAATGAAACAAGCAATGTTGAGGACCGTAGATGAAGGAAACTTGATGAAGCCAACCAGATGAAAGACATATCATGCTTACTTACCTTCACAATCGGAAGATGTCCAGCAGTGCCATCAGATCAGCATTGGCAGAAAACAGTGAGATGCTGGTATACCAATCTACTGTGCTGAGAAGTCTGTCAGAAGTGGTCTTCTTGGAAGCCTTGCGGCCAAAAAGACCCACCGCCAACATGGAAACGAGTGACTCAACTATTTATGAAAACACAGAGACTGGGTATCAGAATTATGACAGCAGAGAAATGCCATCAAGAAGGAATCTGTGTGGCCCCAAATGTATTCTTCAGGACGACAACAACCACAAACATACAGCCAAAGTCATTAAGAATGAACTCCAGCATAAAGCAGAACAAGGAGTTCTGGAGATGAAAGTCCCCCCCACAGAGCCCATTGAGTCTGTCTGGGATTACATGAAGAGAGAGAAGCAACTAGGGGCTGCGTATATACACAGAAGAACTGTGGTTAGTTCCCAAAGAAGTTTGGAGCAATCTACCTGAAGAGTTCCTTACAAAAACATTGTGCATGTGTAGCTAGAATTGATGCTGTTTTGAAGGCAAAGGATGGTCACACCAAATACTTGATTTAGAATTTTGCTAATAATTTACAATTATACATGTCTATTTTTTGAAAGCGCTCTTACTTTTAGGCACACTGATTAAAACGTTTGTTCGGTACAATATATATATATATATATACACATGAGTGGTGATCTGGCTATTGCACCTCTTGCCCGAGTTTTGTCTAAAGGCTGCCCTGTACAACGGGCAATTACTTCCAAGGGATCCATGTATAAAGTGGATATAGAGGCAAAGGTGATAATTAATTGTTAACCTTATTTGCATGCACCTACCCAGAATCCCCTGTGGTTGTGGCAGCACCATGAGATTTCTGAGGGAAAAACAAGCCTTCTGGCTTGTCTGGTGTCTGTAGATGAGTGTTTAATAATACTTCTACTACCCCATATATATATATATATATCCTTCAGATCTATTCTAATTTCTCTAATCGAATAATAAATCTGTTTTTGTTTTGTGCTTGCACTCCAGACAACATTGAGAATTACTCATGATGAGTAATGACATGAAGATTTTATTCACAATATAAACAGAAACAGGTCATTATTGACAGGTATAGTACTGTATAAATATTCACAGCAAAATGTACCCACCTATGTAAATTTAGAATTGAAGTGTACAAGTTAATTTTAACTTACATATTAGGTTTTCTATAGGTGGATTGTGCCTGCTAGCTCACAGAATAATTGCAAGCAGTTCAAGTGTATTAATGACACAACAAGAACCATCAAAAAGCCATACAGAGTAATCATGATGCAAACCAGACTCTTAATTCTCAGCATGTGGATTTGGTTTGGCTGGATATCATTAATGACTTCCACAACGTTGCTTTAAAATTTTACTTATTTCTCCTATGATTCATATTATGTATCATTTAGTTCGCAGTAAATCAATTCCCTTTCAGCAAATAAAGGTAATCAATTTGTAATGATTGGATTGCAGCAGATTTTTGTACTTTATGTCAACGAAATCTCTAAACCACTTTTTAAAAAGGATTGTCTAATCACTGTGCATTCATTTTAACAGCATTTAAATAGTGTAACATTAGCTACAATTACAGCATGTTAAACACTACGAAAGGGAAAGGTAAAAAAAAGATTATAGAAAAAATACAACTGGTCAACACATAGAAACACAATGTAATTTCGTTTGGACATGCTCAATAAGTAATTAAAGGAACAGACATGCCAATGTTTTCAGGGATCATTCGAACAGGAGGAGTTTTCACATTCAAAGCATTTCATAGAAACACTATGTTTTACTATAGAAAAGAGTGCTGGCTGTCCATTCTAAGAGCCATGTGCTATCCATTTATGCCCCACTTTCCTTTTACAGGGTGTGGAGGACCACAGGTTATTTTAAGTCCAAACCTTTTGTCCCTGTTTGGTTAAATACAGTATGTTATTATATGTATAATATAACTGTACAAAGTTGCTGAATTTGTTTGTGATATATATATATATTTATACAATGAAAGTAAATAGTATTAAAAGTGATCTGATAACAGATTGGTTGTTTTAGAGAATTATGCTATAAAATGTTTGCAATAATGTTGTATTTTAATTTTTAAAAAAGCTGTAATATTCCATTACATTTTAACCAACAACATATAAAGGAGATAAATTAACACATTACATCAATGACATCATAAGAGTTAATTTACCCCAAGAGAATAACTTTTTCCATTAAGTGCACATAGGTCAGTAGTTTTATAATCACAAAACGCGCAAATGTGTAAATATTTGTAACATTTACTTTCTCTTAAAATAATTTGTCCCTACTCATTTAACACAAGTGAAAATTATTTTTGGATTATCAAATGTAACTTTTTGGCATGTTGGTTTATCATGTCTAAAATTCTGCATCTGTTCTGTTAAAAGACTAAGATGAAGAACATAATTAAGAGAACATGTAATGGCTCGTGTTAGGTTTTAGATTAATTAGCTACATGTCAATATTTTTATCAATATCTGATTAACAAATGACACATTGCACAATGAAAGCTATTGATCCACGAGCTGTCTGTACATAGATTGGATCTGCTTTGCTAATGAGAAATCTGACAAAATAATAAGTTCCAAGCACTCTCCATCTTTTAGAAAAAAAATACATTCAGCAACATATATTTTCATTTTGAAAACATGGCAATTTTTTTAAATTAAACTAATGAACTGGGTGAATAACGTGTTTAATTCACTCATTATTAATGACAATGCAGATGAAATAAGATATTTAATTTGTATGACAGGAAATCTTCCAAACATTTTTCTTGAATAAAGAAATATTAATGATATATGTTTTACTTTCTGTTTCATTGTGGCAGAAAAAAGTAAAATGATTGTTCATTTTTTCTCCCTGTTTTATGCTAAACATTTTCAAAATAAATCGTTTATTGATGTTGATGTAAATTGTAACTTTTATACTATTAATATGATATTGAAAGTATTTTCTAAATTGACTGTTAACTGAAATGTGATTAAACATTCAGGTTGACATATCAAGTCATTTTACAGTTCAGTAATGTATATTTTACTTTCCTTAATTTTTTGAGATGGTGCTCTGAAACATATTACTGTATACTTTCAAAAACCTAAAGCTACCCCCTATTTTGAAAAAAAATATTAACACTAATTATTTTTTAATTGAATTGTATTGTGGCTGATTCTACATGTTACAAAAAAAATTGTAATTTTATTTCAAGCAAGAACATATTATACTAAGTTCTATATCACCAGTAGATGTATGCTTAAAAAGAATTGTCAACCAATTTTTACTTTAGCTTTGAAAAGTGTCTGTGACAGTGGTTCATGCTGTCAGCAGGCAGCCGTGGGGTGAGTGAGGAGTGTTTCTCACTAAAATGCTGTTCAGGTTTACTGACAGCAGTGAAGGGGGCATACTGCCTAGTGCCCCATGTTTTCAGGGTAGTTGCGGGATGATAAATGGGGAAAGTTTTCTGTTGCACTATCCACTGCTGACTATTTTTCAGTTAGCTAAGCTCTTTTTGCAGTCCATGCTCCACCCATTAGGTGTCTAGGCCTTCTTACAATATAAAGATAGCTAGAGATAAAAATAGGGATTTTGTGCCAAGGGGCACCAGGTGTGTACATCCCACATATTTACTATAGTTGACCCAACCATAATTTCTACCTTTGATGACCATGGATGCTTTGAATACATAGTTAGGAGTTGATGCTACTGACTGTTGTAGCTTCGATCTTCCGGGCTAGGCTTACTCCCCCCTTAAAAACCCCAATAATGACACCACACCATAGAATATGGATAAGAAAAGGCCACAGCCAATTTTATTTATTAGAGTCATTGTCACGCCAAAACCTGAAACAATAAACATAGGTGCGTTAACAAGGACAATGACTCAAACACCAACATGTAAATATTTACAATAAACACTCAACCTTGCCAAGTAATCCAGGTACCATAACCAAATACCACTTAAGGAAGGGACATACCGAGATGCCCCCACCCTGACCTGAGGTTCCCAGCACTGACAGCCAAGAACCTCCCACCAGATGTTACCAACCATTCACTTACCACCACATTAACCCCCTGGATACCTGGCAAGCTGCCGCCCCACAGACTGTGACAAAATGACACAAACCAACAAACGATCTAAAAGGGTAGGGAGGGTGGCACACGCAACCAGGTAAGCTAACCACAAGAATGGCTCCTGAGCCCGGGAAAACAGCCACTTATATAATCTTCCCCCAACTCCACCCCCGAAATTCCCGCCAAAAAGCCTACCTCTCCTCCGCACAACAGTCAGGGCCCACTATAGCAAATGCTGGCCCCCCTGTGGGCATCATTCTC
>VKOC01000006.1:26432509-26443817 GCA_009364415.1 Spea multiplicata
GCAAGAAAAAAAGTACACCCCATAAAGGGTTTTATTTTACCCATCTTTGAATGAAAAGGGATGTTCCAGTAAATAAGTTAAAATAAACTAGTAGTTCTAAGGAACATTTCATTCACAGATCACAACAAACACACAGTGCATCAGCTTCTCCACGTCATCTTTCATATCATATCTTTATAGACTTGAAATTTTAAGCGTATCTACCTATGCACCAAGATGGATTTACCATATGGTAAGTAATGCCAAATCACCTTAACGCCAAACTAAACAGGCATTTATGTATACTGTGAGAAGTATACAATCCAGTATACTTTTTACTATTCTCTGTTGTGATTTCCTCTCATAGTATGTCAAATCACACATTCACAGTTTAGTTACACAGTATATCCTTATATTTAATAACTGTAATGGTGGCACATCTCACCTCCAACACTGGAACTGTTGCAGATGCCATTACTTTAGGACGGGGGTTCTTAACCTGTGGGGTATGCCTTCCCTGGAGAGGTTTGGTGGTCTCTGGTGACATATTATTTCTCTAAAGAGCAGTAAGAGCTGATGTCACAAATATAAGTAGTTCTTTCCCATCAAATCTTCACAATATACAAATGGCAGTGGTGTGGATAAGTGGAGTGGTCTGCAGCCTTTTCTTTAATATAGGGGAAGCCTAAACATTTGATTTAATAGATTTCCTTTTTAACAGAAGTCTTGCATGTACAGTTAAATATGTGACACTTCCACCACAGGTAGGGGACGTCGCTGCCAATCGGAAGACTCTCTACACTACAGAGATTGATTTTAGCGATAGCAGACAGGGGGCCTACAGTGTCACCACTTAAAGAGATACATAGTTGGCAGCATCCTGTTTTCATTCTGACTGAAAGGGTTGAGTCCATTCCTTCTCCCTTTATGTCTTGTTCTCCAACAGTTTATTAATTCCATCTCACTTTTTTGACAACATATGTATCATTCATTATATGCCTTCTAAATGTCATTTTAACTTTCCTCTGTTTCTCCACCTTTTTGTTTTATATCCCCCTATTATTGTATATTTTCTGTTATTTTTTTGCTTCTTCTTCTAACACTTTTCCTTCTGCCACTTTACTGGATTTAATTTGTCATTGTGTGTAACTTACCTCGTTATAACTTACCTTACTTCTCAAATAGTTTCCACTTATTATCACAGAGATCACATCAATCAGGGTTATGGAGACTGCAGTCACAATCTATGTGCACAACACCAATGCGTCGTGATTATGTCAGAAATCAAGATACATGGCTGTGGTGATGTCAATATACCATATCTGGCCACTTGACAAAACTAACTTTCACTGTGTGCCTTGGAGGCAAATTGTTCTGTCTTCCCTAAATACTAAATACGGGGACTTGAGGCAGACTGTCAGCTCCCTGCATCTCCTTGTCAATATCCTTTAAAATAGGTTACAGAGTTGCACTTATATTTTACAAAATTTCAAATGAATTCATCTATTTTTGACAGTGGGGGTTTTTACTGGCAGAGATTTTAAAATAGGTCTTGGTTTAACGGAAGACAAATATGCTTTGCATAAAATTAATCTAAGCTCTCAATTTTCACAGAGGGAGAGAATCATGATATTGACTTGAACAGCATAATCTCTAACAAAGAAAAACCGCCACAGATGAATACACCCCTATCAGTTTAACAGACTCGTGCATGCTCTGTTTCTAGAAAGCTTTACTTTGTAATTTTACTCTCTGGCAATGTGTAGATAAATGATCTTAAAACAGTGGCAAACAATTCCTGCAGATCTAGAAGCAACGAGTGTTAAATGGCTTAGGTAACTGATTGGCATGTTTCCCAAGCAAACAATAAAATTGACTTATTTTAAGAAATTATGAAATCGGAACACATTCTCGTTTATTGTGCTGATTCAATTGAGAAACAAATAAGGTGTTACAATAAAACATAAAAAGACAAATACCCAAAAAACTAATCATAAAAATATATGTAATTTTGAGAACTTCTACCTATAGTTTCCTAAAACCAATATATTTGAAAAGACATTTTTTAGATAATTTACATGGAAAGTATGAATCAAGCCGAGTCATTTTCAACATTTCTATGTTAGCTTTTACTACAGGATGTATTCACCAGGTAAAATGCTTTAGCAGAAAAGCAAACTCTAGTTAGTGACCATAAATAATAACCGCATTATTCCTTTGTCTTGCCCTTTGAACACACTAATATGGTCTGACAGCTAGCTTTGCTCATTTATTAACTCTCTGTCAGCTGTGATCACTGATAGTGAAGTCAGGCAGCAACATTTACAAGTGGCAACTCTCACCAGCACCTTTTCAAGTATTTCACTATTAATTTTCTCAGGTGATTATTCTGAGTATAGCTGGAGCTATGAAGGGCATGGATCTTTTAAATAGCATGATAAAATACACTATTACTGTATTTCTAGTTAATGTTAGAGTCAATCAATCTATACAGAATTAGGCCAGAATGTAACATTTAACAACGCTCAATGTGCTACATCAAGTCTTGTGTTATGGCATACACATTGTCTTAAAACTGGAAATATTTCCGCAGTATGAGTTACAAACCATTACAAACCATACACAAAAGACAATATTTATTATTATTATCTTTTATTTTGTTTACCAACAATTTACACAACACTTCTTGTACGAAATGTAAAATTAAAATAACTGACAGACTAAGTTTAGTTTACAATATGTTGATGATAAATACCGTATTTGCCCGAATATAGGCCGCACTTTTTCTCCCCACTTTAAGTCTTTAAAGTGGAGGTGAGTCCTATATTCGGGGTTTAGAGCAGGATTGTGAAATTCGTATCGCCCAACACCCGGGACGTGCAGTTCCGGGTGCCAGGCAGGCAGCAGGGTTATGATCCAGATCCCCCGCAGCGCTGCAGGGGACCTGGATCCTACTCTCCGATGCCCCACAGGGGGAGTGCCGGCAAGGGAGATTGTTAAAGCACATCGTGCAGACGTGCCGGCAGCGGAGGTTGTTAACGTTCGCATCGCCACATCTGGTGAACGTCTGCACGATGCGCTTGAACAATCTGCCCCCTCGACACTTTCCACGAAAGTTGTCTACGCGTATCGCGCGGATGTCCCCCGCCGGCCCCGCTAAAGGAACAAAAAAACCCCGGGAGTCTGTTATTGGTAATCTGGGGCATATCTCGAGGGGCAAGAGTGTCAGCATATCTCGGGGGCAGAGTGGCAGCAGTATCTCGGGGGGGGCAGAGTGGCAGCATTATCTCTGGGGCAGAGTGGCAGCGGCATATCTCAGGGGGGCCAGGTGCAGCATATGTCAGTGGGGACAGAGTTGCAGCAAATCTGGGGTGGGCAGAGTGGCAGCATATCTATTCCACTAAGTTGTTTTTTTTCTAAGAATCTAAATTTTTCTTTAAAAAAAGCACCTAACTTTTAGGGTGCGGCCTATAATCCAGCCAATTCGGTAATATTCTCCAAAGTCTCATACAATACACAGATGTGTCTGAAATTTTGACTAAAGCTGGTACAACCATACGGATATACACCGATCAGCCATAACATTGTTACCACCTGCCTAATATTGTGTAGGTCCCCTTTTTGCTGCCAAAACAGCCCTAACCTGTCGAGGCAGGGATACTAGACCTCTGAAGGTGTGCTGTGGTATTTGGCACTTGTTATGCAGGCCTAGGCACCACAGCAGAACGGACGCACTAAGCAGGAGTGGCGGCGTACACGCAGATGAATGGTACGTACTTCAAGGTAACAGGACAAATCAGGACCAGAGGCAGAGGCACAAGAACGAAACAATCCGAGGTTGGGGCAGGCAGCACAGGTTCAGAATCAGTAAACAAAGCCGAGGTCAGGGCAGGCAGATTAGGAGCGAATGTCTGGAACAATAGCCGAGGTCTGGTACACAGAAATCAGGTAGCGTAGGTACAGGAGTCAAAAACGCAACACGAACACACACCCAGAGTAATAAAGACTCTTTGCACAGGGCAAAAGGGGTTTTAAATAGGACTAGAGGTGGGAAAACAGGGAAAACATCGACGCCCGCGAGTGGCACTGTCGTGATAGCAACATCGCCAGCATAACAACAAGCTCTGTCTGTGTTACCTCCGTGAGTGGCACAGAGGTGCCACACAGGCAGAAGCGGTAATGGACGAGCCATGTGCACGGAGGGGCGTGCACGGTGATAGGGCAAGCCTACTGCACAGTGACGGCTCGGGTCGAGCTGCCGTGGCGTGTCTGCGGCGATCGTGTGAATATCACCGATCCGCCGCGAGTGTGTTGCCGCAGACTCGCCGTGACAGCTAGACCAGAGCTGTCACTGTGCGGTAGGCATATGACAGTGCACGGAGAGGACGCGCGAGCGCCACGGGATGGGACGTCTCGGGATCTCGGCTGGACAGGTAGGTGTAACAGCACCAAGACTTTAGCAGCAGTGCTTATTGTACACGTTTTTGGCAGTGGACAGGGGTCAGCATGGGCACCCTGACTGGTCTGTGGCTACTACTCAGCCGCATGCACAACAAACTGCAATGCCCTGTGTGTTCTGACACCCTTGTATCAGAACCAGCATCAACCTTTTCAGCACTTTGAGCTACAGTAGCTCCTCTGTTAGATTTGACCACAAGGGCCAGCATTTGCTTCTGTTCCGTATCGCCGCCTCTTTATATTCTTTGTATTCTGATGTCATCACGTTTCAGACATTTCCAGTGATTCGTGTTTTTTTTTAATAAAGTTGCGACAAAGTAGACTCGGGAGTTGTCCCATCTGCATTCAGAGAAGGCCCCGGATGACCCTCCTACTCTGACGAACGGAGGCGGAGACTTACAGTCCAGAACAGCCGTTACTAGTAAGTGTTTTGGCATCTACTATGTCAGTATATGCTCAAACTCGGCACGGATGGATGAAAAAGAGAAGAGAACAAATCTCAAACATTATTCTATTGTGGGAGATTTATGGTTTTGTATATGTAAAATATATATATGTATAAAAATTATATGTATAAAAATTGTGGATTTATGTATATGTAATAAATAAATAAGCAGTGCATCTGCATGTATACATATGTATAAAAATAATATATAAAAACTTTTATATACAATATAAATACATTTGCATGAAGCCTACTCTGTGTTTAGAATTGCATATAAGTTACATATATAAATCCATAAGAGGAACAGTAAAAGTGCCTGTTCAATATTTAACTCATAAAAACTCCTATTAAATTACTCTCCCTAAAATTATATATATTGTGCAAATGTGCAGATAACTGAATTTACAGAGGCACTCACATAGAAGATTAATTTTCAGGGTTTTATATAATGAGAATTATCGTACTTAAATGACCATCATTAGGTTGACATTAGGTTGACCATCATTAGGTTGACATGCATCTTCTGGTTCAAAGAGAAGATGATACAATAACAGTTTCATGTACAGGTGGTGTGTTTTTCAGGTTTTTCAAATATGTATTATTCTAAGGGTTCTACAGATTTTTAATAAGTATACTCATTTCAATTTCTGTAGCTTGTAGCATTGACTCATTTAAAACTCATTTTGTTTAAACATAGTCATGAATGGATGTTTGCACTTATAAATCCAAAGACTTTCTGGAAGAGTTCACTTTTTTCCAAGCTCAAAAGAAATAATGTTTTCTTTTGTACTAAGTAAACCAATTCATTTTGTTAGGTGTTACACATGGGTGCAATCGAAGTAAAGGCTAAAAGAAGCAAGAATTTATTACCCTACTGCAACATGTTTCAAACAATAATATACTGCAGTAAATCACCATTATCAGAACAACTGCTGGTATGTTCTGTAGAATTCTAGCAAGACTGATCAAAAGTTAATGGAAGGCGATAACAAGAACAAAAGTTCCGGGATATAAGAGAGAATGGTGCTCTAAGAATTAGCTTAATACATAGCACCCATAATATGTTTATTATACGGGTGAAAGCTTTTCAGTGAGGTACGGTAATTTAATAGAGTATCACTAAATGTGACCTCTATTTTATGAACCCATTAATAATCTTTATTCACTTTGATGTCTGCCCTTGATTACTTATTTTATGCATATGTATCCTGAATGACCAAAAGGTCCACATATTCAGCATCAAGACTCATGAAGAACCTTCATCTAAATGCAAAATAAATTGCAAAACATACAATTCCTAATTTAAATAGCTGTGGTTTTATACAGGCATGTTGGAAAGCCCAATGAAAGTAGCAAAGTGCTAATTAATAAATTCTAATACTCACACCATGTTAAGATAATTTGCGTGACACCTATTTTTTAGAGGGAGAGGAAGGGTTCCATCAACAGAACCTGTCAGTAAATTCTAATTAAGCCTCAGTACACCTCTACCATCTTTAGGAACAGATCTACAAAAGCCTTGATATTATTGTGATTGTGACATAGCATTAGCATAAATGTAATAAACTGGTTAAAATCTATTAACACTTGTCTATATCGATTAACTAAACTTTGTTTTTTTGGAATTTTGGGGTTCTTGGCAGAAATAAAGGCCACTAATTAAGTTTTTTCAGGATCTGTACTTGCAAAAATTCATATACATCTATACATTTCCTTCCCATGATGGCCATGGGACCCTATATTGTTTTATTGTTTAACACTATTAAGGGCTATAGTCATGGCGTTTGGAGTGTGGAGATGAAAATACCATGGCCAACTTGAGTGCCATCTTGTAATGAGCTACTATAAGATCCATAGCATGTTGTTTGTACACATAAATGAGTTGTCAAGATCGACATGCGTATGGTTGACACAGAATTCATTAAACTCAATAGAATTGCCAAACTTGACTACCATTTCCTTGCCAACTTGACTGACTTGATTACCAGCTTGGTAGCTGCTCAGTGGAAACTGAAAACAGCAGAGCTGAAAGCAACTGTATGACTGCAACTTAACAGAACTTAAGTTGGGCATTAAGGTTGTGTGGTTCTGAATGAAGTCAAGTTACTTCTGTTACTAGACTGATAAACGAAACCTTTGGTAAACTGATCTGCAACTGTTTGGAAGTTCAGCAAATGTTTGGATATGAGACAGGTTTTACAATATAGCAGATTTGCTTAACCTTCCCCATGCCAGCTAACTCTTCTACATAGATTATCAATTCTGTTTAAAAAAGAAAATACTCTCTCAAATATAATTAAATAAGTGGCATAATAGATATTTTAAAAAAGCATAATAGATATGTATTAGATACATTAATCTGTTCTTAACAGCCTTTACTATGTCTTGTATCTGAAGTCCCTGGGTATATATAATTGTGTATGATAGGAGTTGTAGCCAGCATCTGGAGCAGTGACAGAGCTACCACGGGTTTAGCATGTACAAGGAATAAAAGGAGGTCTTCATGAACCTGAACCATGAACCTGAGGACAAAATCTCAATGTATTTCCAGGATATATTGGACATTGTATACTCTATGCTGTTACTGAAACATAAGCAGTGATGGGAATAAAATGAAACACAGAGAAGGGAGATGGGAATTCTGACAAAATGCATGTTGACTTGTTAAAAAGGAGGTCACTAAAAGCTAGATACACAGTAACATGGAGCAGATTTCTGTCCTCACTCTTTATTGTTCTCTGCCAGATGGCCTACATTCTATTGTTAGTTTGCTACCCCTAAAATACTCCTTCCTGCATGCTAGCTCCATTTTATTCATTTAATTAAGTGGATCTCTGAACTGTAATTGCATTTGTTGCTATTGAAAAGTTTAATTTTAAATTTACAGATAAGTGCAGAATATACAAACCAAGTTACTTGGATAATCTGCATCTATAGTAAACATAAATAAATCATCAGATATTTTCTTCCAAGGTTTCATGACCATCTAAAAAAGACCAGCAAATTCAACACTTTCCTTTACAGCTGATAATCTTAACTCTCAAAATTTAGGTCACCATAATAATACTATTTAAAAAAAAACAGAAGCACAGATAAAATCATTTCAATGGTTAAACATATTTTCACTGATCATTTTTGTAATATAATCATTTGATTTTCAGTTAAAAAATGCAATACATCCCTCAAAAATCAATGTGTGAAATTGCTGATCAATTAATTATATTGGAAAATGCAATGTAAAGGAAGAATACAATTGCAAAAACAAAGTGCACTGTTTGGAATGCTAATATACTATATGTACATAACAATAATACTTCATGCAATAAAAAAACTACATGGAATATGATAAATAGAGCTAGGTCATATGAAAGCAACATGGCTGCCCTAGGGGTACCTTTAAAACTGTATAACACTGAAAAATCAAAGCATCTGAACACCATTAAGAATACATACAGAATACATACAGAAGATACATTTGATATGTGGAGGGAGCCAAGAGTCCCTGGAGCGAGGGCAGGGCTAGCCTCAGACAGCCATGAGGAAGAGGGAAAGTGGGCAGGCAGTTTGTGTGGCTAAATGCCACTTCCCTGTTGAAAGAAAGAGGAAAGTGACTCGGAGATCCAGGGAAACAGCGCTTCACTCAGAGAACCCGGTTCAAACCAGGTATGGTAACAACACAGTTCAGTTACCCTATGAAAAGCAAATGCATGCTGCCAGTGGAACTGCACCAATTAGCTTTGTGCCACTTATCACAATGCTAATTAAATGAAATAAACACATAATACTGAAACATTCCCAAAAAAGGAACAGTTTTCTTGTGGTGGAGTGTGCCAGGAACTGATTTTTGTATTCTCTTTTTTTTTAGGGTGGAAGAAGCAGTAATTCTATTTTGCCTGTCAACACAAGGGTCCCTGTGTTCTTCGATCTCATATAAACGCATCAGCATTATTACAAGTGTTATAGCATGACATGCACCATGTATATATAAAAACACACCCACAACCTTCTAATATTGATTTGATTGATTGGTACACTGTACATTGTGATTGGTGGCATCTAGCCTTTTTTATATGAGTAGTTAAAACATTTCCCTGATGAATATGAGCAAAGCAAACACTGGCTTTGTGTTGTCTTTAGATAAGATCGCAGCGGATTATGGGGGGGGGGGAAACATTTTTCCTCAAATGTATATGTCCAGGGAGATCATAAATCATTTAATACTGTGCTTGGAACATTGATTTAAGCTGCTGTCAGAGCATTAAAAACTTTAGAGACCAGGAAAATATATATATACAATTCTATTACACCTGCTGAACTGAAATACAAGTTGATCTGGTTTCCCCCTTGTGAACTGTCGGAAAGCTTAGTCTTGGCATGGCCTGAAAGATTGAAGAATGCATTTCCAGTAATTGGCAGGTCACTTCATTGTTCTAGTGTGTACACAAACATCATGCTGTGATGATAGTGCTCATGCATGATCTGATATCTGAAATTCTCTTGTGTATGGAGTGACTAATCTGGTATACTCTGAAAGTCATTTCCCTTTCTCATACATGCACATTTTTCCCCATTGCTGGGCAATCCCAGCTAGATTTAAGAGAACAAACACTGTTAACATTTGTAGACATGTTACTCATTATGCATACTTACTAAACTGCAAAAAAATATACCTGTCATCACAAGGTATTTATTTCAGACAAAGAGATGCTTTTACAATACGCCATTAGCAAAATAATAGCATTGAATAGCAGCCCGAAGAAGCCCTGTTTTTAAGAGAAATCTTAATGACAACAGACGATGTTGAAAGGATACCTGTATATAACACATATATCTACTTGTGTGCATTGGGCAGGGCACTGCAGAAGAATAGCTGTTTAGATCTTTTTTATTATGGCGTATATGTTTTTACATGTTTTATACATAGTGTGGTAAATCTAGATTAAGGGTGGGTTAGACATCTTTTGTGCATTTTATCTGGTGATATAAATTGTATGGAGATCTATATATTGAACGGAAGACAATCAAGTTATTTAAAACAGAGCATCATACAATCTTCATCAAAGCATAAGGGCAAGTTCCACAGATTCCGGTGTGACTTATATTCGTATCTGCATGGTGACTATTATGTGAAGCACCATGCTATACTACTAGGCAAAAATTGCAATACAAAGTTACTGTATGCTTTAAAAAGAATATATTTCACCTTAAAAACACAACCCTTGTGTAAGAGTCCTCCTACTCTAGATTTTAAACTCATTTCAGCAGAGCTCTCCTTACGTTCTATGGTGACTACAAATCTAAATTGTTATATGAAACATAACTTGTGTTCCGCATTGCAGAATACAAAGGTGCAATATAAATCAATGAATAATATTAACAGCAAATTGTCTTAATTACATTTATAAGCTTTTATGGACAGTGAATGTTTTGTTTTCAGAACATTTAAATAAATAAGTAAATATTGTATTACTGCTTTTTGTTAGGGATGAAAACTTGTCTCCTTGCATGTAGGTATTATTGTTACACCATGCATTTTCTCTAAGTAAAAAATCCTTGGAATTTAGACATGGATGTCCTATTGGGCAAATTTTCCTGAGCCATGATAATGACTCGCTGGCAGACACCAGGATAGATCTATAGCTAAGATAAAGCACTTAGCTCTCTTATCACATTACTACAAAATACATGTTTGGACAATAAAAAGTTAATACCCACTCAATATTAAAACTGCTTACAATACAAGAACAGGTTCAATCAAGGCATCTACAATTGATTAATTTATTACGACAGATTTTTCAGCATTATCAAAATTTAAAATGCCGGACGAAGGTAGAAGAGAGGAGATAAAGGAGAGAAAATGAAAGACAAAAGGTAGAAGAAAGAAGATGAATAACAAGAATATGCAGAAGTGGTCGGCAGATAAGGTAGGGAAACATTCAAAGAGAGAACAATAATGAGAGTGTAAGAGAGTGAGTGTGGAACATGAGTGAATGTGGACACCAGACGACAAATTTTGTTCCAGAATTTAAACATTCCCTTGTTTTTTGTCCGACCTTTCGGGACCGTGCTGGGATCGTATAACTGGGTGGGTAACCAGAAGGCCCAAGGAAGGTACTGATGCAGTTGAATAGGTCCAGGCAAGTAGGAAAGGTGCAGACCGGTAAAACAAGCAAGAGTCGTTACAAGCAGCGAAGGTGCAGAATAGATAAACAAGCAGGGGTCTGTCCAGGCAGCAAAGGGTCAATACGATAATCAAGCAGGGCCAGGATAAGAGATATTAGAATAGTCCAGTAATCAAAGCCAAGGTCGGGTGCCGGGAAGTCCATTAATGATTGTAGTGAATAGCACAAGGAACTGGGGATTAAGAGTAGCAGAACCAACCTAGTTGCTTAATATCTATGTGTGCTGGGGTTTTATAGGGCTGTC
>VKOC01000006.1:26443917-26487543 GCA_009364415.1 Spea multiplicata
AATACAAAATGGTATGTTTTCTTGCTAGATTTAGTGAGTGCGATAAATGTTTTTTTTTCTTATAGGATTGAATTTAGAAACCTACAGATAGCAGGTGTTTTCAGGGTCAGTGTTTTCAATATTTTTTACAGCTAATGTTCATTTTTGTACCTTTAAATGTTATAGTGAACATATAATAAATGATTTACACCCCTCTAGATTGTAAGCTTGTTTCAGCAGGGCTCTCTCCTCACCTGTTGTCTCTGTAAGCCAAATTGTTATGTTACATACTACTTGTTATGTCATGTCTACCCATTGTACAGCGCTACGGAATTTGATGGCGCTATATAAAACAATAAATAATAATAATAATAATGATAATAATAATAATAATTGTATGTAAGACTATGCAGTGCATTTATTAATTTTAAATCAGAGCGGTTATATTCCAGATTACTACTGATTATAAATCTTACACTTATTTTCAACATATTAATCCTGTTCACTTTTCATGTTTCACATAAAAAAATAATCAAAATAATTTTACAATGTAACCTTAACAGAAGTGGTAGGTGGTTTTCTGTGATGCTTTGTCTGCCTTATAGGAGATAGGAAGGCGTGTGACTGGAACAAAGTGTCAGAGCTGCCATGGATAGGTGTAAAAAGTTAGACTTTGAATGGTTGGGAAGTGAGCTAAAACTAGGAATAACAAGCGAGTACTACAAATAAAATATAATAAAAATATTCAGACTCAGCAGAGGATTTTTTTTTTTTGGACTGATGAAAGCATTGAAATCTCCACTAGCCCAGCCTAGGCAGAGCCGGCCTTAGGTGTTCTGGCGCCCTGTGCGGACTACTCCTCTGACGCCCTCCCATCCCAAAAAAAGAAAGGAATCAAAACTTGTAACTAAACCCCAATCACTATATACTACGCCAAACATTGATGTGGTGTAGGCCTACCACTTCATTGTCTGGCTTAGTAGTAGGGATGCACCGAAACGAATTCTAACACTTTTATGTAAGTAACACACCAAAATAGGACAAAACAATTAAATAACAATATATTATATATATTTGTCCTATTTAACAGCAATCACATTCCTATCATGCCCAGGCATACCCAGATTCCAGGATGTACTTGCAGACTTGGCATGATAGGAGTATGATTGCCCTATCTACCCCCTATCCCACGTCTCACTCCCTTCTCCCTATCTACCCCCTATCCCCCGTCTCACTCCCTTCTCCCTATCTACCCCCTCCTAACTATCTACCCTCTCCCTCTTTGAAGTTCACTTACCTTTCAGGAGTCCTGCGGTGGGGGTGCAAGGCCTCTGTCCCCCAGCTCTGCCACTGTATGGAACAGTATAGAGTGATGGGAGTTATGATGTACTTTAGAGCATAATTATATAATGAAAAATACATTGGAAATGGTACAGCATAACACCCATGACTCTCACACATTTACCAATCCACACATACACTAATCCACACATACACTAATCCACAGATTCCACACATACCAATCCACACACATACCAATCCACACATATACCACTTTTTTTTAAGTGTGACACTATATTACATTTGTATCTACTCAGTTTCTACTCTCACTCTCTCTCATGCTCTCTAAATGTTACCCTACCTTCTCTGCTTGCCACTTCCGCTTCTGCCGACCCCTTCCACTTCTGCATCTTCATCTTTTATCTACTCCCTTCTTTTCTCTCTTGAATCTGCTATCTTATTTTATCAATTTTATCCAAAGGCTTCAATTGACATCCTCTGTCCGATCCTCCGATTGTGCCCTAAGTTGAACTTTTTTGCTTTGTTTTTGTCTGATTTGCAGGGTGGGGGTCTGCCCTTGTTTTTTGTGGCTTTGTACAAATTGCTATATTTACCTAAATTCAATAAATTTGCAATTTACACAAATTGGAGTGCACAAATCTACTTGTCATGTCTGCCCATAGGCACTTATCGTGGAAGTCCTTTTGCACAGAACATGACTACCAAGGGAGAAGCTCTCAGGACTTCCAACAGCAAGGAAGCCTCCGTGCATACCTCCTTGCAAGTATCAGTACTGAGTAGATACAAATGTAATAGAGTGTCACACTTACAAAAAAAGTGACTGTTCCTGTGCCTTCCCTCTACACCGGCAGCACCTTATTCATGTGGTTTTCCCACCTACATACAATGCCAGTAGCACAACAAACCATACATAAAAAGAAAAGTGATAAAGTGCGCTCAGTGTAACTCTACTGTGAGACAGAATATGAATGAAGTTGTTACAGAACCTGTATACATATATAAATTAATATCTTTGTGTGTTCTTTGAACAGGATATCTCAGGAGACAAAATATAAACACAGACAATGGTGTGATACAGTTTGGGTATCAATTCCCCTGTAACTGTGTGAATGCACTCACACGATCCACGATATAAAATGACCCATCAATGGCAGCTCTCTCGAGACTCTCGACCACTACTGGACCCCAGTCCACGGACCCTCCGGAGATGAAGGAGGACAGCAAATATGGTAAAAAATTGTTTCTTTTATTTTGATTCTAAATTCTTTAAAAAGATTGTTCTTAAAATTATAATAAAATAAAAAGCGCTATGCATTTCGCTCTCCAGAGCTTCGACCAGGCGTCTTAATCTTCTGTAGTACAATCCTTATATGCGTCCTCTTCTTCTTTCTCCTGTGTACGTAACATCTCGCGGTCACAGCTCGTATCGTATCTCAGGTGGATGATCTTTTCTCCTATTCGCGACTGTTCATAAGTTCTCAAAAGAATACAGTCCTTCACTTGCATCATTCCAGGTAATGTCTCGAACAGAGAAGAAATTTTTTATCTACACAAACATCTCGAAAATTTTTGACAGATATTTTATATTGTCCTCAAAAGCATCATTAGATATTAATATATCTCTCTATTGTTACTATTCTGCTGATACTAGATCTAGATTAAAGACAATTAATAAATAAAAATAAACATTCAATAATAAAGCATTAGGCATATATGGAAAAATGGGAGATCATTGTTCCCAAATCAAAAGCTCATCTCATTTCCCTCTGTCCCATATTTTTTGTCCCATTGCCACCTCTCCAGTGTTTACGTACTTCCTCTATGGCACAGAATTTTAGACCCTTTGGGTCTTTATTATGGAAATCTAAGAAGTGCTTTGACACTGAATGTTGAATCAATCCATTTTTTATGTTTCTAAGGTGTTCATTTATCCTAACCTCCAATTTACGTGATGTTTGTCCTATATATTGGACTCCACAAAGGCATTACAATATATATATATATTACATTTTTCGAATAACACATTAGTCATTTTTTAATTTTGTATTCTTTCCCATTACTGTATGATATGATTTTTTCCACAGGGAATTTTTGTTGCTTGACTGTCCTACATAGGTTGCATGTGTGGATACGCAACTGGTAACTCAGCAAACCAAGGATTAATTGAACAGGATAGTCAAGATAGCCGGGCCGGTTCACGTATCGGGCAGTCATACAAGCCAAGTGTCCGTACACAAGTCAGGTAGTCAGATAAGCCAAACTGATACACGTAGAGATCAGGCAGAATGTTATATTACTCCCCCCTAGAATAATTAATTTCCCTGTCTGCATTTCCATTCTTATCTCTTCTGCCCTGTTTTATTAAAGTATGGAGTTTATAAATAATACATCAGAATGGCCTTTGGATTTGCTATATCAGAAAGGGAAAGCTCTTAAATTTGAAGGCATAAGGCCAAAGCGAACAATACACTTGCTTCGAGCAAAGGAATACTGTTTCACATAATAAATCTTGTTTAAAAAAGTTACAATTGTTTAAATAAATCAAGTCAAACATGACAGTGGAAATAAGCTAGTAGAGTTGTGATATGGATTAACGCACCTCTATCAAGCAAAGTCTTCTTGAAAAATTCCAGAGGTGCTACACCTGTGTTTTAAATTTCAAAGTCTTTGGCATGAACTATGCCCTTTAGATTGTTCAAAGACTTTCTTTTATAAATCTTCAAGCATGGACCTGTTATGACTGCTTAAAATTGCAGTGGGTGTTATTTTCACATATTGAATGCATCTGAACAAGAATATTATAAAATTACATTTCTGGTTTTCATAGATTTTTACTTAGTACAAGAACCAAAAGTATGTAATAATTGCTAAATTTCTTTTTTTTTATATTTTCTTCATTATTTCACCTTTTTTCCCTTTCCAAGAAAACAAACAAAAAACAGGCATGTAAATATAATTTCTTTATGCGTAAAGCACATAATTTAGAAAAAGTGGAATTATCACGTCAATAAACACAGAAATAACATCAGATGCAACAAGAGGAAGATTGAACTGTATATTCTGGGGGAAAAATACAAAATAAAAGCATGCATTAATATAAAGAAAGAGAAAAGGTTAAATAAGAAAAAGACTAGATTTTTAAAAATGAAATCAAGTTTAAAATGGGCAGCAGCCCTAAAAGCCCACAGGAGCTGCCCTTGGCTACTCAAGGGCTACACTGTAATTCCACCAGCACAAAGGCATCAACATTGGGAGATCATTATCATTGGGTGTGACACTTGGGGAGTCCTACCCATGAAACCAGGGGCCTTGCATCAATAATGTTCCTGAAATGTTCTAAATAAAATTTTAATGTTTTACTTAAATGGGTGCCAATGGGCCAATATAGTGCCATCATGTTCCAGGTAAATATTTTTTTAGCATATTCAGTATCACTGATTTCTATGAACAGCATTGACTGGTTGATTATGGAAATACATTTAATGAAATTTACAAAACTAAGTTGATTTTAAAAAACAACTTATCTTTAGATTTAAGGGCTTCAGTGGACTATTTTAATGCAGGTTGGAAACATTCCTATGGGTTGGTTTGTTAAATACAATTTTTATTTAAATAAATCATGTTATGTAAATCTTTTCTACTCTACTTTATTATGTGTGCAAAGTTCCAAAATTACAAAATTGAGGACAAAATTTCAGTCTTCTTTGGTGAAAAAAAATTTATAAAATATATTTAATATTCATCTATTTAATATTAATCAACCGTTTAAATCCAATGTAAAATATGTTTCAATCTTCCCCTAATAATTCCTCAGTTGCTACCAAGACAAATAATTGCTTTTAACATTAGGCGTCCATAACATTTACGAGACCCATGACCAGAATCTTAGAAATTCTTAACTATGACTAAAGGAAAAAAATTACCGATGGAAAGAATTAACACATTTCAGTATATCCAAAGGTATTAGATGCAAAAATATAATTACACAAGTTGTATAGACAAAACATACCTAATACGTACTCTGTTTAATGTATTTACAGACACGCTATGTGTTTAAGTGTTAACAGACACATTCATAATTATGTGTCATAAGAATCTGAACTAAATCTTATTGTCAGCAAGTAATACTAGGGCTTTGGAAGAAAAACTTACCACTCTTTATATTACTTTGTAAAGTTACAATGTTCTTGAGTGGTATACTATTCATTTAGCATGGTAAAATGCTGGATATTTTTCCCACTTCTATCATTTTTATCAAGTAGAGAAAAAGAAATGTACAGTAAATAATTATTTTCTCTTCTTGATGAAAATAATGGAACAAAACAGGAATTAGAAAGTATATGTATTTAAAGGTCCTTTTAGGTTTCATTTTGAGCATGCATGGTAGCCTTTATTAACCCTTGCCACCTTGTTTTTTTATGGCTACATGTTTGGCTTGGGTCTCTGTATTGATGATTTGACTGCTTATTAGACATGTGTAAGTGGGCCAAAACCGATACGGACAAATTATTTGGTTCATATGTGGCCCATTCGTTTTTGGGGAACAAATTATGTTCCCGGCCTATTCAATTCTGTCAGGCTCTCAGGTCTGTATGGACACAACACAGGGGAACCCTACCTTCACCCCCACCCTTGTCCTCAGCTACCCGCCCTACGGCCACCCCGCTGTGGGGTAGGCCGCATCCATGGTCTCCAGTCCATGAGCACCTCTATGTTGCAGCCAGAGGCAGGGGGTGTTGGCCCCCAATGATGTGGCTTTATTGGTGGACCCAGAGTAGAAAGGGGAGGTGGCTGGCAATTCCCTGGTGAGTAGTCTGACTCTAGAGCTGGTGGGTGGAGTCTGGACTGACAGCCCTATAAAACCCCAGCACACATAGATATTAAGCAACTAGGTTGGTTCTGCTACTTTTAGTCCCCAGTTCCTTGTGCTATTCACTACAATCATTAATGGACTTCCCGGCACCCGACCTTGGCTTTGATTACTGGACTATTCTAATATCTCTTATCCTGGCCCTGCTTGATTATCGTATTGACCCTTTGCTGCCTGGACAGACCCCTGCTTGTTTATCTATTCTGCACCTTCGCTGCTTGTAACGACTCTTGCTTGTTTTACCGGTCTGCACCTTTCCTACTTGCCTGGACCTATTCAACTGCATCAGTACCTTCCTTGGGCCTTCTGGTTACCCACCCAGTTATACGATCCCAGCACGGTCCCGAAAGGTCGGACAAAAAACAAGGGAATGTTTAAATTCTGGAACAAAATTTGTCGTCTGGTGTCCACATTCACTCATGTTCCACACTCACTCTCTTACACTCTCATTATTGTTCTCTCTTTGAATGTTTCCCTACCTTATCTGCCGACCACTTCTGCATATTCTTGTTATTCATCTTCTTTCTTCTACCTTTTGTCTTTCATTTTCTCTCCTTTATCTCCTCTCTTCTACCTTCGTCCGGCATTTTAAATTTTGATAATGCTGAAAAATCTGTCGTAATAAATTAATCAATTGTAGATGCCTTGATTGAACCTGTTCTTGTATTGTAAGCAGTTTTAATATTGAGTGGGTATTAACTTTTTATTGTCCAAACATGTATTTTGTAGTAATGTGATAAGAGAGCTAAGTGCTTTATCTTAGCTATAGATCTATCCTGGTGTCTGCCAGCGAGTCATTATCATGGCTCAGGAAAATTTGCCCAATAGGACATCCATGTCTAAATTCCAAGGATTTTTTACTTAGAGAAAATGCATGGTGTAACAATAATACCTACATGCAAGGAGACAAGTTTTCATCCCTAACAAAAAGCAGTAATACAATATTTACTTATTTATTTAAATGTTCTGAAAACAAAACATTCACTGTCCATAAAAGCTTATAAATGTAATTAAGACAATTTGCTGTTAATATTATTCATTGATTTATATTGCACCTTTGTATTCTGCAATGCGGAACACAAGTTATGTTTCATATAACAATTTAGATTTGTAGTCACCATAGAACGTAAGGAGAGCTCTGCTGAAATGAGTTTAAAATCTAGAGTAGGAGGACTCTTACACAAGGGTTGTGTTTTTAAGGTGAAATATATTCTTTTTAAAGCATACAGTAACTTTGTATTGCAATTTTTGCCTAGTAGTATAGCATGGTGCTTCACATAATAGTCACCATGCAGATACGAATATAAGTCACACCGGAATCTGTGGAACTTGCCCTTATGCTTTGATGAAGATTGTATGATGCTCTGTTTTAAATAACTTGATTGTCTTCCGTTCAATATATAGATCTCCATACAATTTATATCACCAGATAAAATGCACAAAAGATGTCTAACCCACCCTTAATCTAGATTTACCACACTATGTATAAAACATGTAAAAACATATACGCCATAATAAAAAAGATCTAAACAGCTATTCTTCTGCAGTGCCCTGCCCAATGCACACAAGTAGATATATGTGTTATATACAGGTATCCTTTCAACATCGTCTGTTGTCATTAAGATTTCTCTTAAAAACAGGGCTTCTTCGGGCTGCTATTCAATGCTATTATTTTGCTAATGGCGTATTGTAAAAGCATCTCTTTGTCTGAAATAAATACCTTGTGATGACAGGTATATTTTTTTGCAGTTTAGTAAGTATGCATAATGAGTAACATGTCTACAAATGTTAACAGTGTTTGTTCTCTTAAATCTAGCTGGGATTGCCCAGCAATGGGGAAAAATGTGCATGTATGAGAAAGGGAAATGACTTTCAGAGTATACCAGATTAGTCACTCCATACACAAGAGAATTTCAGATATCAGATCATGCATGAGCACTATCATCACAGCATGATGTTTGTGTACACACTAGAACAATGAAGTGACCTGCCAATTACTGGAAATGCATTCTTCAATCTTTCAGGCCATGCCAAGACTAAGCTTTCCGACAGTTCACAAGGGGGAAACCAGATCAACTTGTATTTCAGTTCAGCAGGTGTAATAGAATTGTATATATATATTTTCCTGGTCTCTAAAGTTTTTAATGCTCTGACAGCAGCTTAAATCAATGTTCCAAGCACAGTATTAAATGATTTATGATCTCCCTGGACATATACATTTGAGGAAAAATGTTCCCCCCCCCCCATAATCCGCTGCGATCTTATCTAAAGACAACACAAAGCCCGTGTTTGCTTTGCTCATATTCATCAGGGAAATGTTTTAACTACTCATATAAAAAGGCTAGATGCCACCAATCACAATGTACAGTGTACCAATCAATCAAATCAATATTAGAAGGTTGTGGGTGTGTTTTTATATATACATGGTGCATGTCATGCTATAACACTTGTAATAATGCTGATGCGTTTATATGAGATCGAAGAACACAGGGACCCTTGTGTTGACAGGCAAAATAGAATTACTGCTTCTTCCACCCTAAAAAAAAAGAGAATACAAAAATCAGTTCCTGGCACACTCCACCACAAGAAAACTGTTCCTTTTTTGGGAATGTTTCAGTATTATGTGTTTATTTCATTTAATTAGCATTGTGATAAGTGGCACAAAGCTAATTGGTGCAGTTCCACTGGCAGCATGTATTTGCTTTTCATAGGGTAACTGAACTGTGTTGTTACCATACCTGGTTTGAACCGGGTTCTCTGAGTGAAGCGCTGTTTCCCTGGATCTCCGAGTCACTTTCCTCTTTCTTTCAACAGGGAAGTGGCATTTAGCCACACAAACTGCCTGCCCACTTTCCCTCTTACTCATGGCTGTCTGAGGCTAGCCCTGCCCTCGCTGATTATTAGTGTTTAAACACTCCCTCCACATATCAAGTGTATCTTCTGTATGTATTCTGTATGTATTCTTAATGGTGTTCAGATGCTTTGATTTTTCAGTGTTATACAGTTTTAAAGGTACCCCTAGGGCAGCCATGTTGCTTTCATATGACCTAGCTATATTTATCATATTCCATGTAGTTTTTTTATTGCATGAAGTATTATTGTTATATACATATAGTATATTAGCATTCCAGACAAACAGTGCACTTTGTTTTTGCAATTGTATTCTTCCTTTACATTGCATTTTCCAATATAATTAATTGATCAGCAATTTCACACATTGATTTTTGAGGGATGTATTGCATTTTTTAACTGAAAATCAAATGATTATATTACAAAAATGATCAGTGAAAATATGTTTAACCATTGAAATGATTTTATCTGTGCTTCTGTTTTTTTTTAAATAGTATTATTATGGTGACCTAAATTTTGAGAGTTAAGATTATCAGCTGTAAAGGAAAGTGTTGAATTTGCTGGTCTTTTTTAGATGGTCATGAAACCTTGGAAGAAAATATCTGATGATTTATTTATGTTTACTATAGATGCAGATTATCCAAGTAACTTGGTTTGTATATTCTGCACTTATCTGTAAATTTAAAATTAAACTTTTCAATAGCAACAAATGCAATTACAGTTCAGAGATCCACTTAATTAAATGAATAAAATGGAGCTAGCATGCAGGAAGGAGTATTTTAGGGGTAGCAAACTAACAATAGAATGTAGGCCATCTGGCAGAGAACAATAAAGAGTGAGGACAGAAATCTGCTCCATGTTACTGTGTATCTAGCTTTTAGTGACCTCCTTTTTAACAAGTCAACATGCATTTTGTCAGAATTCCCATCTCCCTTCTCTGTGTTTCATTTTATTCCCATCACTGCTTATGTTTCAGTAACAGCATAGAGTATACAATGTCCAATATATCCTGGAAATACATTGAGATTTTGTCCTCAGGTTCATGAAGTTGACCTCCTTTTATTCCTTGTACATGCTAAACCTGTGGTAGCTCTGTCACTGCTCCAGATGCTGGCTACAACTCCTATCATACACAATTATATATACCCCGGAACTTCAGATACAAGACATAGTAAAGACTGTTAAGAACAAATTAATGTATCTACTACATATCTATTATGCTTTTTTTAAATATCTATTATGCCACTTATTTAATTATATTTGAGAGAGTATTTTCTTTTTTAAACAGAATTGATAATTTATGTAGAAGAGTTAGCTGGCATATCTAAACATTTGCTGAACTTCCAAACAGTTGCAGATCAGTTTACCAAAGGTTTCGTTTATCAGTCTAGTAACAGAAGTAACTTGACTTCATTCAGAACCACACAACCTTAATGCCCAACTTAAGTTCTGTTAAGTTGCAGTCATACAGTTGCTTTCAGCTCTGCTGTTTTCAGTTTCCACTGAGCAGCTACCAAGCTGGTAATCAAGTCAGTCAAGTTGGCAAGGAAATGGTAGTCAAGTTTGGCAATCCTATTGAGTTTAATGAATAATGGGTCAACCATACGCATGTCGATCTCATGTCGTACATGCAGTCTTCTCGCTTGGGCTGGTTCTCTGTCACTGAGGGCAGCCCCTATGCATGAGGGGCTCGTCTGTACATAGGTGCCTGATTCTCATGCGTGCGGCTGCTGCTGACACACATAACCATGAACTTGACGAATACAGGCCTTATACTGAGACAGAGCTGCAGTAGGATGCGCCCGCTTACTCCGGTTCCCATTTGGGGCCTACAGCAAGCACAGCCATTGCTATATGAAACCTGAACCCCCAGCTTCTATGTTACATGCATATATGTGCCCTGATTGTATAGAATGTTGTATGCATGCCTGTACTTCGGAGTGTGCAAAGCTTTATCTTTTATTGTAGCTAAAGTAAAGCTCTACTATCCTTATTGCATATATTCTATAGTATTTCCTCTATGGCAGTGTAAATGGGGACCCTGTACTCTGCATGGACTCTGTACACATACATACGTCGACAACTCATTTATGTGTACAAACAACATGCTATGGATCTTATAGTAGCTCATTACAAGATGGCACTCAAATTGGCCATGGTTAAGTAGTAAGTGGTCCAAATAACACTCAAGTTATCTTAAGTGAATAAACAAGTAGTGAATATGCATCTCCACACTCCAAACGCCATGTCTATAGCCCTTAATAGTGTTAAACAATAAAACAATATAGGGTCCCATGGCCATCATGGGAAGGAAATGTATAGATGTATATGATTTTTTGCAAGTACAGATCCTGAAAAAAACTTAATTAGTGGCCTTTATTTCTGCCAAGAAGAACCCAACAATTCAAAAAAAACAAAGTTTAGTTAATCGAATATAGACAAGTGTTAATAGATTTTAACCAGTTTATTACATTTATGCTAATGCTATGTCACAATCACAATAATATCAAGGCTTTTGTAGATCTGTTCCTAAAGATGGTAGAGGTGTACTGAGGCTTAATTAGAATTTACTGACAGGTTCTGTTGATGGAACCCTTCCTCTCCCTCTAAAAAATAGGTGTCACGCAAATTATCTTAACATGGTGTGAGTATTAGAATTTATTAATTAGCACTTTGCTACTTTCATTGGGCTTTCCAACATGCCTGTATAAAACCACAGCTATTTAAATTAGGAATTGTATGTTTTGCAATTTATTTTGCATTTAGATGAAGGTTCTTCATGAGTCTTGATGCTGAATATGTGGACCTTTTGGTCATTCAGGATACATATGCATAAAATAAGTAATCAAGGGCAGACATCAAAGTGAATAAAGATTATTAATGGGTTCATAAAATAGAGGTCACATTTAGTGATACTCTATTAAATTACCGTACCTCACTGAAAAGCTTTCACCCGTATAATAAACATATTATGGGTGCTATGTATTAAGCTAATTCTTAGAGCACCATTCACTCTTATATCCCGGAACTTTTGTTCTTGTTATCACCTTCCATTAACTTTTGATCAGTCTTGCTAGAATTCTACAGAACATACCAGCAGTTGTTCTGATAATGGTGATTTACTGCAGTATATTATTGTTTGAAACATGTTGCAGTAGGGTAATAAATTCTTGCTTCTTTTAGCCTTTACTTCGATTGCACCCATGTGTAACACCTAACAAAATGAATTGGTTTACTTAGTACAAAAGAAAACATTATTTCTTTTGAGCTTGGAAAAAAGTGAACTCTTCCAGAAAGTCTTTGGATTTATAAGTGCAAACATCCATTCATGACTATGTTTAAACAAAATGAGTTTTAAATGAGTCAATGCTACAAGCTACAGAAATTGAAATGAGTATACTTATTAAACCAATCTGTAGAACCCTTAGAATAATACATATTTGAAAAACCTGAAAAACACACCACCTATACATTAAACTGTTATTGTATCATCTTCTCTTTGAACCAGAAGATGCATGTCAACCTAATGATGGTCAACCTAATGTCAACCTAATGATGGTCATTTAAGTACGATAATTCTCATTATATAAAACCCTGAAAATTAATCTTCTATGTGAGTGCCTCTGTAAATTCAGTTATCTGCACATTTGCACAATATATATAATTTTAGGGAGATTCATTTAATAGGAGTTTTTTAAATATCGAAAGGGCACTTTTACTGTTCCTCTTATGGATTTATATATGTAACTTATATGCAATTCTAAACACAGAGTAGGCTTCATGCAAATGTATTTATATTGTATATAAAAGTTTTTATATATTATTTTTATACATATGTATACATGCAGATGCACTGCTTATTTATTTATTACATATACATAAATCCACAATTTTTATACATATAATTTTTATACATATATATATTTTACATATACAAAACCATAAATCTCCCACAATAGAATAATGTTTGAGATTTGTTCTCTTCTCTTTTTCATCCATCCGTGCCGAGTTTGAGCATATACTGACATAGTAGATGCCAAAACACTTACTAGTAACGGCTGTTCTGGACTGTAAGTCTCCGCCTCCGTTCGTCAGAGTAGGAGGGTCATCCGGGGCCTTCTCTGAATGCAGATGGGACAACTCCCGAGTCTACTTTGTCGCAACTTTATTAAAAAAAAACACGAATCACTGGAAATGTCTGAAACGTGATGACATCAGAATACAAAGAATATAAAGAGGCGGCGATACGGAACAGAAGCAAATGCTGGCCCTTGTGGTCAAATCTAACAGAGGAGCTACTGTAGCTCAAAGTGCTGAAAAGGTTGATGCTGGTTCTGATACAAGGGTGTCAGAACACACAGGGCATTGCAGTTTGTTGTGCATGCGGCTGAGTAGTAGCCACAGACCAGTCAGGGTGCCCATGCTGACCCCTGTCCACTGCCAAAAACATTTACAATAAGCACTGCTGCTAATGTCTTGGTGCTGTTACACCTACCTGTCCAGCCGAGATCCCGAGACGTCCCATCCCGTGGCGCTCGCGCGTCCTCTCCTCATATGCCTACCGCACAGTGACAGCTCTGGTCTAGCTGTCACGGCGAGTCTGCGGCAACACACTCGCGGCGGATCGGTGATATTCACACGATCGCCGCAGACACGCCACGGCAGCTCGACCCAAGCCGTCACTGTGCAGTAGGCTTGCCCTATCACCGTGCACGCCCCTCCGTGCACATGGCTCGTCCATTACCGCTTCTGCCTGTGTGGCACCTCCGTGCCACTCACGGAGGTAACACAGACAGAGCTTGTTGTTATGCTGGCGATGTTGCTATCACGACGGTGCCATTCGCGGGCGTCGATGTTTTCCCTCTTTTCCCACCTCTAGTCCTATTTAAAACCCCTTTTGCCCTGTGCAAAGAGTCTTTATTACTCTGGGTGTGTGTTCGTGTTGCGTTTTTGACTCCTGTACCTACGCTACCTGATTTCTGTGTACCACACCTCGGCTATTGTTCCAGACATTCGCTCCTAATCTGCCTGCCCTGACCTCGGCTTTGTTTACTGATTCTGAACCTGTGCTGCCTGCCCCGACCTCGGATTGTTTAGTTCTTGTGCCTCTGCCTCTGGTCCTTATTTGTCCTGTTACCTTGAAGTACGTACCATTCATCTGCGTGTACGCCGCCACTCCTGCTTAGTGTGTCCATTCTGCTGTGGTGCCTAGGCCTGCATAACAAGTGCCAAATACCACAGCACACCTTCAGAGGTCTAGTATCCCTGCCTCGACAGGTTAGGGCTGTTTTGGCAGCAAAAAGGGGACCTACACAATATTAGGCAGGTGGTAACAATGTTATGGCTGATCGGTGTATATCCGTATGGTTGTACCAGCTTTAGTCAAAATTTCAGACACATCTGTGTATTGTATGAGACTTTGGAGAATATTACCGAATTGGCTGGATTATAGGCCGCACCCTAAAAGATATGCTGCCACTCTGCCCACCCCAGATTTGCTGCAACTCTGTCCCCACTGACATATGCTGCCACTCTGGCCCCCCTGAGATATGCTGCCCCCCCAGACTTACCAATGCAGACTCCCGGGTGTCTAGCGGGGCCGGCGGGGGACATCCGCGCGATACGCGTAGACAACTTTCGTGGAAAGTGTCGAGGGGGCAGATTGTTAAAGCGCATCGTGCAGACGTTCACCAGCTGTGGCGATGCGAACGTTAACAACCTCCGCTGCCGGCACGTCTGCACGATGTGCTTTAACAATCTCCCTTGCCGACACTCCCCCTGTGGGGCATCGGAGAGTAGGATCCAGGTCCCCTGCAGCGCTGCGGGGGATCTGGATCATAACCCTGCTGCCTGCCTGGCACCCGGAACTGCATGTCCTGGGCGTTGGGCGATACGAATTTCACAATCCTGCTCTAAACCCCGAATATAGGACTCACCTCCATTTAAAGACTTACAGTGGGGAGAAAAAGTGCGGCCTATATTCGGGCAAATACGGTATTTATCATCAACATATTGTAAACTAAACTTAGTCTGTCAGTTATTTTAATTTTACATTTCGTACAAGAAGTGTTGTGTAAATTGTTGGTAAACAAAATAAAAGATAATAATAATAAATATTGTCTTTTGTGTATGGTTTGTAATGGTTTGTAACTCATACTGCGGAAATATTTCCAGTTTTAAGACAATGTGTATGCCATAACACAAGACTTGATGTAGCACATTGAGCGTTGTTAAATGTTACATTCTGGCCTAATTCTGTATAGATTGATTGACTCTAACATTAACTAGAAATACAGTAATAGTGTATTTTATCATGCTATTTAAAAGATCCATGCCCTTCATAGCTCCAGCTATACTCAGAATAATCACCTGAGAAAATTAATAGTGAAATACTTGAAAAGGTGCTGGTGAGAGTTGCCACTTGTAAATGTTGCTGCCTGACTTCACTATCAGTGATCACAGCTGACAGAGAGTTAATAAATGAGCAAAGCTAGCTGTCAGACCATATTAGTGTGTTCAAAGGGCAAGACAAAGGAATAATGCGGTTATTATTTATGGTCACTAACTAGAGTTTGCTTTTCTGCTAAAGCATTTTACCTGGTGAATACATCCTGTAGTAAAAGCTAACATAGAAATGTTGAAAATGACTCGGCTTGATTCATACTTTCCATATAAAGAATCTAAAAAATGTCTTTTCAAATATATTGGTTTTAGGAAACTATAGGTAGAAGTTCTCAAAATTACATATATTTTTATGATTAGTTTTTTGGGTATTTGTCTTTTTATGTTTTATTGTAACACCTTATTTGTTTCTCAATTGAATCAGCACAATAAACGAGAATGTGTTCCGATTTCATAATTTCTTAAAATAAGTCAATTTTATTGTTTGCTTGGGAAACATGCCAATCAGTTACCTAAGCCATTTAACACTCGTTGCTTCTAGATCTGCAGGAATTGTTTGCCACTGTTTTAAGATCATTTATCTACACATTGCCAGAGAGTAAAATTACAAAGTAAAGCTTTCTAGAAACAGAGCATGCATGAGTCTGTTAAACTGATAGGGGTGTATTCATCTGTGGCGGTTTTTCTTTGTTAGGGATTATGCTGTTCAAGTCAATATCATGATTCTCTCCCTCTGTGAAAATTGAGAGCTTAGATTAATTTTATGCAAAGCATATTTGTCTTCCGTTAAACCAAGACCTATTTTAAAATCTCTGCCAGTAAAAACCCCCACTGTCAAAAATAGATGAATTCATTTGAAATTTTGTAAAATATAAGTGCAACTCTGTAACCTATTTTAAAGGATATTGACAAGGAGATGCAGGGAGCTGACAGTCTGCCTCAAGTCCCCGTATTTAGTATTTAGGGAAGACAGAACAATTTGCCTCCAAGGCACACAGTGAAAGTTAGTTTTGTCAAGTGGCCATATATGGTATATTGACATCACCACAGCCATGTATCTTGATTTCTGACATAATCACCACGCATTGGTGTTGTGCACATAGATTGTGACTGCAGTCTCCATAACCCTGATTGATGTGATCTCTGTGCTAATAAGTGGAAACTATTTGAGAAGCAAGGTAAGTTATAACGAGGTAAGTTACACACAATGACAAATTAAATCCAGTAAAGTGGCAGAAGGAAAAGTTAGAAGAAGAAGCCAAAAAAATAACAGAAAATATACAATAATAGGGGTATATAAAACAAAAGGTGGAGAAACAGAGGAAAGTTAAAATGACATTTAGAAGGCATATAATGAATGATACATATGTTGTCAAAAAAGTGAGATGGAATTAATAAACTGTTGGAGAACAAGACATAAAGGGAGAAGGAATGGACTCAACCCTTTCAGTCAAAATGAAAACAGGATGCTGCCAACTATGTATCTCTTTAAGTGGTGACACTGTAGGCCCCCTGTCTGCTATCGCTAAAATCAATCTCTGTAGTGTAGAGAGTCTTCCGATTGGCAGCGACGTCCCCTACCTGTGGTGGAAGTGTCACATATTTAACTGTACATGCAAGACTTCTGTTAAAAAGGAAATCTATTCAATCAAATGTTTAGGCTTCCCCTATATTAAAGAAAAGGCTGCAGACCACTCCACTTATCCACACCACTGCCATTTGTATATTGTGAAGATTTGATGGGAAAGAACTACTTATATTTGTGACATCAGCTCTTACTGCTCTTTAGAGAAATAATATGTCACCAGAGACCACCAAACCTCTCCAGGGAAGGCATACCCCACAGATTAAGAACCCCCGTCCTAAAGTAATGGCATCTGCAACAGTTCCAGTGTTGGAGGTGAGATGTGCCACCATTACAGTTATTAAATATAAGGATATACTGTGTAACTATACTGTGATTTGCCTTGTGGAGCAAATGTCGATGCATCTAAATGTGTGATTTGACATACTATGAGAGGTAATCACAACAGAGAATGGTAAAAAGTATACAGGATTGTATACTTCTCACAGTAGACATAAATGCCTGTTTAGTTTGGCGTTAAAGTGATTTGGCATTACTTACCATATGGTAAATGCATCTTGATGCATAGGTAGATACGCTTAAAATTTCAAGTCTATAAAGATATGATATGAAAGATGACGTGGAGAAGCTGATGCACTGTGTGTTTGTTGTGATCTGTGAATGAAATGTTCCTTAGAACTACCAGTTTATTTTAACTTATTTACTGGAACATCCCTTTTCATTCAAAGATGGGTAAAATAAAACCCTTTATGGGGTGTACTTTTTTTCTTGCACAAACCAAGTCTAACACCAGTTTGTTTAATTAAGGAAAACCCTGAAAAATCCAAAATATTTCTATTTAAAGGTATGTTTATCTAGTAATTATAATCGTGAAAAGAACCAAACATTTCAAACCATACACAAGTCTGCTTAGATCATTTTTGGTCCTAAAAGTTTGAAATAGAGCACATATTATATTTCTGCTCCAGGAAGCAGGTGGTTATACAGAGAGGCATAATACATGCAGGGTTGTGTTTACAAATGCCACAAAGCACTGGGATCTTTAGTACCGCACCCATTCCAAAAATCCTTAATGTGTTCTAAACAAATCCACTTAGTGAAAGTATGTAATGTTGTTTTGGACCCATGAATAGCACTCTTTAAATTCTTGTGAATATTAACAATTTAAACACAGCAGGATAAACGAGAATAATAAACAATAAACTTACCACCAATAAGCTCCAGTTTTGGCTCTGTGACCGTTTCACGTGTGAGGAAAGGGCCCCCTGGACAGTTAGGGAAAGGGGAGTATGACTGCTGGCCTGGGCCGGTTTAAAGGATACCAGCAGTTTAGTGATTGGTTCCTGCAATATTGTTTCCGGGTTTTAAGGTTTCAGAAAGGGGGTGCGAGTAGGGTTCTACCTTTTTCCCATCAGGATCCTCCCTGGAGAGGTTCCCACCCACCCACTCACCCAAATGTTGCCGTTTTTTCTTGCTTCTTCTATTATTTGTTTTCACAGCAGTGGAAGAGTTCCCCATCGGCCAGCGTGGAAGTTGTGTTACCCCAAGAGGTGCCCAAACCGGGCTTGGGGAGGCAGGTCCAGCAGGCCGCTTATTGCACTTGCTGCACTAGGACTCTTGGGGTGAGTACCGCCTGCAGCTCGTGTTTGCAGCTGGCGGGTTATTCGTTAATCTTTGTGTTGGTTGTTAATGCTGGCATGGGACAATAAAGCTGTGGCCATTGCCCTACCCACACATTGACGTCTATCTATATTTAAGGGGTTTGAGTAGAGGTAATAGGTATAGGCTCCAGGCCTAAGCAATCAATTCCTCTCACTGATTTCAGGAAGAGCTTTCCTGCCACTGATTGGACCATGGAGGAGACAATGGTCTTCATCTGTGGACCTAAGGTAGGTATGTTACATAAAAAAACAGCATTCATAAAGTAGTTCAATATGCATTCTTATTTAGTGAGGCTTCCAGGGATATTAAACTGCCCAAACAACCACTTGACATGAGATCTTAAACGGGATTAATACCAGCCTATCTTGGTTCTTTTGAAGCATTCATATTGTTTCATGTACAAATAAAATGCACTGGTACAAACTTTGAAAACATGTCAGATTCAAATGATCCATTTCTGTTGCTCTGTATAGTGAAATATGGCATGCATGATCAGAATGGAAATAGTTGGTTCATTGCACTATACAAGCCTTGAAACTGATTTCAAGCAAGCAGAAAAATAATTTCACTATATATGTAGACTAATGGGCATTGCCAATCTAACCAAAAATAACTAAAATAGTTTAGGATTTTCAATCCGTAAATAATAGTCTTTCAATCCAGTAAAACTGTATGGTTAGTGAATTCACACTATAGTAACCTATATTATCCTCTATAAAAAATTATATATTTGCCTTCCCTTTCCTAAATGATTCCATAAATGAAATAAAATGATATAATTACAAATAAATTATATATTAAGTAGTAGGGTTAAGTACAAGCTTGCATCATTGTGAGTAATACCTGCATAACTAATTAAATTTAGTAATTTTGTTATTGGTCTAATAGTCTTACCAATGAGGAAATGTATTTATTTTTATCTCTAATTTCTCTGCAAATGTTGGCTAATATGTAGGTGAGAAAGTTTATACATTTTGAAAATCCTGCAGCCTTATTTACAATAAAATATAATAGCTAATAGGTGAATAAATATATTTTCTTTTGCATAATTGTTCAACAAAAGCTGAAGTGAATGTTAATGTATGATGATATCATCTTATTACGCTTGTTAAAGCAATGATAGGTAGGCTGATAGGTGCTGTTATCAGAAAACAAAGACATAAGCTAACCCATATAATAATGAGTAATTTAAGTTACTAAAAAGTTTGCCTCTTACCATGTCCCTTTTCTTCAGTGGAGTCTTCTATTTTCATGCGGAACCATCAATCAAGCATTAAGTTTAATATCCTTGTTATAACCCACTAAATTTGACGTCTCAGTCTAGACACGTTTGGGAGTAGTCATTAAGCTACAATATTGCCAATTTGAGGACCGTTACAATGAATGTCTTAATAGATCCGCTGGCACGTTTGTGTAATTGTACCCTGACTGGCACTGTTGCAACATAATAAATAACCCCCATTGTGTAGCCAGAGCTCAGGATGCACACATAAATTAAATCACGCTTTTAGTACAGGTAGAATATTCATATTTTTAATATCTGTCAGGAAGGAACTGACATTTCAGTGAAGCTTTGTCAGTTCCCAGCATTATCATGCCTCTAATGACAGTCTGCCAGTTGAAGAATATACCTTTTCCAGCAGCCAGTATAAAGATTCATGTTCAAGGCTAGACTGCAGATGACGTACATGGACGTACATGTTCTGACACTTTTGGAGAGGGCAGCCACAGGTATCCAGCCCACATGTCACAAAAGGTAAGCAAGCAACGCCATCTGGCCCATTAGGAATTTGCCCAATTTACCAGATAGCCAGTCCAAGCCTGTTCATGTGTGTTCCTCAGCATGCATCAGATCTCAATATAGGCATGGCTTCTACAAAGTGGTTAACCTAAGCCTGAGTGATCATGAGTGATGGCCCAAAATCAGGTAACTATATAACCTGGCTGAAATGTAAAATTATTTTCTTGAATACTTTGTAAACTTTTTTACCCTTTTTAATCTGTGGTTGTACAGAGAGAGAGTTTTTTTTTCCCATAGAGCTGCAATACCTTGTCTAGTTCTAACTTGGTCAGTCTGACAACCTTGAATTAACCTCTTATGCAATCTAACCTGTATCAAAAATACACAAGGAAGATTTTAAAATTCATGTTCAAACTGAATATATATCTTAGCATGTATGTATGTTTTTCCGATTTGTGTACTCTTGAATGTAAAAGTAATTATATATTTCTTGTAACATTTAAGTAAAACAATATTGTTAGACTTCTCTGTGGTAGCATAACAAAATTGTGTTTGGAGCTTACGGATTTCAATTGTATTCCGGTATAAAAATCAGATAAAGCAATATTTAAAATAATGGACAACTAGTAAGAAATCAGGCAAAACATAAAATTTAAAAAAATGTAATAAATTAATATGGACTTTTCTTTAAAAATATATTCAAAAGCTATACGATATCTTTCTTCTTAATATAATAATATTCTATTTTGAATTTTGGACCATGCATTCCTTTTACTTTTATTCTAGAAGATTTTTCTGCACTTGGCAATTGTCACATGTAAAAACCGCATGCTGGTTGAGCAAGCATCCTCTGTTTCTCTTCCAATTCTGGTTCCAATTTCTGGATAGCAATATTTTTTTTTTTAAAAAAAAAACCAGAAAATTCTAACAGGAGTTATTTATATAAATGTGTCTGGATGGAGTAAAGCAAAGGTCATGCATGATTACTTTGTCTTCATCGTACGACACTATAAATTAATACGTGTTCTAAAATATAGCAAGATGTTCACTGCAGAGACTAAAATATCTTCAAGTACAACAAAAAAAATAACATACGCCACTTTTCAAGCTTAGCCATCAGTCTCTAGATCATTCAAACTAAAAAGACAAGCAACTACTTATCTTAGAAACTAGAGATAAATTATTTTCTCCAAACATTTGAGAGTTCTCTTGATTTTTATCTTCATCTTAAATATCTGATTGCCTGCAGATGAATACCAGTGTCTGCTTTTGGGTGTGCTCTTTATTGGCATAAAATCACTGCAAAAAATTGCAAATACTTTTTTTTAATATGTATAATTATGTTGCAAAACTAATAAATATATTACATGTAATATAAGTAATATTTAATTATCAAAAGACTTGTGAAATAGATTAATAATGATACAATTTTTGAAAGTCTGCAATGCGTGTAGAATAGAACAATATTTTTTTGCATTTTTATGTAATTATTTAAAAAAAAATTAACATTAATCTTCAATTTCTTTTTGATTTTTGGTTCCAACTGCCTGTGTTCATTAAGTGGTATGGCAATATATACATCAGCGTAGGTTACAAAAACTCTGACGCAGCCCAAATTAAACCATGTTAACTGTATCTGTATTACTTAACTATGCCCCCCTTTTCTAGCCTTTCTTTTTTTATATATAAATGAATGTTTTGTACATTTTGTAAATGTAAGGTAATTAATACAGTTCTAATATTTACAGTATATATAATATATTCTGCTTAACACAACATGTATTGATAGCTATAATGATGATGTGTTGCATGCCCAAGAGCTTAATAACTGTGTTGTTATATTTAATAATCTTAGTTATTTTATAAGTTTTATCTTTCTGCACACAATACCTCTTAAGATAAAGTATTTATTTTTCCTTTACGGAACGCAATGATTTTGTGGTTCAGGAATAACCAAAATTACTATACAACTAAACCATATTTGGAAGGATCAATGTCTTATTACATTGATAATTTCTTGTGCTCCAGATGTACTTAATTTTATCTTATACTAAAAACTCTTTTATTCAAATCCTCTATACGTACATCTACTCAGTATCCTCGAAGCACACCACCCACCTCTGTGTAACGTGTCTTCAGTGAAGCATTTCAAGGATTTTGACTTGCAGTCCCAACAAACTTTTTTTTTGTATTTTACCCCATGTTTTGAGATAAGGACACACAGATGAAAGTGATATAGAGCGCTGTTTACGCGAACATTTAGTTTTTCAAAGGAGGTTTGGTAAAGTAGCTTTATTAAATTGTACGGTCTATGGCTGACAGGATAGACGTTGAGTTAAATATGATACCTACCGATTAAAATACAAACATCAAGGCAGACATGAAAGGAAAGCATTGTATCGGTGACGGGGATTACTGAACCAAAACTTGGTAAAATCCACTGTACCTAACTATGGTTTGCTGTCAGATAAAAGCCCTGTTATACGGAAGTAAACTCGCAATTCTAGGGGGACAGCAAGGCATTAGTTTACAATGTGCAACACTTTGACATTCACAGTATAATTAATAGTATAATATTATTTTTTATCCAAAAGGTAGTTTGGAGATATAGAACAATTATTTGGAAATATACGCTAAGGAAGCAAAATTATGATTTTTTTTAGTACCATCTTATTCACTAAGTCACTTAGTACAAGAAAGCCATAAAAATACATTTTAACCCATCAAGTCGATTCTTTAACTATATAAAGATCTGTCACTTTTCCCTAATCCTTCATTCATGGTATGTATATCTTTCAATACCACACCATCAATACCATCAATACCATCTTTCAATACCACACCATCTGAAAGGAGCACGCTAGCCATCATATTAACTTTAATGAATATTACCAGACGTTCCTTTAAATTTATGTTGTGTCCTTTCTCAAATGCATGGGGAATTCTAAAGAACCCCCTATAAACATTAACATTTCCCCACAACCAGCAAGGTTCCTTGCAGGAGATGTGTTTGGCCAAAAACATTTACATACTTATGAGTAGTCAACTCCAGTGTTGGCTATTTATTTCAATTGGAGCACTTTCGTAACGACTTTATAGCTTCAGCTTCTACCTCAGGTAAATGCAAGGCTTTTTGTTTCAGAACAGCCCAACGTGAGGGAAATCGGACAGAGGTGCCCCATGATGGAGGTGAGCACAGGCCCCCTCTACATAGTGTGGCTAGGCGGCATAAGGACAAATTCTCTAATTATGGTCACATGGTGGTGGGAGCTTCGTATATGAGGGGTGGGCCAGCTTCCAGAAAATGTTTATAAAGAGAGGGATTGGGGATGAAGGCATTTTCTGTATGATTGAGCTGTTGTGTTTAGATGTTAGTACTTTTTGGGCACTGCAGTTGTGTTTTTTAAACAATGTACATCAAATAACGTTAACATACATTATTCCTTTACTGGGGTGGCCAAAAACATTAAATTGTCCCTTTAAGTTCTATATACCCTGTTGTTTAATTGCTGTTGTTGAAGTATTTGTCAGGATAAGGAGAAAGGAGAGCACTTTAACGAGTATATGTATATGGTATGTATATGTTACTTATACAAGCGTATGGTACTTAAGTTGCCGTTGTCATCTTCATTTCCTCCTGGAAGGAACACTCTTAGCGGGAGACAAAAAAAAGAACACATTTGTTTCAAGTGTTTTAAAAATTAAGGAACGCGCAGAAACTGAGTAGTACTCAGAACCAAAAAAAACGCAAACGTTTACTCGTTAATAAAAGCCAAAGAGCAGTGGTGTGCACAAGAGAGACAGGCAAGTGTCATTGAAGAATGCTGTGTCTTGGAAGCCACTGAAGCAGAAGGCGTTAATTGTCAGTTTTGACTCACAGGTGTGGTGTTACTATGAGGGTTATCACTTAAAAAGCGTGATCAATCCTGCAAGCGGCACATAATTAGACCCTAGAAATGCTGCCTTTTTTTTTTACCTGTGGGTATCTAATCCCATTTCTTTTTCACTACCACAAATTATTTTAATTTGCATATTCCAAAATTAAGAAGCCATCCCAGTCAAACAGGGAAATAACGTTAATAAGTTAAAACTATAATTAAGTATTAGCAATTCGCTCCTAGCGTAATTTGCACATTGCAGCTGATATTCAGAATATCAATATATATTACTTCCATCGGCAAGTTAAATTTCTGTTTATTCAGGGACTTTCTAAAATGCAGGAGCCATAATATGTCACGTTAGAAATTGATGTACTCCTCTTGTTAACTTATCTAGCCTTTATGCAAATCACTATACTGCAATTTATTTAATTTTTATGTTGGAGGAGAGAATAAAGCATAGGGTCAGAGGCACAGGCATGCTATTTATCCTCTGATTGAACATATTAGCATTTCCATTAATTCTGTTAGGCACTTATGTGATCAGTGGTTGGCAGCTGGCAGCTGAACGTTATAGGACTCATGGCAGGTCTACAGTATATCAGGCTGAGGCACGTCTTTGAATATTCTTTACATTGATAATAGCAATAAGATCATGGTTGGTAAGGCTGTCAGGAAGAGTTCAGAGATTAATCTATTTTGATCTAGGATATAACACACGCCGGAAAGCTGGGAAACTCTTCCTTAATTGCTTTGAACCTTGGTCAGTTTGCTACCATCCTCTCAACGTTAAAGGTGGCTAGAAATCACTATGTCTTTGGAACATGGTAATTAGCACAGGCAGGCAGCCAGAGGTTAGGACACAGACGCAAAATAAGGTCTAGAACAACTGCTGTGTGTACACATAGGAACCGACCCTGCTAATGTCTCGCTTTGCCTTCTGTTACTGATTTGTTAGATGCTGCTTGAAGTTTTTGACAGGGGTGTCCCATCAGCCCCTTGGCACACTGTGTTGATCAGTAGATAAAACTTGCCAAGCAGCAGTTGCAATGGCAAACTTGTTTCTAAATCCCCAGCAGCCTGACCTGCTTTGCTAAATGCTTTTCCGTCACCTGCCGTCACCTCGTCTAAGTCCCAGAAGGTTTTTAATGCTGCTGATGGTTACAGTGGCTGCCTGACCCAAGGCCTTTTTCTGAGCTCGTTCCATGACTTTCTCTAATGAAAAGGTGTGCTAGGCTGAACATCGTGTTCACCACATTATGGGCACAGCACAAACCCGCTGTTGCTACAGTCTAAACTGTTCCCTTACAGGCAGAAATTATGCATCTCCTCTTGTCTTCTCAATTTGTTTTCCATGTGCAGTGGGAGGCCCAGATTGTGACCACCTTCAGGCTGAATGGCAGAAAGCAATGGAAATTAGTCATTCGTTTTACAGGCATCTTTAGCTTGCTTTGCTGCACACTGAAAATAGAAAATAACTGACCTGTGAGTTATTTAAACATGAGTGTAAAAAAAAAAAACAGGCAATGTATATATGCTTGTTTTTATTGATGTGTTAGTAACTATCTCTAGACCCCAGGCAAACGAAATCACGGTAGTGGTTTGATTCCTGACAATGAAACTCGTAGGGATGATAAAATCTGGAAAGAAAAATCAAAATCAAGCAATATGTACTGTATTTGTACACCAGAGGCAATTCCCCAACGCTGAACAAATACAAATAAATAAAAATGTAAATAATATAGATCTTTTTTCTCATTACATAGATAATATTTGCAATACATTATTAACTAGGTGCTCTCTGTAGCTTTTTAATAATAGCGTTATTACACCTTACTTATGTTATATGAATTCTCTAATTCCATTTTCATGGAATGGACAAAAAATAGAGTATTGGTTCAGAAATGTCCCCCAATAGTGCATGTTTCTAGGATGCCCTCAGGTGAGCATTGATAAATTAGTCAGTACCTCTACTTAAGATCTGTGCCTGTGTAAGAGAGCCTTCTCCTCTTGTGTTGAGAACTTTCGCAGCTGAGGGTACTTCAGGACTGGAAGGATGAGGATCCATCATCACCACATCTACTGTTACATATCTACTGTCATACAATGCAATCAGTGTTTTTGAGAGCCAAATTAAATTCTGTCCCAATGCTACACTATGAAAGTCCCTAAGTTAACCCCTTCAAGACCGGGACGTACCTGGTACTTCCGGGTCAAAGGTCACCAGCAGACCGGGACATATCAGGTACGTCATCGATGATACGCGATCCAGCGTCGCTTTGAATGCTGGGATCGCGAGGGGCGGCTGCTACTGACCGCTGGGTGTCCCCAGTGATCCGTAGCAGCCACTCCCCCTCAATTCCGTGCACGTGATCGCTTTGCAGCGAATCACGAGCATGGAATTTAAATATTTAAAAAAAACTGCGGTCTTCAAGGGAAGACGCAGTTTTCCAACGCCGGTCCGGAAGGGGTTAAGTTGCTCGTTTCTGTGGCACAAATGTTTATATTTTAATTGTGAAGTCTGTCTCAATTGTTTGGAACACTAGTAGCAAATGTTAGAAACATGACATCTGAAGGTTTTAAGGTATATGTTCTATAGGATAATGACAGGGAAAAAATGTTCTGCCTTCCAAATGCGATTTAGTGGGTTGTTCTTTTTTGCATTTAAAGGATTAGTGTAACTGATACTAAAAAAAAGTATTAGCCTTTTAGCTTTGTGGGCACGGTGGGCAAATCCAGCTCGGCTCAAGCATTGCTCCATGAAGAACCAGCTTTCCCACGTCTAATAATCTTCTTCAGCAGAGTTTTTTCTGTTAAGACTTCAATTACATTGCCAGGCAAATGGGGAGAATTGGACAGGAAGCAGAAAAGTAGAAACATGAATTTCAATGTTCCATACTAGGCCACGAGGCAAAACCACTACCAGACAACTAGACAGCCATCCATCATTCCTAATGCAGCAGTGTCAAGCAGCAGGTGAGCATCACATTTTTCCAGGGAACAGAGCCCCAAATTGCTAACGTACACCTTTTAAAATATTTAAAACAATTGCACTTTGCCTTTTATCCAAAATAAAGAAATTTTATTTTTTTATCATCAATAGTTACATATCAGTTTTGAGTTTCAAATATAAAACATTAGAACGTTATACACCAGGAGAAAAAAATATCTATTTCTTAATTAACTTTGGTTGTGTTATGAAGACAAAAATATTTGAATCATACTTTCCACATATTCTAACGGCATACCCCACACGATCGAGTATGTTTATTTAACCAAAATGTTGATTGAAATTTTAAACAGAAACACGATTGGCAAATAAAAAGTTCTTAGATCATCTAACAGAGGGATGATTGTCCTTCTTGTTTGTTCCAACTTAGTGATAAGCTAATTACATTTATTTATGTCTCTGGTCTCCAGTTACGTCTAGAAATGGAGAATTAACGAACAAGGCCAAAATGTATACATCTTTAACCCTTTGTGAAACAAAGGGGTGTGTATCTCATTATTCAAAGCTTAACCTCTCAGTTTCTCAGAAGAAACTTGATTTGCCTTTGCAGTCTGAGAAAACATAAAATGTGTCTTCTGTAATTTACATTCCTTTTAGTTTAATAAGATTTTATTTTGCACAGCCTTCGTGGTTTTCTGTAAAATATCCTCTTAGGATAAGGGTAAACCAAATGCGTAAATATATAAGTGTAAACAAAATATATGACTAAGGATATAGAACAGAATAAAACTATAACAAACAGTTATACTGTAGGTACACTGGCTGGAGATTTTGGGTGCTTCAACATTGGAAATAAGTGTAGACATCTTTGGAATCATCACAGCATTTCATACATAATAATTACAGGAGACAAGTGGAGTTACAATGATACCTTTATTGGCTAACTTAGTAAATATAGATTGCAAGCTTTCAAGACCTCTCAGGTCCCTTCATCAGGCTTCACTGCACCCCCCAAACTTCTTCAAACGCGGTGCAGATCTTGGCGCAGGTTATATATATATACAGAGACAACTGTCCCATTCAAAGTACCAGTATACCCAAAAGTAAATTCAAACACAACCGTCACAACTGCCACAACAAGTAACCAGCAGCATAGAAGAACTGGATTGACACCACACTTGACACAAACATTTAAACATATTGTCCTTATCTGACAATCGGTAAGAAGTAACCAAAACATTGTCAAAAATGTCTACAAGTTTTCTGACCGTTAAAATCTAAGACTTTCCATGTGCTTTGAACTTGTTGTTGTATTTCTATGCAATTTTGGTATACAAATTTAGAGCATATTATAAATGGTTCATAATTAGAATGCCATGGTTAGTGTTGTCATATCCCGGCACTCTGCATCATTTGCCGGCGTGTAGTGATTAGGAATCACGGAAGCCAAGGTCTAAAGCGACAGAACTCGCGCTCCCTAATGTTGGGCCAGTTAGAAGGGGATTGTGATCTCCCCAACAAGTGCTGCGGCTGCCGGTCAGGCGGCTGTGCTCCCCCTCGCAGCTGCGCCCAAGGTGAGTGCCTCTCTTGCCTCACCCTTCCTACGGCCCTGGCTGTTGAATAATTTTTTAGATGCACTCATCAAATTTTAGCGTATGTGCTGTAGACTTATGTACCCCCCCCCCTCAAAGCCCAGCTACTATTCCTACAATTGCTGGCTCAACATCATGGGAGGTGCAGTCAAGAAAAGTTAATGTTGTATTATGTAGCATTCCGAGGTATCGAAAAAAGAGAGTAGTAAGACAGTAGTAAAAAGTGACATAAAGGCATAGAACTAAAATAGGACACTTACTGCCTATTGTTTCTCCTTCTCTTGTTGCGGCTCCAGTGGGCCCCTTTGAAGTTCCCAGTGAGGATCAGGTGTCCCCTCTTGTCCCCTCTCTGGACACACATGCTTACTAATGACATCATGAACACAATGCCTCAACATTACACATATCTTCTTTAAAGCTGCATAATGATGCTTGTCATATCTTTTTGGTTATTTAGGGGAAAAAATCTTTCATTTTTACCCAAGGCATTCATTTGTTTATTTTGGGGCTATTTCTCCGCAAAAGTCTTGTTGTGTCACCTTTTAGAACTACTAGTAATTATCCAACAGCATTCAGAAAAACTCATTACTGATATTGGCATGTGTTGACGTATAAAATACTGTTCAATCAATGTGACATTTACTCCACATGTTTATGTTTATCTAGGGCATAATAAGTACCCAAGAATTTTTTTACTTGACACTTTTACAGAATACACTTTTCAATTTTATTTGTAATAAATGCATACATAGCAAATCACTAATGCACTCCATAATCAGCCTATAGGCTTTTAAAACCTCTGTAGAATGGTGAAATGTTTATCTGTTTTTCACCTGAAATCCTTGGGTATAGACCAACATTGAAGACAGAATTGTGTGTTTAATAGTGCATATAATTATTTTAAAGAATGTAAACCCTGCAAATTATGATTTCTACAAATCTTACCATAACGCGAATTACATGTTGTCCCAAGATTGCAATGTAGGGTTGGACGGGGGAACATGTTGTTGAACATTTGTATAAGAAAGATATGTTTAAACAAACACATTTCGAGTGTTGAGATGTATAGTTTCTTAAGGCACAACACTGAGAGCCAAATTTGTAGTGGTGTAGGGAGTGGAATGCCTACGAATAAATATCTGATGTTGCTTGATCATATGGCTTTCTCCATTGCCAGGGGCTATAAATAATAGCCCAGATTTTCTCAAGGCTAATCCCCTCATGAATATCTCTCAATTGTATATACTGGAGTAGGTTTACAAATAGTGAACTGCTGCCAAAATTGCTAATACCATATTGACAATAAACTTCCTGTTTAGCCATGCCTACTCACCACTCCAGTGAAACCTTACTGTCTAAAGAAAATATCATAATGTGTTATTTCCCTTCTCATCTAACTTGTATTACCTTGACTTCCTCAAAGCTCTGAAAACACAACAAAACCTAGTACACCCACACACATTGAAGCTGTGCCAGGACTCTCTCAATGTCTAAACATTAACCAAGTAAAGCTACGCAATGGTATCTACAAATTAGAATAATATGTAAACCGATCAGCCAAAACATTATGGCTACTTGCCTAATATTGTGTAGGCCCCCCTTTTGCCACAAAACAGACCTAAGCCATCGAAGCATGGACTCCACTCGATCTTTGAAGGTATCTGGTACCAAGACATTAACAGCAGATCCTTTAAGTCCTATAAGTTGCGAGATGGGGCCTTGATGGATCCATCCTTGTGCCATGTGTTCTCCAGGTAAGCGACGAACACGCCTGGCCATCCACGTGATGTAAAAGAAAACGTGATTCATCAGAACAGGCCACCTTTTCCATTACTTCATGGTGCAGTTCTAATGTTCACGTGCCCATTGTAGGCGCTTTTGGCAGCGGCTGTTTCAGCAATTTGAGCTACAGTAGCTCATCTGTTGGATTCGACCACATGGGTCAGTCTTCGCCCCCCCACGTGCACCAATGAGCCTTGGTCGCCCAAGACCCTGCCGCCGGATCACTGCTTTTCATTCCTTGGACCACTTTTGATAGATACTGACCACTGCAGACCGGGAACACTCCACAAGAGCGGGAGTTTTGGAGATGCTCTGACCCATTCGTCTAGCCATCAAAAAATTGTCCTCCTTCTAACACATCATCTTTGAGGATAAAATTTTCACTTGCTAACTAATTTCACCCACTGATATGGTTATGGCTGATCGGTATGTAATATATATATATATATATATATATATATATACAGTGAAGGCAGCGACTTTAGGACACCAAATTAATGAGATAATTATGGCACTGCTACAGGCTGCCAACAATCTCACCTTCCATGAAAGTGTTGACAGAAACTGTCTAACCGGTGCTCGGTGTTAATATGACCAAATGTTTTGGTATTCCCTGTCTGAGGTTTGAATGCAGAAACACAGGAAAAACCACTAAGTGTCATAAAGACCCTGTAGAGTGTCTGTACAAACTCTGCTGGGATCTCTGATGACATATACTGTTTCCTTATCACTGTATGCTCAGCAGGCAGGGAATTCAGAGCGAGAAGGTGCAGAAATAACAAATAACAGCGGAAATACGAAACGAATAATGTAAATATTAAAAGGGATCATTGGGAGTCCATGAGAGACCCGAAAGAATCCAATGGGATTTCTGGTAATGTTGCTCTCTAATTCACCAAACTACTACGCGCAGAAGAGATTACAAATCTTTAGAAAACCCCTGTGTTGCCCACCATACTAACAGTATATATTTTGTTAAAAAACAGAGCAGTGTGCAAGGGAGCAAGTTGGCTTTTATGCATATCATAAAAACCTTTGCACCTGGTCTATTACTGTATTCTGGGGATGTTGCTGGACATAAATAGCTTTTGTTTGCAGTGGCACCTGTTTTATGGAAGAAATCCTATGCAAAAAAGCAAGTGGTGTGCGAATAATGCAGTTTTACATTTTGCTACTTATTTTGATGTTGGTAGGAGAATAGCTGCATTAAGAGAGGTGGAACTGCCTTTTTACAATAACCGAGATTGTTATTCAAAAACATATACTTCTGTTGGGAGATTTTGGGAGCTGTAAGAGCTATTAAGATTACAGTGCGAGAAAAAAAAATACAACTTTTAAAGTGGAGCACACCTAATATTTGACGGTTAATGGGTCATTAAAAGGCAAATGGGTATATTTTGAGGGTTTGATGTTCCTTTGCAGTAACTTCTGTATATAATTTATAATCAGTAAAACTCAAAAACATGTGAGGTTTTCTATTTTGATCACTTTCTATATTTATTATACAGGAAGGACTAGTTTGAACATATGGGTTTGGAAAGCCCCACTTGTCTTGAAAAAAAAAAGAATATATAATTGGTAGGGATTACCTAAATGAGAAAGGGGAAATAGATTTAAACAATATAGTGACAAGTTTAAAACTTCTTGTTTTTCAATTCTTCCTCAATTGTAAAATAGCTTGCGTTCTCAAGGGTTTCATGGTCTCTGCCGATTATGTTTCAGGATGCAAATGAAGCTTCTGAATGGATGGTGATTGTGCAATAACTATTCCATTTATTAAAGCAAAAATTCACAGCAAATCTAACAAATTGTAGAACTGACACCCTTTTTTATGTTCTCAGTCACATTTTAAGACTGATGTCATATCATATTGTCTTGATAGTTTTTAAGAATGAAAACAGGCCTCCAGCCTCTAAAATACATTGGCTGCAGTCTTATTTTTAAATGAAGCCGATCTCATGATTAAACTGTTACTGTGGTTGGCATTGGAAATATGTTGGCAGTTGCCTCCGACTATCCGTTTCACACATTCCTCAAGACTATTTATCATTTTCATCTCTGAATGATACATAGTGTGTGTGTGTCTGTTTCTTGTAATACTGAATTGTGCAAGAAAGTAATGATTCATTGTTTGTCAGCCAAATTGACCAGAGGATCTTTTGATATTTATTATGCCACATGAATCGTCTACTCCCTATGCTTTATTTGCAGCACCACCAAGCCTGCTCTTTTGTTGGTAGGGTTGGTTTACTATATAATTGCTATTAGAAGAGTGTGTATGTGTGGTGTGCGGGAGATTAGAGATGTACCGGACAAAGTAGATGCTTGGATGCAGCAAATGGGTTGATTTAAGACATAATGGATGCAATCCAACAAGCCAACTAATTTTACAATTATAGCTAGCTAGCTAGATATTCTTGTGTAAGTGTATATAACATATTTTTCCATAATAGGAATATCTATTTCAGTTTTATATCTACAGGGAATGCAAAAAACATTCCAGCAAAATAATATTCTAGAAGCAAAAATACACAACGTAGCTTTTTTTTGCTTTTTTTAAATTATTATTACTGTTGTTGGTATTTCTCAGTTTTTGATCTTTTGCTGCTCTTTGTTTTGCCTTTGCAGGTACCGGTGGGAAAAGGATAGCACTGGGCTCCGCAGCTTTGCATACTCTGTAAAGCCCCCTGGCTTAGTCAGCTGGATCACACTGAATTAGTCAAGTACTTCATTATCTCTCCTCTCTGCACATATTGCTCCAGGTAATAAAGAGAGGAGCCAGTGCCTTCTGCTGCTCTGCCTGTGAAGTTGTGTTGTTTTGACCAATTCTGCACAGACGTATTGTGCACAGGGAGGGCATCACATTTCATCCATTGCCTGCAGTCTTTCACAATATCCATTTAGTCACAGCAGTAAGCTAAACATGTTACTGCTGATAGCATAGCATGCTTTTGGAGTCCTGGAACCCACTGGAGGTCTGAGATCCCTTTTTGTGCAGTGTGGATAAGCAATTGAAAATATTGGTTGAATAAGACAAGCAAATGATGAATGCATTGTTTATAATCAATAAACCACCCTTTTAAAGGGATGGTAACATTCAACTAAACCTGCAAAAAATACAGCTGCAAAATTGGAATTATCCACACACACAATATTATCAAAGAAGAATTGATATTCCAAGATATCATAATACAAAATAGCTAATTAAGGCTTTATATATAAAAATATACACAATAGATATTTGTCGCAGTACCGTGAAGAAAAATAAATAAAATAAATCTTCTTAAAATCTAGTCCTTAACTTAACCTATAAAGCCAATTAATAAAACAGGAAGAGGAAGTTTCAGCTCTTTGCCAGGTATCTGGAGCTATATATGTTATGGAAGTTATAAGCATAGCATTGTCCAAAATGTCATGGCATGCCCCCTTCAGCATCCCAAGACATTTTGGGGAAGGTCTTTTTCTGTTCCAGCTTAACTGTGTTCCAGTGCACAAAGCAAGGTCCATCAAGACATGGTTGGATTAGTTTGGTTTGCAGGAACTTGACTGACCCGCACAGAGCCCTTACTTAAACCTCATCGAAAACCTTTGGAAAGAACTGGAATGGAGATTGCGAGTCAGACATCAGTCCAACAACAGTGCCTGACCTCACAAATGCCCTACTAGATGAATGGGAAAAACTTTTCACAGAAACAATCCAAAATCTTGTGCAAAGCCTTTCCACAAAGGTGAAAGTTGTGAAGTGGGACCAATTAATGTCTATGTATTTATAATGAAATGTCATAAGGTCCCTGTTGGTGTAATGGTCAGGTATCTCAATACTTTTGTCCATATAGTGTTTCATATGGGAGGGTGGACATGGTGGGCTTGAATTATATGCCTTGCTCCACTCGTCATGACATATGAAGTTGTCTCTCTGCCATTTTATAAATCCAAGAAGGTCCACCAGTGCACTCATATATGCTTTATGTTTAGCTGAAGGTAAGAACACCTAAAATGTATGTATCCGTTATATCCATAAAGTGATTCCAGCACAATATTCTGCCAATATTCACTTCCCATGCAATGCTTTGTGAAGGAAGCTAAAACAAGGATTTTTTTCCATTTACAATGAAACTCAAAATTGAGAACACAGTGTGAGAACAGAGTTTTACCATATTTCAAATTTAGGGCATTACTATTCCAGGTAATTCTTGTGTTTCTTACCAAAGGCGAACAAATAAAAAGAAACAGAAACAAAGGCGCTTATCATAAAAGGCCTCCTGTTTCCAAGTTTGAATTGTTTCTCACAACATAAAATATGTTTTAAGACAAATAAATTATATGCATTGCAGGTAATGAAAGACCAAAACATTTTGTGCAGTGTGTTCTAAGCTCTATCTATCTATCTATCTATCTATCTATCTATCTATCTTCATCATTATCTACGAATATGGCACACAGGAGGAAGCTTCATGAATATAGGCTTTAGGTCTGGCTATATTGCCACTTAGATGTAACATTGCACCAGAATCACTTTTTTAACGTAAAACATTTTATTTGCCTGTTATGGACGACATACAGTGGTTGGTTGTTAAGTTGGCAAAATAGGGAACCTAATGATAATAGAATTGTTTCAACCGTCTTATTTCACAAGCCAGACATCAATACATTTTTGTGTTTAATGACTGAAAGAAACCTTAAAATAAATGTAGCTTCGGGTCTCCTCCTCTGCTGAGATTGCTTACAGCCAATTTATACTTTATACTATAGTTTATATATTTATACCTGTAATTGAAAAACATAAAAACAAAAACAATTTCAATAATCAATAGTTTTGTGAGATTCTTCTTTATCATCGGAATCCACTTATTTTCCTTGCAATATGATACAAATACAACATAAGGTCTATATGCAGTGTGATAATATTTCTGTATAACCCATCACTATAATCCCAACCATCATGATTTTCATGTACTGTCCCACTGTCCTGCCAAACACCCCTACCATTCCACTTTTGGGGACAGTGGGTAGCATGGCCCAGTTAGAGAGATCCACAAGTCTTCTTGGACTAGCCCTACATTATGCGGCATTGCTTGAAGTCTATGGACAGACCTAAATCACAAACTGCCTGAATGGAAATGGTAGACGGGTGACCCTTCATATATTTCCAGCCCACCGTTACCAATTCCCACCTACCTTAAATTACCCGTTCCTTTGGGGTCATGTTCTGCCGATTTTTCACCTATGCCCTGACAAAAAAGCCTTGTAGCTACTATGTAAGGGAGCGGCTTGGGTTGTGGTTATTCAACATAAAATAAATACATGTGAAAGTAGGGATAACCACATACCAATTTCAAATAAAACAAATTAAATATGAATAACTGTTCAAGCTACCAACTGAAATACTTGTAATAAGAAATAAATAAAATATATTGTGATTAGGATCAGAGCAGAGAACGTATGGGAGCCGTTGAGTGTACAGTAAAATGAAACCTTTTTGTAGACCAGAAGGTTTGTGCTGAAATATTTAGATAAAAATATCAGCTGTAAAATAAAGCTATATTAATCCTTTTTTCTTTTGATTGTTGATGCCCTACTGTTTTATGCCTGAAACAACATTCAGGATATATCGGTTATTTATAAATTATTCATTCATGCTTATTTTGGCACCAGTCTTTTACCATTCCTCACAAGAGATCTGTATGATAGATAAGAGGACACATTCAAGAGTCTCTTGACATTTACCTATGTTACATAAAAATGTAAAACAACACTTCTGTGACTTATCAATTAATACAGAATGAGAAGTAATTCTATTATATTAAACACTATATCCTATATCATGCACAGTATGTCCTATATCATGCACAGTATGTCATATATCATGCACAGTAAAAAAAATATTAATACACATTTAGCCTTTCTGGTTTATATTGTAAAATAAGTCAATACTTATATATATGAATTTATATGAATACGAATACATTTCCTTAACAACAAAGCCATAACTAACATACCTATTTCTAACATACCTAACTTTCACAAACGTATGTGTGTAGTACAGTAAGTGTCTCCTTCCATGTTTTGAAATGCATGTTATTCTCCAGGCAAGTAGAAAAGATTTATTTTATCCATATTTTAAAGATGAGCTTTCTCTAAATCAGGAAAGTAGGTAAAGGATACAAAGAAGACACTGAAAAGATTGTTTTAGTTACCTGAAATTTGTATAATTTCGCACTCTAATAGAAATACTTACATTTAAAGTTCGTTGGAAGTTCCCCATCAAATGCATGGCTGCCCACGGTACATGAGTACCATGGTTATGCCCGTCTTACTTGTGCCATGCAAAATTTAGGAAATAAAACATAATTAGACAACCAAGGACCTTTTGATGCATCCTTTAAACTATTGAAGTATTTTAGATCTATAACCTAGCCTTGTTTCAAGCATTGTTTAAAAAACTAAATGTCTAATTAAAATGTATATTGTTTTATAACTAGTCAAATACGTCTGAAATAAGGCTTTCCCTTTCCCTTTAAAAATGTGAATCATATTTGATATTTAAAATATGTAATCTAATTTGGTCACAAGACCATATGATCATTGTGTATTTATTACCCATTTACCAGATTCAATTTCCTCTCAATTGAAATGTTGAAAACAAGCCTTTTCATTCATAATTTCACCTTGCCTTCCAGCTTAAAAGAAATAGATTGAGCAGAAAAAAAAAAATACTGGAAAAATATGCAATAAATGTACCTTTATGGCCTTAAGCTACAGATAAATTGTGGGCTGTGGTAGTTAAACAACAGCTGTTCAGATTTAAAATGGAGTTATGATAAAGATCCCCAGAAGTATCCACCTCAGAAGTAAAAGCATTTACCTAAATGCATCTGTTCGCAGGAACTTTGGGCACTGTGCATTTTTTTTTATTTTGAAATTTGTTAGTATTTCCTAACAACACCACACCTCCCAGATCTTATCCTACAGACTTATTCCCACCACAGAATACTAAACAATTCACAGTCTTTTTTTTATTTAAAAAAAGCACCTGTCGTTGCCAGATGACCACAGGTGGAACTTGGCTTTTTTTACTTGTACGTAAAAGGCCAGGACTTTAGAGGCACAAATTATTGGTTTACGGAATGAAAACAGCAGGACCGGTGTTTGTAGAAGTAGTGTACAGCAGTTCCACTCTGCGGTCTTTAGGCGCTTTGTGTGCCACAGTTCTTTAAGAGATTTGCACCCAATAAAACGTAAACTTATTTATTTTTGCTCATTTATGACACAGAGCCTTTTTATTACTGGCATGAAACAAGGTAGCATTTCCACTTGATTTCCGACATTGGTCAAAGCTTCCCACACTGAATTTTTAAAGGATCTGCAATAATAAAATAAAAAAGAATCTAATGTTGTTACAATTTCAAGTTTTGTTTCCTTGGTCGTATAGCACCTGTAGCATTAGCTTGATTGAAACATTGATAAAAGATTATTAACAATACCTTTAAATTAAGATTATCATGGGAACAAATGGTGTACTGGTATGCAAATCACACCCCTGTATCTATCATGGTTGATGTGTTGCTGTTCTGATTTCTTCATATATGTTCTTAGTCAACGAGGTTGCTCTTCTCTGATTTTTATTCCCACCTTTTAACTTTGCTTAAAAGTATTGTTTTAGATGGTCTAAGTACAACAGTGCTGCATAGAGAGCTACAGAATGACGTTTCACAGGGTCACACCAGTATGATGACCATACCTGGGAACTTTCCAAGGAAGGTTATCTGGAGATCTCCCTCCTCTGGGGAGTTGGTCCATGAAGAATATTTTTTGAAAAAAACACGGAAAAATGGCTGATATGGAAACCTTACTTCCACACAGGGTCAGCATTGACTAGAGGGGGTCCTGACCAAGACTAGAGCAAGACTAATCCATGAGATCTCATGGTGTTTGCCGCACTCCCCCTCCCTATATTTCATGTTTGTGGATAGATTGTTCTTAAAGCAATTTTCCACACTTTGTGGAAACTTGCCGGGATTAATCCGGTGGTATGCTAAGTAGTAGTAATAATTGGTGGGAGGTCCCTGGTATGGTGCTCTGGTTTAGGTGTAGCATCTCGGTATGCCCTTCGATAAGGATGCCCTGGCAAGCTTGGGGGGGGGGGTGGGTTGCTAGTGTTTGCATGACAATGACTTGGGAAATAAATCGAATGTGGCCTTTTTAACCCACTTAGTTGTTCATGTCTTTATTTAGCTTATTGGGTCAAAGTCACAGCTACACCTGTCAAAGTGTCTCATTAAGGAGAGAGCTATACATTGCAATAGAGTAAGGTAGCACTTTTGGTCAATCTACATAATACACAATATGTAATTTCATGTTTAAATTAAATTTACTAAAATTGAGATACTTTGACCTAGTGGTAGGCTGTACAATATCTGGCCATGCAGTATGACTGAATCCCTAATATTTTCATCTGCATCAAGCCTTAGATGCTAATGTTGTTTGTGTTGCAGTAATTTTTTTTTAAAAAAAAGCTATGTATTGAGATCTCCCTGCCAATGCAAAATACTTGTGATTACTTTTTTCAGGATGTTAAAACATGTTCTACGGGCACAAAGGGGTTAATTATATGTACGAACAGTCTTTATTACACAACCAAACTTTTGTGTTAGCTTCCTTGTTAGTTTTAACAGTGAATGGAACTCCAGTAATGATGACTAACAATAACAACCATATTAAAGATGACTAATACATGTGAAATAAGGAGACAACACATTTCATTTGTTCACAAAGCACTAAAAATATAATTGATTTTCATATGGAAACCTGGGTATCATATAAAAAAAATTACTAAAAGTATGCGGACACCTGACATCATACTTATAATAGATTGTTTGACATTCACTCCACTCTTCTGGGAAGGCTTTTCACAAGATTTTTGGAGAGTGTGGGAATTTGAGCTCCATTCAGCCAACAGAGTTCCTCTACACCAAACTTGTTTTGTGCACAGGGGCACAGTCCTGCTGGATAAGGAAAGGGCCTTAATCAAACTGATGCCACAAAGCTGGAAGCATAGCATTGTCCAAAATGTCTTGGTATGCTGAAGCATTAACATTACCCTTCACTGTAACTAGCCCAATCTCTGAAAAACAGCCTCAGACTATTATACCTTCTCTGCCAACTTTTACTGTAGACACTATGCATTCCATTAAGTATCATTCTTCTGGCATCTACCAAACCCAGATTTGTCCATCAGACTTTCAGTGAGACATTATTCAGACTCCAGTGATGGTGTGTCTTAAAATACTCCAGGTGACGCTTGACATTGCATTTGTATGCAACTGCTTGGCCACAGAAACCCATTTTATGACTGAGCTTCTACTAATCTACTTCATATTAATAGCACTTAAAATCTTATACGTTTTATAGTTTCATTCTGTTGTTTTTCACTTTACATCTTTTAGTTTCAATAGGAAATAGTATCATATAGAGCATAAAATGATCTTTCTAGACACTAACTTATTATACAAGCATTGCTTCTTGTTGGAAATATTGATCTTCCTAAGTTAATTTTGTGACACTTTCCAAGTTAAGAGAACAACAACCCAAAAGTCAACAAACCCAAAAATAAGCCCAATGAACAGAATAAGGAAAACAACATTCTTGGTGTTGCACCATTGGGGATTATGGGCTTATGTATAAACCAATTGGACCACTTTCTTTTATTGCATCTGTCAGAACATGAAGATAACAAGAAAATATACACAGATGCTGATAAATCTAATAATTATAGTCATGAAACCAAATCTTTGTTGACATTTTGTTACTTTTGTTTTTCCCTCTATCCCTTGGAAATATATTGGTAGCATACTCACTTCATGGGAAAAAGTATACGGAGACGTGTTCATCATACATCTCATTCCAAAATCATTAACATTAGTATGGAGTTGGTCTCATCTTTACTGCAATAACAGCTTGTGATTTTCTGGTAAGGGTTTTCACTAGCTGTTGGAGCACCGTTGCAGGGATTTCATCCCATTCAACCGCAAGAGCATTAGTGAGGGCAGTCACAGTCACAAGTTGGGCAATTAGGCCTGGCTTGCAGTCAGAGGGCAATGCATTCAAAATGTGTTTATTGTGCATTAAGATGTTATTTCACTGGAGCCAGGGCCCTAAACATGAAAAAGGGCCCAGACCGTACCATTGGCCCTATGTAGTTAGGCATGGAGCATACTCCAGAGTAATTTGTCAAACTGCCAGATGGTGAAACATCAATCATGAACCATGGGGACACATTTCCAATGTTCCAGAGTACAATCCTGACCAGCTTTACACCTCTCTAGATGATGATCATGTGAGGATTTTAGGCTTACATATACCTGGTCAAGGTCATGACAAACAATTGGTTATGCTGGCATTGCTTGCAGAGGTAGCTTTGAACTTGGTAGTAAAGGTTCCAGGACAGGGGAATTTTTGTGCATCAGGACTCGGCAGTCCTGTCCCAGTTCACGGATGGGTGCTGTTCAATAACAGCACCCATAGTTGACCTGGGCAGCTGTAGCAGGGCAGAAATTGGACAAACTGACTTGAAAAGGTGACTCCTTATGGCAGCAAAATCCACTAATTATAACATATCTCCACATACTTTTTGCCATGAAGTGCTTAGAGTTACATAATGTATTGCAGCAAATCTGTATATTTCATACAATAGTTATATCGTTATAGTCCTTCACTCTCATGGAAATCAAACAGTATTTTGTCCAAGTTGACTCACACAACATACTGATGACACACTGTGACAATCACTTTATTCATAGTATCCATAAAGTTGTTTTTGTTAACAAATTCAGAAAATGATTATTGTAACAAAAACTGTTGAGCTCATTGATGTTGTGTGAAATATAATCATTTCTTCTTCTCTGAAAATAGTGTATGAATCTGTTATACAATAGGGGAAGAAGGGTGGAAATGGATGGGTTTGAGAGCCCCCACTTCATCTACATGCAGCCCTATGCCTCATGTTTTTCAGTGTTTAACTGTGCTTTTTATTCCAATTTTCCATGGTGACAAAATGTAGAATACTTTTAAATGCACTTGTTTTTTTTAGCAGACTTTGGGGGGGAAATTTACAGCAGCCACCTGCCCAGGAAATGCTAAGGCACTGAGATATGTAAAAGAAAATTGCTTTCCCATTAAAACAGCACATATAATATTAAGAATATCATATTCTATTGTGAAATGGTAATCTTTTGAGAGGGGGGTTCTCATTTCCAGTACTCATGGATGGCGAACAGCCCATAGTTTTTGGATATTGAGCGGCTTTAGACATAACATAAATGTGTATATTTTACAAAATATAATATAAAAAAAGAAGCTCTTTCCAGCTATATTTGCCGTATATGAATATAATAATAAATCATTTGATGTCATTTCGATTAGATTTTATTTTATTTTTTCATGTAACATAGGGTTGCTTTACGGGGCAGTAAACTTTGCCCTAGAACTTCTAATGGTTAAAAAGACACAAAATATTTGGCATAATGGTAGTTCCGTAGCTTTACTTGTTACATTTCATCCCAGAAGACTGAGACGATACATGCGTCATCCATTTGGCAGGAACCATATTCTTTACACTATAAGAACTGCCTGTGACAACTTCCTGTCAGATATGTTAAATGAGGAAAATCAAATAATTACTCACCAGCTGAATTTTTTTTTTTTTTATCTCCGTCACCAAGTGCTCCTGTTCAAACTTTTATCTAAAATATTCTTTATCATCTTTTCATTAAGCTCTCCAGAGCTAATGGCTTCTGAGTTCCCTGGGTAAGGATGATGTTCTGAATAATGAAAGCTCATTATTTCTCCACAGAATGCTTGTTAATTCAAATGATGATATTAAAACTATAGTAGCCTTTAGCGCTGGGGTGATTTCTAGCATACTTTATCATGTATCAATATATACTCTGTTTGTCAAAACTGCCCAGGGCTGGGGCTGACATTCTCTCCCGAGGAGTCTAGTGCTTCAAGAGGCAGTGAATACACTAAGGTGACAACTTGCAGAGTTTGCGCCTCTAGGAGATAGAGAGATGAAACTTGAAGTGCCATTGTCCCCCTTGATTTCTTATTAATATTCATAAAGAGACAGTATTCTCATTTTTTTTTTTTGTACTTCGGAAAGAGCTCAGATTCTGAAGGAAAACGAAGAAAAAGCACGCAGCGAAAAAATTCAAATAAGCAGAGAATAAAATAAATGAGTGTCATTTAAATGATCCATAATAATCATTTGTGCTGAGTTATTCATTTAGGAGTTGCAAGGAAAATACGATTACACAGATGTTAACAGAAACTAAACATGAGCTGGAAATATAAAGGATTTGGGTTTTATAGTAAAATGTTTGTATTGCTTCCCCATTCAGCAAAGTTCCCTGTCCGTATGTTTTCTTTCATTAGTAGGGCAAACAATTTCGTTATGTTATTTCATCTCAGTGCGTCATGAAATCATTTTTTATTTTATTTTCTGATTAGCAATCGTTTTTGCAAGAGAAGAAAAATGCTTAAAAAAGGCTAGCAGTCAAAGTCATGGAGCATATATTGAACATATAACACCTCACATTTTTATTCTACATTGTCATGGATTTGTCAATAATTCTGTGTCAAGTTAAACATTTTTGGCTGGTTAATAAAAAGCTACTAAAAACTCATTTACTCTTAAGCATTTTTGTTGAAAGATTTTTATTGCGAAGGAGGCCCAGGACAACTGCCTTGGTTTGCTCTATGGAAGGGAGTTTCCATTTACTGGGAACCAACCAAAGTTGGTCATTTTTGATTCAGAGTTAATGCAATCAATGAAAATATAATTCAGTGAATAACCCGTATTACAGTAAAACACTATCATGAAGCCCACGTGCTCAGAATGGGCCTTAGTGGGCCTTTGACTGTGTGCCGAGCAGGGATAGGTCCTGACGGCATTTTTTGAAAGTGGGGGAGGGGTTAATGGTGGGCTATTTAGGGGTTTGGCACCACTGGTGCAGTCTCCATTTTGTCTCACCTG
>VKOC01000006.1:26487643-26508699 GCA_009364415.1 Spea multiplicata
GTTTTCGCAAAAAGATACTGGTTTATTTGGGACTCCCACCTACAGATATTTGGCACGGTAAGGTGCTACTTTTACTAAAACAACTGAACTACAACCATTCACACAATTTACCATCTAAACAAACTCAAAAATGTCTTTATGTGTCCACAATCTCAACTCTTTACCGTAATATATTTTACTTCACCATTGTGTCTGGTATAATACTAATACCGCATACACATAAGTTTCTAACTTAAGTTCTGCCAAAAGACACCTGGTTTCCATTCCCTGAACTCCGTCTATAAACTAACAAATTGTTTTCAGGTTTGGTTACTCACACTGAACACTTGTGCTCCTGCTACAATGACTTTGGAGTCATGTTTTGCTTTATAAACCACATCTGGTCATCTCTGAAGGTCATATCTTATTGGACAGACTTACATCTTTGATTAAAGTACTGTAATTAGTTTGGTCTTCCTCTTTCCATTATGTAATATCCTATATTTAAAGATATGTAAGATTTATTTTTAAACTTAACAAATAATGACTAACACCATATTGCTGTTTACATCCGACGTGCACTTTATTATTCCAGATAATTATTAACTCATTTTTTTTGTTAATAATGAAATATAAACACTTAATAAATAACTACTAACACTCCTCGATCATTCTTATAGTAATTACACAAGTGTATGTTAAAATTAAAGTTCCCTAAAGAGGGGGCATCAAAGAAAGAAGACTGAAGGTTAACATTTGTTTCTCAAACTCACAAACGTTAGAGCTTTGTGCAGAATTACACAAGTATTCAAAACACTGTAATTAATTAAACAAATCAGTGTTTTGCAAATAAAAATCAATTAAAAGTGGTAAATATGATCACACCAATCAAAGCGGGTCCTAGGGTTCTATAGCACTAAGCAAACTATGTTTTTGATGCCTTTCTGCACCTATACAGTACTTTTTCGTGGTGATAACATTGTGCTTAGCATTGGACAAAATAGCATACTGTTCAACTCAAACATTGGTCACATACACCAGTTTGCTTAGAAAATGCTCAGTGTGAAAATAAAAAGTGATCACACTACATATTTATGAATCATAAATATTGACATAATACATTTCTCAGAAATCCCCTTTCCTCAATAACACCTTGTTCATGTCATACTTCTGCCCTACTAACCACCTCCTTTTTTTCTCTTCCTAGTTAAATCCATGTTAACCTAACTCTTTTCTCGCTCTCTTTATTTTAATCCTCCATTCTCAGTTACTGTAATTTCTTATTGATCCATCCTTCGCTCAGTGCAACAACCGAAAAACAGATAGAAGATAGAGAGACCTGCAAAGTGGGGTGGGGGAAATGCCAGACGCGTTTCGCATTTAGCAGTGCTTAATACTTTGGTAAAGAGATCAACCACCTCTGGTGTGTTTTTTTTGCACCTTTTCTGTTGAGATTTATTTGAAATCTGACATTTTGCTGTCACATGACATTGTAAATTGCCCTATTGCCCTATGAGTAAATGACCAGTTATAATAAACCTCTTAGACTAGAGGCTTGTGTGAAGTCTGCCAAAACAATACAGGTAGATTCAAGAAGTGTATTTCAACTTCATGTATGGGCTTACTGTAGATGTCCAATGAATGCATCTCTGGGAATCATGGGAAACATGAAATAAGGTACTACTTCAATTTGTTGTGTGTGTTAGAGTTTAAAAAAATGAAGCAATACCCACATATATCAATTATGCAATTTTAATAATATCATTGTATACTAACACATTATGTCTACCCTAGAGTTAAATGGCAATAAGGTGGTCTTGACAGTACTTACTGGAGCTTAGCAAATTTCCATAGCAAATTAGCCTTCAATTGGTGGAACTTCTAATTTAACGTTATCCCTGTTTACTAAGTGGCTTCATTCAATCAGGCTCATGATGCAAGAAGAAAGTTTATGGCTCATTTAAGCAAGTAATAAATATGTATTTTCTGAAAAGAAGCTGCTGTTATTTTACTCTATTATTCCATTCCTTCTCAGCTTCACAAATGCAAAGTTGAGCGAGAAATTTTAATTTATAGCTCTTAGATAGATCCTATAGGTTTGTCACGTATTAATTCTGGATTGCTTAGATCTGTAAACCTTTGGGACAGCATCGTTGAGCAACTGAGGGTTGCTTACCTCCAGTTCTTCAATGATGTCCTTCCCAGTACTGGTATTAGGCCATTAGGTCAATGGATTACCACCCTTGGAAGGCAAGCAATCAGGAACTAATATTCTTTAATATTCTGTTCTTTATTTGAAAAACTGAGAATGCCTTGAGGGTCATGCACAGGATAACTGTCAAATTTCATTCCACAGATCTGTCAATAAACTTCTCATCCGTCTTAACATACAAACTATCCCAAGTAGAGGTCACATGCCAGATGGGCATAGAAATATGGCTAGATGACCCTGATATCAAAGCAAATGTAGCCTTGTGTAAAAGAGAGAACAAAACTGTGTGAATGGACTTCACTACCTTGCATATTACAAATATAATATAATGAAACTTGTCCCAGAATAATAAGACTGAATAATTAGTGATTAAAATGTTTATTTTAGCACTATGAATTATTACTATATTTTAATGCATTACAGAAATAGAATTCCTTGCCTGTCATTCTAGTGTTATACAAATTCTACTATAATACATTTGCTAATCCTTGACATGCTCACTTGAATGTAAATATACAGAAAGAAAACCTTCTTAACCTCTACAATATCTTATGTTCCATAGTCTGCAAAAGGATTTCCACATGTCAATATAAAAGAATGACACATTGTCTTTTCCATCATCCTACAAAAGCATGTAAAGACACCTTCGAAGTATGTTTTAAAATGCTTGACCAAGAATTCACACATTTTATACGGATATCAATGTATAAAGTTATATTTAGACACATTAGACACATGGATACATTGAAAGAATATACGGTATATTAAAAAAACCTCCTATGTCTCAAAAAAACTAAAAAAATCAGCATATGTTACTCTTATAAACATAGAGATACATGGTACAACAGATCACAACAAGTTGGCCCACCTTCTCTGCAAAAGTTTTGTCTTTTTCTTATGTTTTATAATACTTTATGTGTATCAAATACATACTTAAATATCACTGTTGTATTAACCTTTGCTGTTTCTGTAGGAAGGATTTTCTACTTAGCTACCGCCCTCTCAGTGAGGAAATGATTTCTGACATTAAATATAGACCTGTAACTCCCTAGCTTTGAACTATGACCTTTTGTCCATGCCTTTCTCCTCCTTTGAAATGTATTTTTCTTTAAATTGTTCAAGTGCTTAAATGAGTTTCAAATTTCCTCTCTTTTTTTTGGCTTTCCTCCAAGTTATGTATGTGAACTTACATTAATCTCATCTTTCCTGATACATTATAAAAGTGATCTCTCTCAAGTATGCTCTCTTACTGCATGTTTAAATACAAAGACGTGAAGTTCCCAGGGTAGGCTTCCCAGGACTCTCCCTCTTCTTGGGTAGTGGCTTTGTGAGGTGGGAGGCTAGCTATGAATGGAGCTGAGCTTTTTTTTGTGATGGTAAACCGTGGTACAGCATCCAATCACCTCCAATGGTTGGAAAAATGTCCGTCACCCTGCTAACTCTCTCCTGAGGGAGACTGGACTGCCCACTGCTGGAGGAGCAGGGCCAGTTGGAGAGTTCATGGATCTCCCTCTTACTGGCCCAAAGGGAAAGGAGATCCATGTCTTTTCCTACAGACCTTGCAATGTGTGCCAGAGATATATGCTGAGCGTCAGGCTATGTGTGTTGCAAGAGTATGTTTGTGTTTGTATGTGTGTCCAAGGGCAAGTATGTGTGTGACTGCAAGGACAAGTGTAAGCCAGGTTGTTTGTGCAAAGGCGTGAATGTGCGTTTGTATATATGCATGTGTGTATGTGCAGGCGTGTGTATGTTTGGGCAGGGATTTTCATGTGTGTGTCTGATTATGTTAGTGTTTGTGAGGGTTTCTGTGTATGTGTGTATTAGTGTGAGAGACTGTGAGTTAGTGTTTGTGTCCATGTGTGTTAGTGTGCGTCCCCCTACTGAGATCAGTTTCTGCCACTGCCGATTCCCGCTGCCACCTGGAAATGTTTCTATTTCTTCCAGTCGCCCTGACCTCATCACATCGTCCTGAAGTTGCCGGATACCGCCCCTGTGTGAGAGAATGAAAAGAAGACTCTTCAATGATTCCTCATTTGCCTGTAATATTTGACTGCAATATTTTTGGGGGGGAATTCAGTGCCATAAATAAGGCTTTCTTAGTAGCCTGGTAAACTAGTGCCCAATAAACCCTCCACATACTCTGCTACATCAAAGCTGATTTAAAAGTGCCTTTCTATATACAATTGCATGTACCCAGTAGCCATCCATTTGTCTTTTTTCACAATGGGCCACTTGCCTGTATTTCCATAAATCTTAGAGAGATATGCAGAACAGAGCGCTATAAAAACTGATTTTAGTGTAACTTTTGAAGAGCAACCAACCTTAAAAACCAACAGAATTGCCCAGCATACCGGATTGTTCAATTGGCATCCATGGCAATAAGGCCAAGTGTCAAACTTTATACCAGTCTCACTTTTTCAAGCACAAACCCCAGGTGATCAGGGTCTGTGGCAAACATAAATGTTATTATGACTACACATAGTTAAAGCACGGGATTAGGATTGCCAGTTCTTCACACACACCCTTTTTTTATTTCAAAGGAAGGAACTACTTATGCGTCAGTGTTCTATTCACAATCCTTCGTTTCATAGCATGATCTACTAGAGAAACAGGTTTTACACACCCAAAGGAAAAAAAAGACATCTTTTCACTTGCAAGATCTTCTACATAAACAGAAAAAAAGGCTTTATGCGCGCCCAAACCTGCACTTAAATAGACTGCCTGCACAGGTTGCACGGAATTTCCAGGGAACACCATTTACTTTTTCGGGTTTTTTTTTTTTCTGTAAAGCAGAATAAGCACGTCACAGGTAGTACTTTATAACCTGTTTGTTTCCAAGGAAACTCATCAAATACGTGGTACCTTTTTGAAGCGATCGGTTTTTGGCAAGACATAAGTGAATCTATCAGCCAGAGGGGAAAATTATTCCTTTAAACAATCATAGAGAGTTTTTTATTAGATTACACCCTATATATTAAAATGAATGATAAGGCACACATTTAAGTTACATATATTTTTTTTTTCTGCGTCTATTACAGGTGACACATGATAACTGAAATTTTTACTGATCTGATATGATTGAATATCCTTTTTTATAAAAGCACACTCCAGCCTTCGTATGGTATCACTGCTATATAAATACATGCTGATAAAGGATATATACTTTTTAAAGATGCTTGATAATAACACTAGTGGAGTTCTACAGATCAATAACTGCATAGAATGCTGGATATGGCCCAAAAGCCATTACTTGTAAATCACCACTATTAGGTGCACCAAACTAAAGTGATATGTACCCAATGCAACCGGAGTGGAAAAGCCCAAAACGTCTTCTGACAAAACAAAATATCGGCATAATGACCTAAAAACACATCTTGTCAACCCCCACTTGTGAGCATGTTTTTATTAGAGACATGCGTGCGCTGTCTGTTGTGATAATATGTGATAATAATCACATCTCGAGTGATGACACAACAGGCTTGGGTGATTCAGCTAAAACCTGTATCACCAAAATGCGCACTACAGTACAAAGCTAGCGAAGGTTATGTAAAGAAAACAAACAAATCACTGTCACTAAAGGTGCTTTTAAAAAATGGGTCCTGGTACCAATAGATGGGCTTTTAAATATATTATAAATTGAGATGCATTAACAATGGTTATTTTTGTTGTTTTTACAGGAAGCTGGCAGAGCCGTGATTGTTCTGGTATATATATAATGGGTGTTAGGGAAAATACTTTCTGTTGCAGTTTCCAAAGAAGTCTTATGACCATAGCAACTAATGTAATGCTCCGAAATAGACATATCCATTAACTACATATAAAAACAGAAGAACCACCTTACAGCATGCAGCTTCACAAGGTGGCCACGTGGGAGCTGAGATGGTTGTCTGTGCTGCAGGAGCATAGGCCTCCACTGATCTTGCAGCTCCCAGGACCAGGGAAAATCAGAGATGCTTCTCACTGATGGCAATAGCTAGACAGTGGAGCAGCTACCTGGGACAGTGCATGAAAATTTGGACTGTAGTTGTGAGGAATGTAGCTTTTATCTTGAGCACTGTCACCTACATGAGTTTTATGTACATGCAACCACATATATTGGATACGTTTACTAATAAGGGGTTCATTTCTTATGTTCATTACCCATTGTAGGCGCTTTCGCAGTGGACAGGGGTCAGCATGGGCACCCTGACTGCTCTGTGGCTACGCAGCCCCATACGCAACAACTGTGATGCGCTGTGTTTTCTGATACCTGTATATCACAACCAGCATTAACTTTTTCAGCAACTTGAGCTACAGTAGCTCGTCTGTTGGATTTGCCTACATGGGCCAGCCCTTGCCCCACGTGCATCAATGACGCCTTGGCCTCCCATGACCCTGTCACCGCTTTTCCTTCCTTGGACCACTTTGGACAACTGCAGACCAGGAACATCCTACAAGAGCTGCAGTTTTGGAGATGCTCTAACCCAGTCATTTAGCCACCACAATTTGGTCAAAGTCTTTTTACCCTCTGTGTATTCCAACACAGCAACTTTAAAGGCAAAATGTTGACTTGCTGCCTAATATATCCCACCCACTGACAGGTGCCATGATAACAAAATTATCAGTGTCATTCACTTCACCTGTCAGTGGTCATAATGTTAAGGCTGATGGATGTGTATACTATATACTCTATATGGCCTCTCACATGAAAAATTTTTACAGACCCTTCAACTCTGTTTTTTTAGTTTCCCCTTTACCAACAGAAAATAAGCTTCTGCTTTCTTAGTTCTTCCTGCTGTAGCTTAGGTTTAGTTAATTATGTGCGTCTCAATTCAGGGTAAACGTAGGATTTGCCAGGGTTGATGTACTTTGAAGAGTTGGTAAGCTTAACATCTAAAAGCTATTAGCTGGGGCTAAACCCTCCTATTTAACATAGTCTCAGGTCCTAAAGCAATCTGTCTGTATTATATTGAAGTGCAGGTATTAGTCCATGTTTTGATTTGTGCTGTTTGTTTTCTAGCTCTTCTTGCATATACTATCAATATCGGGTTTGACCAGACGTCCAGCTTTCCTGTATCTATGCTTCGGTATAATGGCTAAATACCTCTGTGTGTTCCTTGTAATGGCTGCCTTTGTGTATGATGAATGGCTAGCTGGCTTTGTGCTATGTATGTACTGGCTACTGGTGCCTGCCATGTGGCTGCTAAAATTTAGGTAGACTTAGCAGCTCAGTCATCCTGCCTGGCAATATATAAAACTTATATCTTTGACACACATCAAATGCAGTGAACGAATTCTACATACTGCTGGGCAGTATCGTCATGCTTTAAATAGACGAGGTGGCAATTCTACTTCTAGGGGTAAGTGGTTACTCTTCACTAGGCTCACTATCCTACAACAAATCAGTGGAGTTCCTACTATGGGTGCAAACCATCTATTGATCTAAATAGATAAAATATTCATTTTGAAGGTTTCTTTTCTGGGAACTGTCCATTAAATAACAAAAACAGGATAGCTTAAGCGAGATGTACTGTTATTTTAGCAGATTTGTGTGATCCATTGTATTACTGTGTCTGCTTTCAGAAATACCAGTCACTCAGACAGAATGTTTTTAGAGAATGATTTTTCTTTGCAGATTAGGCAATACAAGAGAAAGGATAAATAAACCGCCTCTTAAAACTGCTTTGAATAGATTTACGAAAATATTCAGAGATGGTAGCAGCTTGAAAAGATAACTGCACTGCCCCATCTATTATATAGACATTATAATACATTCTTAAACGTTCTTAACAGAAATGATTAGGGTCAAAATCACATCTATGTCGTGTCAGCATTCTAGTCTGTTTTCATAACATTGTTGCAGTTAATTAGCTTGAAAAATAGCAAACATGCATCTCGATCACCCATTCTAATTGACTGCTGTTGTGCTGTTCACTACAAGACATAATATGTTATGTTGATCCCCTAGAATGGATGTCCCAGTGTTTTAACCCCTCAAGTGCCAGCAGAAAAAACTCTTACCCTTCAGGACCAAGCCATTTGTTTTTAGTTTTCATCCAGTTATATTTACATAGTAACATAGTAACATAGTTCATAAGGTTGAAAAAAGACCAAAGTCCATCAAGTTCAACCTATATACATATTGTGTCCCTACTGTGTTGATCCAGAGGAAGGCAAAAAACCCTTATGAAGCAGATGCCAATTGCCCCATACCAGGGGGAAAATTCCTTCCCGACTCCAAATATGGCAATCAGAATAAATCCCTGGATCAACGTTCTGTCCCTATTAATCTAATATCCATAGTTTGTAATATTATTCCTCTCAAGAAACACGTCCAGGCTCCTTTTAAACTCTTTTATTGAGTTTACCATTACCACTTCCTCTGGCAGAGAGTTCCATAGTCTCACCGCTCTTACTGTAAAGAACCCCCGTCTGTGCTGGTGTAGAAACCTTCTTTCCTCCAGCCGTAGAGGATGTCCCCTTGTTATAGATACAGTCCTGGGTATAAATAGGTCCTGGGAGTGATCTCTGTACTGCCCCCTTATATATTTATACATAGTTATTAAGTCCCCCCTAAGCCGTCTTTTTTCCAAACTAAATAACCCTAATTCTGATAATCTTTCTGGGTACTGTAGTCCGTCCATTCCCCTTATTACTCTAGTTGCCCGTCTTTGAACCCTCTCCAGCTCCACTATATCTTTCTTGTACACTGGTGCCCAGTACTGTACACAGTATTCCATGTGTGGTCTGACTAGTGACTTGTACAATGGTAGAATTATTTCCTTGTCATGGGCATCTATGCCCCTTTTGATGCACCCCATGATTTTATTTGCCTTAGCAGCAGCTGCCTGACACTGGTCGCTACAGGTAAATTTACTGTTAACCAAGACTCCTAAGTCCTTTTCCATGTCAGTCGTCCCCAGTGTTTTCCCATTTAATACATATTCCCAGCCTGGATTTTTCTTCCCCATGTGCATAACCTTACATTTATCTGTGTTGAACCTCATCTGCCACATCTCAGCCCAAGCCTCCAACCTATGCAGATCCATTTGTAATCGTGCACTGTCCTCTATTGTGTTAACCGCGTTACAGAGCTTAGTATCGTCTGCAAAGATTGATACTTTACTATACAATCCCTCTACAAGGTCATTAATAAATACATTAAAAAGAATAGGACCCAAAACTGACCCCTGTGGAACCCCACTAGTAACAGTCACCCACTCAGAGTATGTACCATTAATAACCACCCTCTGTTTCCTATCACTGAGCCAGTTACTTACCCACATACACACATTCTCCCCCAGCCCAAGCATTCTCATTTTATGTACCAGCCTTTTATGTGGCACCGTATCGAATGCTTTGGAAAAATCAAGATATATGACATCCAGCGATTCACCCCGATCCAGTCTTGAGCTCACCTCCTCATAAAAGCTGATCAGGTTAGTTTGACAGGACCGATCCCTTGTAAACCCATGCTGATATGGAGTCATACATTTATTTTCATTGAGATTCTCCAAAATAGCATCTCTTAGGAAACCCTCAAACAGTTTACATACAACAGAAGTTAAACTAACAGGCCTATAATTCCCCGGGTCACTTTTTGTCCCCTTTTTGAATATTGGCACAACATTTGCTATGCGCCAGTCCTGGGGAACAGACCCGGTCACTATAGAGTCCTTGAATATTAGAAATAGGGGTCTGTCTATTACATTACTTAACTCCCTTAGAACTCGGGGGTGAATGCCATCTGGACCTGGTGATTTGTCGATTTTGATTTTTTTTAGGCGGCACTGCACTTCTTCCTGGGTTAGACAGGCGACATGTACTGGGGCATTTATCTCACCCTGCTGTACATTACCTGGCATTTCATTTTCCTCTGTGAATACAGCAGAGAAGAATATATTTAATAGATTCGCTTTTTCCTGATTCCCGTCTATAACTTCTCCCTCATTACTTTTTAAAGGGCCAACGCTTTCATTTTTAACCTTTTTACTATTTATATAGTTAAAGAACATTTTGGGGTTTGTTTTACTCTCTTTGGCAATGAGTCTTTCTGTCTCCACTTTTGCTGCTTTTATCTGATTTTTACATATTTTATTTTCTTCCCGAAAGCTTTTTAGTGCTTCCTCACTGCCTTCCTGTTTTAGTAGCTTAAATGCCTTTTTTTGCCATTTATTGCCTCCTTTACATTTTTATTTATCCACATTGGTTTTCTCTTGTTCCTGACTCTTTTATTCCCATACGGTATGTACTTTTCACAGTGAGAATTTAAGATATTTTTAAAAATCTCCCACTTAGTGTCTGTACTTTTGTTTTTGAGGACATTTTCCCAATTTACAGTGTTAAGGGATTCTCTCAGTTGATCAAACTTTGCCTTCCTAAAGTTCATAGTTCTTGTGGCTCCTCTAAGAGTTCCCTTATTGAAGGACAAGTTATACTGTATTATATTGTGATCACTATTTCCTAGGTGCCCTCTGACCTGCACATTAGTTACTCTGTCGGGTCTGTTGGTTAATATTAAGTCCAGTAGAGCGCCATGATATGCCATGATATGAACAAATTATTCTTTATCTACGGAAACCTATAGTTTCAAGAGAACTTAAGTTACACATCATAGCTTAGATTAAGACCCATGTTATTATGGAAACGATGCACATAAAAAGAATATATTTTTCTATGGGTGCTCTGAGGAGCTAGAAGTTAGTGTATGCTGTTACAATGTATGATTGCTTGTTAGTGTATAGTGTTTGAGTGTGTGTGTTAGTGTATGATGTGAAAGTGTGTGCTGATTTATGGTATTAGAGTGTATGTGTGTTAGTATATGCTGCTAGTGGGGGGATGTGTTAGTGTATGGTGTTTGCGAATGAATGTGGGTGTTGGTGTGTAGTACTAGAATGAGTGTCTGTGCTAGTGTATGGTGTTAAAGTATGTACTAGTATATTGTGTGATTTTGAAGATTAAAATATCAAAAATACAAATTTTCTGAAAATTTTTAACGGAATATATGGTTCTGGTGATGTAGATGGAACACAAAGCTCATGTAGCTGACTGCAGACAACATAACACAGAGGAGGCGCACATAGCAGGTTATATCCCAAAATGATACCACAGGAAGACAATCTAGGGATAAGCTTACAGATTTCTGCAATTACGGCACTCTTCTTTGCATCTCTTCTGCACCCACTTTTGTGGGCTTCAACTTCAATGACCTTAATGATCATTCTTTGTGAGGGTGATTTTAGCCCAGAAAGTCTCACCTGCCTTTTTTATATTAAGCACATGTTAATATAAATATTTGCTTGTTGTTTTTTTTTATGTATGTATTGGGATGGCTAACAAGTGATGTCATGATATCTAATCCCTGCATGGTAGCAGGGATCAGATAATTTAACAGTAGATTAGCTGCCGACATGCGGTGATTATTAGTTTCTTACATATTTTATTATTTTAACTTGCAGCTATAGTAAGCAAATTGATCAATACAGTGATCCCTCTTCCATGGTGAGAACAGCTTTTGGTCAAATACATATTCAGATTGGATTTTGTGTGTTTAGTCTATGAGGCTAAATTTAACTTCACACCATCTGAAATTTAGGCAGGGATCTTAAATATCTTAAATATCAGTGTGCGTTTTAGAAATGCATGCAATATCTACTGCACTCAAAAGTATTTTGTATGTTTAATTTATGATAGGTTATAAAAAAAATCAATTTTCAATTGACTACGGTTGTTAAATGTTTTTTTTTATATTTTTTATATATTAATTCCTCGTTTTTATTTGTCTGGTGTTTTTTTTTTGTAAAGTATTGTTTTTAGTGGTTTAAAACTATGCTGTTGCAACATTTTAATAGTAATGAAAATAAGCAATACCAGTTTGCATTTTATGTATCTAAATCTATAATTACTATATAAATGCAATTTAATATCCATCAGTAATTTATGGAAAATATGTTACTTGTGTATTGGATTTTTAACGGTTCTTGGTTATTGCATCGTTTTTAAATGATGACAATAAGGTGATTTCCCTGGAAGCCTGATAAAAATCACTGGTTTTATCAGTATTGCCAGACACTAAATACGGAATATAGTCCTCTATATTTTACTAAAAGAAGGTCATGTTAAAAGATTTCAAGAAAAATTAAACCACTAGTAGCGGGATTTGAAAAGCACCAACAAAATGTGTATGTTTTATGGACTTACAATAATATAATTTAGAAATGTTGTTAGGAATTTTTCCCAGAGATAAGTTCCAATATAAAAATAAAATTATTGTAAAAGTTTCAATATATTTTCTTTCTTTCTTATTTTTAGATAATGCTGCCAGTGTAAGCTGTGCACAGCAGAACAATAGAAGAATAATTAATCTCGCACAGAAAGGCTCACAAACTTCTATTTTGTGCCTGAGGCAAAAGGAAATAAAGTGACTTGCCCAAGGTCAATGGAGCTTGCTCTGGTCTTGAATTGGGGTCTCCACTTTCACAGGCTGATGTACAACTCTCCCTCTCCAAATACTCCTCAAGCAGGAGAAACAAGTCATTGTACAACATTCCAAATAGTTCAAATCTTGTAACTCATGTTTGTTAATTTGGCTACACATCATCACAAAAGCGAAGCCAAGGTCTGCTATTTCCCAATGAAAAGAAATCCCGTTTTTGAATAATCAATCCCAGTAGTTCTAAGGTTACAAAACTATAACTGTTCTCCAATTAATTTGAGTCACTGAACCACAACTGAATATTTCAGATGGCACAAGACAAAATGAATGTGGAAAAAAAATTGGCTACACATACATATATTTTATAAAATCTGAATAACATTTTTAAAAATGCTTGATTTTTTATTGGTTTTCTAGATATACCGTACTCAGTAGAATATTTTGTAGGGTACTTTAGACATTAAAAAGTCTAAAAATTAATCAATAACTTAGACATTGGTAAAGACAATATCATATACTATATGATTAATTCCTAGAGTAACAATATAAATGTTATGGTGTTTTTTTTAAATCTGGTTTGATATTGTTTGTTAACTCTTTTGTTGAATGAATTGTTGCTTTCTACCAATTATCTTAATTATTTCTACTCATGATTATACTGATGATGTATCCCCCTTATTTTAATCCAGACCATCACCTTTCTGTAATTATTATTGATTCCTTGGGGTGATATTACTGCACAGACAATCCATTACACAAGTGCATTACAACACACTTCTTTGAAACCTCTATGGAGAAGTCATGGATATGGGAGCTGAACTTCTTAGATGACACTCATATTGAGAAGAATTGGTTATCGCTCAGCAGTAGTCACCCTTGGATTTGCTTCTTGGTATTAACTTAATTCGTCTTAAAGTATCTCTTCTAGTAAATTACGGTGTATCTGCATATAGCCAAAGACCAACAATGGTAAGGTTTCTTGCAACACCATCAATCAACATGCCCTTTATTTTTTCTGAAAACCTCCAAAAACTCCAAATCAGAAACATTTATAGTCTAGCATATTAAATTATATTGGCATATTCTGGTGGTCACCTATACTTGCACAGTCTATGCGGGAAACCTGCATTACTCAATAATTTATTTCACTGATTGAATTATATTATGCAGTCAATTTAACCCATGTCACGCATGAAAAGTCACAGCAGTGTACCTTCAAATTCATGTTTAGTAAATATGCCCCTCTTGCAACATTTACAACACAAACATATGGGTTCTCTATCTAAAAAGTTTTTCATTTTTCAATAAGTCTATTACACTAAATAACTGATTTGTCCCATCTCATAGCAAAGCTTTCTCAAAAAGTAAAACTCATATACCGCAAACATTTTTCCAGGGGCTCTATGAACTCCCAGTCTCAGGGTTCATTAAAAGTTGTCTTTCTATTGCAAGTCTAGTAAGAATAGTTTCTACAGTCCCTGTGATTCCCAAAGTCCCCGTAGATGAGCCCTGTAAGTATTGTCCTTGACTGACTATTATACGTATTGATTTAATCTTCTTGTTGCTGCTATCCTTCATCCAAACATTACCCCTTTCAAGCTGTCACAACTTATTTCTCACCTTTTTAGATTAGAAAAAAAAAGATTGTTTAACTTCAGGCTCTACATGAGCCAGTGCTAGGATCAGCCATTATCAATACATGAATAAACATGAACAATATAGAGGTTTCCAAGTTTTTCCATGGAATGATTTATAAAAGTTATAAGATTTTTTTTTCTGATCAGTACAACCCATAGAATAGGACTGGGAGGTTATTCATATATGTGGCACCAACATTATCAGCAGTAACATTATAATTTTCTATACATTTTTGCTAAAATCTAAGCTTAAACTTTGAAGTTCTTTGAAACTTACAAAACTCATTTAAATCTGCATGTTAGCCTAACACACAACATGTTCTTTTGGAAGTGTGGAGAGTTCCACCATGTACATTAAGTCCACTTTAATATCTTTCCCATGCAAGCTTGACATTGAAAGGTTAACCTTCTCTATTCCTATGGCAATTACTTATTAGTGTTTGCTTTTTGGTTGCATGACAATTAAGCGTTCTCTGAAAACCTATAAACAAGGCAAAATGTTACGTTATTAAATAATTGCTTATGGGATCCGTTTAGGCATTAACCAGCAGCAGGAATAATGGGCACAATTTAATGGACCTGACAAAATCTAGTCGTAGTCAGAAAATACAGAGCGGTCATAAATGAACTACCCTTTTCAGTCAAAATGCATGTAATTAGGTGAGTGTAACATCACGACATGGGCAGTGAGAACAACCAAACCGACTTGACCGTCAATTTCATCAAAGGAAAAGTACAAAACAACATTGGAGCACACCAGTCGCCACAACATATCCTGATTATAGCCAATTGGGATATGAAACTTGCAGAAACCTTAAGGAGTAGAGGATACTAGTAGAGGAGTAGAGAGAACGCAGGGATGGAGCAATAGAAAGCGACATGTTGATACTGCCTTATTAATGGAGAGAGTGAGGGATAACAGAGGATCATATAATGCTGTTTTCCACTCATCATGCCCAAAATAAGAGTATATTTACGACAATGAGTGCTTTCTCACTCCACATCCACAGAGTTACTGCCAAGCAGCATGATCCACATGTTCTCTGAAACAACAGAGGCCTATAGAGGAGATAATGCTAGCCACTTCATGTATATCCTATTCATGAGTATGACACTATCTATATACAAATAGTACACATTTTCTTAGAGAAAAGATTTTATTCTTCTGGGTTTATTTGTCTGTGTTTTAATTAGATCGCGGCTAATTATTAATGTGAACAAATATGCCAAATGTCCATTTAAAATTCTCGGAGCAGCTTTCATGGCACAACACTAAGATTGGCCATATAACATTTCAAATAGATTGACGGAGTTTAATTTAAATACTGTTTCGCGAAGGTCTTCGGTTTTTGATGTATTCTATAAAACCTCATTTCCTCATTGCAAGAAGCAAAGATGATTGACATGATTTGTAATCATATGCAGTGGTTGCAAAATTTTATATATGTCAGGGGGGAAAAAAATCTTAGCTATTTTCTGTACTTTCCTGCTTGATATGTATTGATTTAAACCCAGAAATGGCAGCCAATCGTACAACGTAATTTGCTTTTCTTAAAAGAAAAAAAAATTCTACACTTCATAGTCACAGTTATGGTTCCAATGTTACAGCAGTGAACACATGCAGGGTTGTGCGAGATAATAAAAGGTCCCTGACCTCATAGCATGCCCTGGCAATTCAAGCAGACATCAAAAGCTGACAGCTGAACACAGTTATGGTCAATGAAGGGTAAAAGAAAGAGGCAAACTGCAAAACTGTATGTAAAATGTCTATAGAATATGTCTAGTGTTACTGCCGCCGTTGTGTAATCATGGTATGACATTTCAGGTAATATATGTAAAGATCAAGGTAGCATTGCCTTATCTGGATATAGATAGATAGATAGATAGATAGATAGATAGATAGATAGATTCCTGTTAACCCATAGATAGAATGAAATTTAAAGGGATAATATATTTGGAACACAAAAAATGTATTAATGAATGTTTCGGTAAATAGAAATTAGAAATGTTCTAGTGCATCAGCCTTAATTGTGTTTCCCTCTGAAGAATAATTTGGGCAGATTTCCTATTTAATACGATCAAGTCAAAAATCAGCTGGTGGTTACAGTAGATTGAATCTGCCGGCAATCCCAGCATGTGAGCTAATGTTATATCACATAATTATTGCTACTTTTTTTTCTTTATCAATTACAGAAAGCCGGAACGTAAAAAGGAAACTATGCTTTGCCACATCCCTGGTACGTTGGAGAATGAGGTGGCATCCTAAATCCCAGCAGAGATTTCATTCATTGGCGTTTGTATGTGTGTGTGTGTGTGCGTGAGAACGTCTGTGTGTGTTTGTGTGCATCTGTGCTTCGTGTCCTCATTGTATGCAGCCTGCTGCACAGTGGGAGCACATAGATACAAGTCTGCCCGTGAAACAGATGCATGTTTCCCATGCTCTCATCCACTTGGGAGAAGACACTTTAACGCTGAAATAAATCACATGGAACTTGCTGTCATTTTTCCACTTTGCTTTCAAGCCATCAGACACTGCTGTCTGACTGGCTGGAGTTGTTGTAGTTTTTAAATGAATTCTGGGAGACTGGCATCGGCGGCACTGGCTAATTTTTAGCTAATACCTTGGTGGTTTCAGCGTTCGCATCTGGCCGGTGCGCTCATGCTGGGTATGATTATAATATGCCGCTGCTCTTTCCCAAGCAGGATGCCGGGGCACTGCTACCGACAGACTAAACAGAGGCTCGTTCCAAATACAACAGCACATCACAGCCAGCAAAGGGTCTGCCGCGCAGGACTTCTCCCAAGGCATTAAAAAAAATGTGTTAACTGTGCTAACAGTGCCAAGTAATATGCTTCGTTAAAAATTTAATCACCTGCAAGTGCAAAACAAGTGCAAAACAATCATATTGTAATTAGCACAGCAATTAACACCTCCCTTTTCTGATAGCACATGCATCCTTGGAAGTGCATGATTGCAAGTGTTTATGCTTCTGACAGGCTAAGTTTCCTATAGAGAGGGGAAAAATTGCCTAAATAGATTTTTTTTTTTTTGGCATTTCGTTTCTCGTGTGTTCATGAAATCACAGAACCAGATGCCATGTTGGTTTTATGTTAAAGGTGTTCTATTATAAAACCCTGCGTGCTACTAGCATCAGTTGCACACTTACACTTTATTGTCACATTACTTGATTTTTAGCTTTACCAAAAATTATATATTAATTAGGAATGTCCCCATTGATAGAACTGGCTGGTTATTATTTTAGCATAAAAATGAATTGTTTTAAAATAAAAGTATGCAAGCGAGGGAATTTAAATGCGCATGGCTACGCTTTTTCTAAGACAAGACCAAGGACTTATTAAGGTCCGAGTCTCTACAGCAGTGAAAGCAGGAAGACTAGATTTGCAGAATAGTTCTTATCGGTCATTAAATAATGTTTTTAAGATTAATAGAGCAGGGTATTTCAGTAGCTATACTTTTCGGAATACATACATTTCCCGGTAATCATTTGCAGCACTGTGGCTTTGAACTACTGACTTGATAACTTTATTCGCGGTATGCAGATTAATAAAGCAAGAATCCTAATGTGAAAATATGCGAAATATTTGGTCGAGTCTTTCCTCTGTGAAATGTCAAGTCACATTAAGAACACAAAGGGAAGGACCGAACATAATATGAATTATCTGAAATGTCACGCAAACTTCTTGAACTGAACTATGTGGACGCTAAGTTATTTCAGGCCCTTCAATTCTATGTGACTATTCTTTTATTTTTAACTAGCTCACTTCCAGAGGGTTCTTGTGATTAAGGAGAACATCTACTAAACCCAGGGTTGAGCAATTCTGGTCCTAAGTGGCTAGTGGTAATGCTCATTGCAAAACTGGGGTTCATATGGGATGCAGTGCTAAATTTGAAGCAATCAATAGGAACATTCATATGATTTGTATCGCAACGTCAGATTTTTGTTACTATGTATTTGCCTTGATAAATATTGTCCAATGTATATATTTCTCATTTCATGGCATTCCCTGCAGCAAATTGATATATAATGTCACAACTGCCGTTACCCAAGAGCACACACCAAAAAAGTTCTTCAGCCAGATGCATCTACTGAGGGGTTGAGCCCCAAGCAGATATAGACTTTGATGCTCCCAATAGTGCAGAGCTCAGGACAGAAGCATACCTAAAAGGGGATGAGGGGGGTGGTCTGCCCCGGATGCCGTACACCAGGGGGACGCCCGCGCACTAAGTGAGGAAACTCTATCCCCGCCCAGGGGGAGCAGGAACCTGGGCGGGGAAAGGGTTCCCTTACACAGTGTGAGCGCCACAGAAGTGATGCAACAGAAGACAGCTGTTGGGTATGTATGGGCTGCAGAGACCTTGCTCAGGCTAGCTATAAGATGTGATATATTACAAGACATCACAAAGTTCCATGCTTGGGGCTATAAATGTTATTTTTAAAAGCTAGGTGAGCCACTGTGGGCTGGAGCCAAACTTTTGTACCTGCCATGGTGGTAAAATGCTTTTTACTTGATAATATCAAGGTATAGATTACATAAAATGAATATCCAAGAAAAGGCACATCACACATGTTTGCTATTTAATCATTAAAAAGCCACAAAAGTAAAGTTTACAAAATATAAATTAATCTAAAAAGGTTAATTAATTTATCCTTATTCCAACCAAATATTATATTACAATACAAACTAAACACCTTTAGAGACATCAAAAGCACAGTCAAAATACAAAAGCTGGCTCAGATTTCACATATTTTAGCTAGTGTGGCTCAGTGTGGTTGAATGACAAGAACATCAAAATCACATGTAATAATCAAGAATTACTGTGTGAAGACTGACATGTTTTAAGGTAACTATGACAACAGTAAAATGCTGCAATGGTGTAAAAAAACAATGCCGATAAAGCTTTATTTAGATATGTTTTGGCAAAAGAACACAACCACATAATCCTTAAACACAGGTAGAGGACAAACACTAGCAGGTACGGACTAGCCATCTGGCAAACTTGGCAAAAACCGACACGGATCAGCAGATCTAGGCACTTAGTATGTGGATACCGGCTGGACACAGAGTGCAAGAGCATAGTGTGCAGCCACATTTAGTGGCCACTGGCCTTAAAGTGCCAAGAATGATTTAAATCCCTAGTCTGGCCCTAAATACTGGTCTTCTTAATGCCTAAGTGCCAACCACACCTGAGAAGACACGGTGGCTAATGTGGGCTAATACATGGTGTCCTCTTTTTTAAATAGTCCATTTTTGGTGTGTTGTGTGTGTGTGTGTAGCGGGATTACTGATCCATTACTCATGTGATCAGCAGTATTTTCTTCCATGTCCTACCTTGAAAGTCTCTCTTTAAGCTCTATTTTCTTACTCCTCCAACAACACTCTTGTAGGATTCTGCTAAACAATATAAAAAGAAAAAGATGGAAAATTACGTTCTTGTACATGAATTATATCATTAAATTGAGAGTTTCCTGTTTTCTTGAAGTATAAGAAAAAAGTGAAGCCAATGTTCCAGGACTAATATAATGAAATTATGTTTTTTGGAAAGAAGCAAACATTCAAGAATGAATAAATTAAGAATTGGCCTTATTTAAACTATTCATATAACTTTTATCTTTTATATTAAAGTGGAGATGGTCTCTCAGGGTATTTCATTTGGATCTGATCTTAATCGTTCTTCATTTATTATCACTGGTCTGTATTGATTCTACTGCTTGAGGGGCAAGAGACTAGTGAAAAGGCTTTTTTTTTTTTTAAAGGCTTTTTTTTTTTCGAGGACATCTGGTTTTCTTTTGATTACTGGGGAATCAGCACAGAGATCCAGACTATGGATTTAAGTGACACTGAAGCAGAATAAAGCCCTCGATACTTAGTAATGCAAAGGATATAATTGAAAGCAAATCCTTAGTTACAATTATGCTTTTAAGTTGTATGCCATTTATTTCAGTGGTAGCTTTGATATGATTAAATAACTTCCTATGCTAGACCTCTAAACCTCGACTGCACACTCAAATCTTGCTGCATATTTGTGGTAGCCTAAGCTGATGTTAGTACTTAATGTTAAAGGTATAATATGGCAATTAAGGAGCTTCTGAGTTATAGCATTAAGTTATTTATTTACACTAAAAAAATAAGCATATAAACATATTGTGGTAACTCTGCAGATTAAAAGGAATGCTTAAATCATTACAATATCTTATTAGAAGGTATCGTTGTTACAGATGCATTTCTAAGCTGACTCAAGAGGCAGATGTCTGTGCGTGCTCGTTCTTGTAAAAAAACGACTGAAGAAGGCCATAGAAACAAAGTAGGCTAGTTAAAATTAAGACTGCAATTATTTCGGTTTTTCAGTTCTAATACATGTGTGGATAAAAGGAAGACGGTCTACACTACTTTGAGAACAGAGCGATACAATGGTTAAAGATTACAAGATTCACCGGTGACTGCTATCATTTGAGTGTCTCAGTGAAATTACCCAAATATCCATATAAGTGGAGTATAATGGGTGATGTTAACGGTAACATCTGTTCTGTCTGATAATTACAAAGATTAATGCATTCAGATATCATCCAACTGTCTTGGTTTTCACTGGACAGTCAATATCTTCAGGTCTTACTGTCCCACTTAGCTATCCCACTTTTGGGCAGCAGAATAATCGAAGGGCTTGGGCGATCCTTTGATCTCTCCTGACCAACCCAGGGAGAAGTAAAATCAATAGACCCCCATTGTGGTTCATACATTGGGGGCCTCATGATGCTGTGCAGCAGAGCGCCACAATGTGGCTCTTTGGATAAGG
>VKOC01000006.1:26508799-26593397 GCA_009364415.1 Spea multiplicata
CCCACCGGGAAATTTCCCGGTATCCCGGTGGGCCAGTCCGGCCCTGGCCAGTTGCCACAACATATGCTGATTATAGCCAATTGGGATATGAAACTTGCAGAAACCTTTCCTTTAACTTATATAAAATCTATCAAAAGTGTGAGACAGTGGCCTGTGTAGTGAAGTATGTTGAGCTAAAATACAAGGTTAAGGAGTAGAGGATACTAGTAGAGGAGTAGAGAGAACGCAGGGATGGAGCAATAGAAAGAGACGTGTTGATACTGCCTTATTAATGGAGAGAGTGAGGGATAACAGAGGATCATATAATGCTGTTTTCCACTCATCATGCCCAAAATAAGAGTATGTTTACGACAATGAGTGCTTTCTCACTCCACATCCACAGAGTTACTGACAAGCAGCATGATCCACATGTTCTCTGAAACAACAGAGGCCTATAGAGGAGATAATGCTAGCCACTTTATGTATATCCTATTTACGATTGTTAAGTATGACATGAGTATGACACTATCTATATACAAATAGTACACATTTTCTTAGAGAAAAGATTTTATTATTCTGGGTTTATTTGTCATAAACTTGCAATTCTGTGTTTTAATTAGATCGCAGCTAATTATTAATGTGAACAAATATGCCAAATGTCCATTTCAAATTCTCGGAGCAGCTTTCATGGCACAACACTAAGATTGGCCATATTACATTTCAAATAGATTGAGGGAGTTTAATTTAAATACTGTTTCGCGAAGGTCTTCGGTTTTTGATGTATTCTATAAAACCTCATTTCCTCATTGCAAGAAGCAAAGATGATTGACATGATTTGTAATCATATGCAGTGGTTGCAAAATTTTATATATGTCAGGGGGGGGGAAAAATCTTAGCTATTTTCTGTACCTTCCTGCTTGATATGTATTGATTTAAACCCAGAAATGGCAGCCAATCGTACAACGTAATTTGCTTTTCTTAAAAGAAAAAAAATTCTACACTTCATAGTCACAGTTATGGTTCCAATGTTACAGCAGTGAACACATGCACGGTTGTGCGAGATAATAAAAGGTCCCTGACCTCATAGCATGCCCTGGCAATTCAAGCAGACATCAAAAGCTGACAGCTGAACACAGTTATGGTCAATGAAGGGTAAAAAGAGAGGCAAACTGCAAAACTGTATGTAAAATGTCTATAGAATATGTCTAGTGTTACTGCCACGGCTGTGTAATCATGGTATGACATTTCAGGTAAGATATGTAAAGATCAAGGTAGCATTTCCTTATCTGGATATAGATAGATAGATAGATAGATAGATAGATAGATAGATAGATAGATGGATGGATGGATGGATGGATGGATAGACAGACAGACAGACAGACAGACAGACAGACAGATAGATAGATAGATAGATAGATAGATAGATAGATAGATAGATAGATAGATCCACTTCCTGTTAACCCATGGATAGAATCAAATTTAATGGGATAATATATTTGGAACACAAAAGATGTATTAATGAATGTTTCGGTAAATAGAAATTAGAAATGTTATAGTGCATCAGCCTTAATTGCGTTTCCCTCTGAAGAATAATTTGGGCAGATTTCCTATTTAATACGATCAAGTCAAAAATCAGCTGGTGGTTACAGTAGATTGAATCTGCCAGCAATCCCAGCATGTGAGCTAATGTTATATCACATAATTATTGTTACTTTTTTTTCTTTATCAATTACAAAAAGCCAGAACGTAAAAAGGAAACTATGCTTTGCCACATCCCTGGTACGTTAGAGCAGATCACGTTGGAGAATGAGGTGGCATCCTAAATCCCAGTAGAGGTTTCATTCATTGGCGTTTGTATGTGTCTGTGCGTGTGCGTGAGAACGTCTGTGTGTGTTTGTGTGCATCTGTGCTTCGTGTCCTCATTGTATGCAGCCTGCTGCACAGTGGGAGCACATAGATACAAGTCTGCCCGTGTAACAGATGCATGTTTCCCATGCTCTCATCCACTTGGGAGTAGACACTTTAACGCTGAAATAAATCACATGGAACTTGCTGTCATTTCTCCACTTTGCTTTCAAGCCATCAGACACTGCTGTCTGACTGGCTGGAGTTGTTGTAGTTTTTAAATGAATTCTGGGAGACTGGCATCGGCGGCACTGGCTAATTTTTAGCTAATACCTTGGTGGTTTCAGCGTTCGCATCTGGCCGGTGCGCTCATGCTGGGTATGATTATAATATGCCGCTGCTCTTTCCCAAGCAGGATGCCGGGGCACTGCTACCGACAGACTAAACAGAGGCTCGTTCCAAATACAACAGCATATCACAGCCAGCAAAGGGTCTGCCGCGCAGGACTTCTCCCAAGGCATTAAAAAAAATGTGTTAACTGTGCTAACAGTGCCAAGTAATATGCTTCGTTAAAAATTTAATCACCTGCAAGTGCAAAACAAGTGCAAAACAATCATATTGTAATTAGCACAGCAATTAACACCTCCCTTTTCTGATAGCACATGCATCCTTGGAAGTGCATGATTGCAAGTGTTTATGCTTCTGACAGGCTAAGTTTCCTATAGAGAGGGGAAAAATTGCCTAAATAGATTTTTTTTTTTTTGGCATTTCGTTTCTCGTGTGTTCATGAAATCACAGAACCAGATGCCATGTTGGTTTTATGTTAAAGGTGTTCTATTATAAAACCCTGCGTGCTACTAGCATCAGTTGCACACTTACACTTTATTGTCACATTACTTGATTTTTAGCTTTACCAAAAATTATATATTAATTAGGAATGTCCCCATTGATAGAACTGGCTGGTTATTATTTTAGCATAAAAATGAATTGTTTTAAAATAAAAGTATGCAAGCGAGGGAATTTAAATGCGCATGGCTACGCTTTTTCTAAGACAAGACCAAGGACTTATTAAGGTCCGAGTCTCTACAGCAGTGAAAGCAGGAAGACTAGATTTGCAGAATAGTTCTTATCGGTCATTAAATAATGTTTTTAAGATTAATAGAGCAGGGTATTTCAGTAGCTATACTTTTCGGAATACATACATTTCCCGGTAATCATTTGCAGCACTGTGGCTTTGAACTACTGACTTGATAACTTTATTCGCGGTATGCAGATTAATAAAGCAAGAATCCTAATGTGAAAATATGCGAAATATTTGGTCGAGTCTTTCCTCTGTGAAATGTCAAGTCACATTAAGAACACAAAGGGAAGGACCGAACATAATATGAATTATCTGAAATGTCACGCAAACTTCTTGAACTGAACTATGTGGACGCTAAGTTATTTCAGGCCCTTCAATTCTATGTGACTATTCTTTTATTTTTAACTAGCTCACTTCCAGAGGGTTCTTGTGATTAAGGAGAACATCTACTAAACCCAGGGTTGAGCAATTCTGGTCCTAAGTGGCTAGTGGTAATGCTCATTGCAAAACTGGGGTTCATATGGGATGCAGTGCTAAATTTGAAGCAATCAATAGGAACATTCATATGATTTGTATCGCAACGTCAGATTTTTGTTACTATGTATTTGCCTTGATAAATATTGTCCAATGTATATATTTCTCATTTCATGGCATTCCCTGCAGCAAATTGATATATAATGTCACAACTGCCGTTACCCAAGAGCACACACCAAAAAAGTTCTTCAGCCAGATGCATCTACTGAGGGGTTGAGCCCCAAGCAGATATAGACTTTGATGCTCCCAATAGTGCAGAGCTCAGGACAGAAGCATACCTAAAAGGGGATGAGGGGGGTGGTCTGCCCCGGATGCCGTACACCAGGGGGACGCCCGCGCACTAAGTGAGGAAACTCTATCCCCGCCCAGGGGGAGCAGGAACCTGGGCGGGGAAAGGGTTCCCTTACACAGTGTGAGCGCCACAGAAGTGATGCAACAGAAGACAGCTGTTGGGTATGTATGGGCTGCAGAGACCTTGCTCAGGCTAGCTATAAGATGTGATATATTACAAGACATCACAAAGTTCCATGCTTGGGGCTATAAATGTTATTTTTAAAAGCTAGGTGAGCCACTGTGGGCTGGAGCCAAACTTTTGTACCTGCCATGGTGGTAAAATGCTTTTTACTTGATAATATCAAGGTATAGATTACATAAAATGAATATCCAAGAAAAGGCACATCACACATGTTTGCTATTTAATCATTAAAAAGCCACAAAAGTAAAGTTTACAAAATATAAATTAATCTAAAAAGGTTAATTAATTTATCCTTATTCCAACCAAATATTATATTACAATACAAACTAAACACCTTTAGAGACATCAAAAGCACAGTCAAAATACAAAAGCTGGCTCAGATTTCACATATTTTAGCTAGTGTGGCTCAGTGTGGTTGAATGACAAGAACATCAAAATCACATGTAATAATCAAGAATTACTGTGTGAAGACTGACATGTTTTAAGGTAACTATGACAACAGTAAAATGCTGCAATGGTGTAAAAAAACAATGCCGATAAAGCTTTATTTAGATATGTTTTGGCAAAAGAACACAACCACATAATCCTTAAACACAGGTAGAGGACAAACACTAGCAGGTACGGACTAGCCATCTGGCAAACTTGGCAAAAACCGACACGGATCAGCAGATCTAGGCACTTAGTATGTGGATACCGGCTGGACACAGAGTGCAAGAGCATAGTGTGCAGCCACATTTAGTGGCCACTGGCCTTAAAGTGCCAAGAATGATTTAAATCCCTAGTCTGGCCCTAAATACTGGTCTTCTTAATGCCTAAGTGCCAACCACACCTGAGAAGACACGGTGGCTAATGTGGGCTAATACATGGTGTCCTCTTTTTTAAATAGTCCATTTTTGGTGTGTTGTGTGTGTGTGTGTAGCGGGATTACTGATCCATTACTCATGTGATCAGCAGTATTTTCTTCCATGTCCTACCTTGAAAGTCTCTCTTTAAGCTCTATTTTCTTACTCCTCCAACAACACTCTTGTAGGATTCTGCTAAACAATATAAAAAGAAAAAGATGGAAAATTACGTTCTTGTACATGAATTATATCATTAAATTGAGAGTTTCCTGTTTTCTTGAAGTATAAGAAAAAAGTGAAGCCAATGTTCCAGGACTAATATAATGAAATTATGTTTTTTGGAAAGAAGCAAACATTCAAGAATGAATAAATTAAGAATTGGCCTTATTTAAACTATTCATATAACTTTTATCTTTTATATTAAAGTGGAGATGGTCTCTCAGGGTATTTCATTTGGATCTGATCTTAATCGTTCTTCATTTATTATCACTGGTCTGTATTGATTCTACTGCTTGAGGGGCAAGAGACTAGTGAAAAGGCTTTTTTTTTTTTTAAAGGCTTTTTTTTTTTCGAGGACATCTGGTTTTCTTTTGATTACTGGGGAATCAGCACAGAGATCCAGACTATGGATTTAAGTGACACTGAAGCAGAATAAAGCCCTCGATACTTAGTAATGCAAAGGATATAATTGAAAGCAAATCCTTAGTTACAATTATGCTTTTAAGTTGTATGCCATTTATTTCAGTGGTAGCTTTGATATGATTAAATAACTTCCTATGCTAGACCTCTAAACCTCGACTGCACACTCAAATCTTGCTGCATATTTGTGGTAGCCTAAGCTGATGTTAGTACTTAATGTTAAAGGTATAATATGGCAATTAAGGAGCTTCTGAGTTATAGCATTAAGTTATTTATTTACACTAAAAAAATAAGCATATAAACATATTGTGGTAACTCTGCAGATTAAAAGGAATGCTTAAATCATTACAATATCTTATTAGAAGGTATCGTTGTTACAGATGCATTTCTAAGCTGACTCAAGAGGCAGATGTCTGTGCGTGCTCGTTCTTGTAAAAAAACGACTGAAGAAGGCCATAGAAACAAAGTAGGCTAGTTAAAATTAAGACTGCAATTATTTCGGTTTTTCAGTTCTAATACATGTGTGGATAAAAGGAAGACGGTCTACACTACTTTGAGAACAGAGCGATACAATGGTTAAAGATTACAAGATTCACCGGTGACTGCTATCATTTGAGTGTCTCAGTGAAATTACCCAAATATCCATATAAGTGGAGTATAATGGGTGATGTTAACGGTAACATCTGTTCTGTCTGATAATTACAAAGATTAATGCATTCAGATATCATCCAACTGTCTTGGTTTTCACTGGACAGTCAATATCTTCAGGTCTTACTGTCCCACTTAGCTATCCCACTTTTGGGCAGCAGAATAATCGAAGGGCTTGGGCGATCCTTTGATCTCTCCTGACCAACCCAGGGAGAAGTAAAATCAATAGACCCCCATTGTGGTTCATACATTGGGGGCCTCATGATGCTGTGCAGCAGAGCGCCACAATGTGGCTCTTTGGATAAGGTGGGTAGGTGACCATGGCTCTAGCCCTGTCCACTATGGCACCAGTTTTGTTCTTTCCCACCTCTTGCCAGAATCCCCCCTAACACAGGTGACCAGATATTGCTACTGTTTGGTGGAACTATAAAGCTTCAAAAAGCCACTGGAAAAATTAATGAACCTTTTAGGGGCCAAGATTTGACATTTTTGAACTCACGGTGCAGGTTCTTTTTTGTTCAAAAACCTGGTTATAGTAATACTTGCTTAAAACTTTGTAGCTAGTGCAAAGTTATTGCCATTTTGAGGAAACACTTTTTTTCTTGAAACAGCCAATTTGTTTGGGGATTTGCAATAATTAATACTGAATTATATTTTAGTTATTTTATTGTTAGGTTCAGTTGAAAACCTTTTTTTTGTATGTGTTGCACTGAAACAGTTAAACAAACACTCATTCTTAGATGCAAGCTTTTTTTCTCAATATGCATGTTCCAGTACGGACACTGCAGTGAATGACATTAATCCGGCAAATCTAAAAGTATGTTGTAATTCTGTGACTTCACATTTTCTATTTAAGGTGTTCAAAGAGATTAAATAAATGCATGTCATGCTTTCCCTAGGGCCATATCTTGTCAGCAGCCTATTGGAAATATTGTCTCTGCAGGATTATAGGCCCTGATCACCTTTCAAATGGTAGCCTGGTTAATGTCAGGTAAAAAAAAGTGTAGCTTTAGAATAGCAAGCCATTATAACAATACAATACCCAAGTACTCTCAATCACTCTAGCTTTGTTTTGCCACGCTCAAGACTCTGCTTTACAACAATATGAACTTCAATAAAATGGTCTTTACATATTTATGGTCATTACAGGTCTACTGAGATAAACACAACGGTTATATTTAATAGGTACCCATAAACCCTACTCACATACCAGAGCAATATTTATGTTTAACTGACATGTATGTTTGTGGGACCAAAACTATAGACATTAAAAGTAAAACAGGGTAGATGGTATACTAGAGCTTACAGTTTCCAAAACTGATACATAGTATAAAAATAAAAATCAGGCTTTATGTATCATGCATCATCTTATGAATACAGAACAGTCAGGTTTTGGATCAATGGGTGATAAAGGATTAAAAGCATATGTTTTAGGAGCATATTAGAGCTGCAGAACCATATTAAGGTGGTAATAAGGTAACTACAAATACTGATGTGATATATATATATATATATATATATATATATATACATACATCAGGCTAAGCTCTAAGACTTTAATTATTACGACAGCAAAAATGTTGCAGCTTTCTAGAGACCAGTGTTTTAAGCAGACAATACTTTCATTCCAGGCACAAGAAGCAGGTATTGTTGGTGGCAGTCATCATTTCTTTACACAGAGCACGGGTGGGAATCTTCTTTTCTTGTACACAGGTAGGTTTAATTGTTATATCATCATATCCAGTATCCAAGGATACAAATCCATTCTAGTATAAAGGCATCATCTGGCTGTGAAATTGTTCCTGTTGGGAGACTTGGATTGGCCAAATGTGGTCACAATTGAGCAGTTTGTCCTGAAATCTCTGATGGACTCTTTTGAGAACTTCATTACAGAAATATTACTACTCTATTCACTATATGTGATTGTTAGTCATACAATGAACTGAGTAGGACTTAAATTAATGTCATTACAGCCCTCATCACATTATAAATGTAAAACAGTTCAGTGCATTGTGCTGTATATTTGTGAGCCCATATAGCTACTTTGTGTTATTGTAGCATTCATTGTTTTACTGTAATACCAATTCCATTACAGCTGTCCTCGGTTTCATGGCAGAGCTGTTTATTGTTGCAGTCACCATCTAGGATATGTTAATCGACTAGCATAATGAATGAAGCAATTAAAGAGCGCCAGTCTGCCTTTTGTTGGTGAGTTTTATAAAGTAGTCAGACACATTCTCACCCATAATAGTTCAATTATCACTTTCATGGTTTGCTTAAATAACTTTTCAGGAAAGTAGTGTCATTCTCAAATATAGATTTCAAAAATGGCTTTTCTTATGTTCAATAACTCATATCACATTTATACGCGTACGTTTAGTCACTTCAAAAGGAAATAAGAATTAAGATTTATGCCATGACATTAACACCACAGACATGCAGTGTCTTCGCAAACCCTGATCAAGTACTATCTGGCAATCTTGAGTATTGGAAGCAATTCCAGCTGTATTGTCCAGTAATGTAAAAAGCAATTCAAGTTCTGTTCCAAACTAGCACTTACTTAAATGGACTATGAAGAAAACTAATGGTAAATCAGGATGCAGTATTCAAAATTAGCATCTGAAAATCTTACTCAAAATGTCCATCTGGAACCGCAAGATAAAAGTGGTGACCCCAATGTGTCAAACTAGAAACCACAGGGCCCTAGTGCAAAAATGACAAACTTGTCTGTGTCAATGACACATCCATGCTCACACACACAATTTTATGTCCATGCTCACACATACAATTACATACCCATGCTTACAAACAATTATATATCCGTGCTCACACACACAAATTCACATTCATGCTCACACACATACATAAATACAAGCACATATACATACATCCTACCTCCCTCCCGCCCCCGCTTCCCTCTCACCTCTCCTGCAGCTTTCTTCAGTTTCACCGCGGGGTCACGTGACCCCCATACGCTCCTGTCTCCCTGTGCGGGTGCGGTCTAGGTCAGAAGGTCCCTTTCTAAAGTATTTCGGCATGAAGATACGGGCACAAGGGGTTGCAGGGGTCGTCCGGGGCATGGGCCTTGTGTACACCAGTAGTGTAAATGTGAACGCTATTTCTTATCTGAGAACATTTATCGTGAACGCAAGTTCAAGATTCCTTTAGGTAGAACAACATTTTATATATATATAAACTTATATAACTTATATAACTTATTTATGGCCAAATTACCAGAAATGTACAAATCAAAATATATTCTGTTGAAATGTCTTTTTTTTTAACAATTCCTGCTGTTTCTGAGTAGACCTGGACATACACCATACTTAAACTATAGTTCGCAGACTCTCAATGGTTCTCACGGACATTCAAGATAGCCCTCAGGTTGGTGAAAGTGAAAGAGAGTCAGTTTCATTAGAAAACAAGTTCTTGTATTAAATTAGAGAATGAGATTTAGATTTTGTATTAAATCTAAGCTTATATTATGTATGTTTTAAGACAAATGGATAATAATGACTGAAAAGAACCAATTGGTTCATTTTATTTTCTTGTTTTACTTTATTCCCCCACTATGTTTACTGGAAGTCAACTACCGTGTAAAGTTTAAAATGCTAGGAAGGTTGTCATTGGAGTATTTGCATGACAATTGATCATTTTAACTACCTGATATCACTACGTAAATAAGTAAGCCTCTGAAGCTTCACTCGCAAAAAGCTCTGAGTTGGCCCTGCATCACACATTGGTAATGTGGGAGATTTATTCAAACTTTCCTTACTAATGTAGCTATACAGGCCCGGAGCAGCTCCTCCTGCATTTGAAGCTCACTAGGGTTTGACGTTCATAATGCAATGATATCAGGAAGTAAATATGTGTAACTATCCAGCAAACTTTCTCTTTAGTGAAAACACTCTAAAGAATTATAAATGTGAAAGGGGAGAAAAAAGGCTTTAGAGAGAGGAGAGTGTGGAAGAAATGGCTTTAGTTGTAAAAATAAATAATCTATAGGTAAAGTTTTGAGAAGAGTTAAGGAGCACTGAAAAGATCCAGCTGGAGGCTAAGGAACAGGAAAAATAATGCTAGAGAGACAAGAAAATATAAAGAGAAATGAAAAAAAAACATTAGGGCAAAGAATATAACAGCAGTGTGCACCCATCTATGCAATATTTATGCTTTTATGATTTCATTTATTTCAGTTGTCATATAGCTTCTTATAACATTGATTATTATCACCTATTGCTTATTATATAATTATGGACATGTCACTGTTGTGTTGGACAGAGAAAGTTTTAGTATAATCTGCCGTCATGAAAACTCCTTGGCTCCCTTTTTTTATTTTATTTATTGTGTTTTCACATCGGATTAATGTAGCTGAATCTCCATTCTGCTTTTTAATTTCAACTTTCGTAGCCTGGCTCCTTCCAAAACAAATAGATTTACTAATTGTGCAAAACCTGGAAACTTGGAAGGATGTTCTAATGATGAGGTATGGTGATCTAAACAGACTTGTTTAACTTGATAAACATCTTGTATAGAACCTGATTAGCCTCACTAGGACATCTGCTTTCCCTTAAAACACTCAGTCAGATCATATCTTCAAACTGGAATTTACTTATACCACTCATGTAAAGAAAAAAAACCATGTTGCATATTACTGGTATAAATTACAGTCAGGGGTGGGTTGCTTTGTCATGAAAAGCTGAGCCACTGGCTGTATTTTTAACTGCAATAAACAATTTGGCCACAGGGGGCTCTGGGACTTTTTTGAGATGTGTTTTTAGATCCCCAGCTCAAAAATGGATATTGTTTTGTTGGTCCCGGGGAATATAGATAGATAGCAAAGAAGGGACAGCTGAGATCCTAAAAATATTATATCAATGCTGGTTCACTAAAATGAGTGAATGTCTCTAGACTTTTTTGATTCCTAATATTAGATGTGCTGTTTACAGTCTGCCTCTATTTGTATAGTCACTCTCCTTGAGTCTTAAACTCATCTTCTCTCATCCTTATCTACAGCTCATTTCTAATGTTCAACTTTTTAATGCTCAATTTAGTGCTTCAATTCTTGCTTCCTTATCCACACTAACACACGTCTTCTTTACCTCCTCCACAAAACCACATCATCCTTGCTGTTATTATTATTAACAATTTCAATATATTTATATATTGATATACAGTATCTCACAAAAGTGAATACACCCCTCACATTTTTGCAAATAGTTTATTACATCTTTTCGTGTGACAACACTGAAGAAATGATGCTCTGCTACAATGTAATGTAGTGAGGGTACAGCCTGTTTAACAATGTAAACTTGCTGTCCCCTCAATATAACTCAACACACAGCCATTAATGTCTAAACCTTGGCAACAAAAGTGAGTACACCCCTAAGTGGAAATGTCCAAAAGCCACCACAGTATATATGTATATTTCATTTAATCATGGCCTGAATTAAGTACCTTGTCCAAAAGTGATTAACACAAAAGTAGATTTTGCGGTATTAATCACTTAAAAGACAGTCCAAAGAAATATGTGATACCATTTAGAGGATCAATGTCCATATAGTAAGGTGTAGCGCTTTCTTAAATGTTTAAATTACATCTTACTCCACTAAAACTCTTGTAAAAAAAAAAGTATTCTAGTTGTATTCAGTATGTGGTCGCTTGAACAGTATATTCTTAGTTTGGGGTAATCTTGATGCATGTATATTCATAGTGCCACTGCATTGTTTCTAAGATACACTAGCATTAACATACTCATTATTTTTGTACTAAATAAACTGCAGAAATGTGCCTGTCTAGCCAAATTAAATGCTGTTTTAACTAACAGTTAATAGTGTTGACTGCTGTGTAATAGTCATTTTCATTTTTTACAGTATTTAATGACTTTCTGATGACTTGAATTCTCTGTAGGGATACTTAAATCATTGCATTAAGGATGAGCAATTTTAGTATGCAGTGACTGATTGGTACTACAGTATGTTGACTAATGCTTAACTTAGCAAAATAGATTGTCTAAGCTGCACTGTTTACTGACTCTTTTAGTGAAATTTTACTGTATTCTATTTATCTCTTACCTGTATATCGGTTCAGGTAAGGATCAGCACGTTAATTGCATTTGTTCAGAGGACAACATGGAGAAGGTAGTTGGAAACAGGGATTCATTTGCCCCAAGGATGTAATGATTCAGCGGGTTTATTTTTACATGCATGCACACATGATAAATAAGACCTGCCACGTCTGGATAAACCTACTATATTAGCCAGTAAGTACCATCTTCTTTGCATGGTACTGGGTAACTTGGCTGGGCTTGCCCTAAATTGAATGGGTCCGTCAAAAGTGTTATGTGATGAGATCTGAAAACCTTCATCATGCCACAATGGGTTCAGTTAGTGGAAATGTAGTATAGAGTGACAATATACGAAAATAGTTTGGGCCCAAACAACAGACTGTGTACAGAAACCTTTGGCTCGGCCCTAGGCCAGACCTAGGGCACCACCCCAGATTCCCTTTCCTCTTCAGAATCTGCATTGTCTTCAAAGACGCGCCATGTCTTTAAAATACACCAGAATATGACGTCATATCTCAGTGCTTCATGTCTTAAAGACATGCAGCGCCTTCTAATGCAGTCTACGGGGGCTGTCCTGAATTGACAAAGCCTCCATAGTGTAAATGCTCTGGCTGAGAAGATCAAAGATCTGTAACTGGCCCATTAAGCAGCATGAGACTGGGGGGACCTGATCGCCCCAGAGGGTGATCTACCCCCCCCCCACGGGTTTGGCAGCAGGGGGGACTACTGTCACTCTAGGCCTAGGTCAGAATATGTCACTGACTGTGTAAAAAAATGTTCTGCATTATCCAGTATATATATATTCAGTATAATACATCAAATGCATTCTAATAAACTGCCCTCATTAAAGTAGGGTACACAAAACCTAATCACAATACAGCTAATGGTAAGTGCATCCTGGTGTTGGTTCACACAAAACCACTAACAGTAATAAAACAGGCATGTGAAAGTTGAAGAATCATAACAAATTTAATCAGGAAATGCTGTTTGCTTTTCCAATCAGTCAGCATCCCTTGGACCTCGCCAGACATGGCCTGTTGGCGTTGGGTATGTCAGCATCTGGGATAGTCTCCTGATTTCTTGGAGAGGAGTCATGCTTAGCGCTGACAAATTTTTCTTTGCTGCTTTTGTAAATTCCACACCTAATAAGACAATTAATGCAATTTTACTCTTTTTTAACAATGTTCTAATGAATCTCTTTTTCGTAGTTATAACTAAGTGATTCATACATTGTTAAATGTTGTTTTTACACATCGAATCCTTGCCCAAATGTGAGAGAGACAGAATACTACTCTATTTCTTTCTTTGACATTCCATATAATTCTATAGCGAGCACATTTAATTTGAATTTAGAATTCATATCTTGCCTTCCGTAGACTTAATGACTCATTTTATTTTCTCTCAAGAGATCCAGAATTACAGAATCATTATATTTAACTAAATTTCTCTTAGCATAAATGTTTTATGAGGTATTTCATTAGCATTATGTTTTCCTTGTGAGACAAGAAAAATTAGGTTACAGTGGTTAGTTTATGGAATAATGCAGTTGTGGTTTCACTGATACAATAGTATCTTTAACAGCAAATTTCAATATCGGGCCTTTTAATTTGTCCTGTGTTTAATCTCAGATAGGAATATATGGTAATAAAGATTGCTCTCCAGCTTCTTGATGTGGAGAAGGGCCACATGCAATGTAAAAATAGACTATTAATATTACCCTATTAAATCGTTGATAAAATACAGTATCACCCATAGGTATCTGACAAGTTGCAGCAAGGTTGGAGTGGCAATGATGGGGTGGCCCTGGTACTTTAATGACATAAGTGTAGTTCACTTATTCTACATTTTTATCCTCAGCTGCTGGCAGATCGGGTGAGTGTGTGACCCTGGGTACCAGCCGAGCCTGAGTTGCGTTCTGTACAAAAAAACTAAAAGGTCCCAAATGACTTAGGCTGAAGTTAAAGAATGTAGTGTTTCAGGTATATTGCATTTACTTGTTTATAGGTTAAATAAACTAGTGATTGTTTTATAGCTTATTGCAGATACAGGTTAAAGAATGAGCATTATTCTCCTTTATTCAGTCGCCCAATGGTTCATTCGTTGCAAAACCCAATTTCTTATATTTCAATGTGTTATAATTTTGGTACCTCGATGATATTGGTGGTTGAGATAACTAATTTTATTTCATTGGGAAAGTTATTCAGTCCAGTTATGTTGTTCACACAATAAGCTTGTATATTACAGTGGATTGATATATTTTATTATTCATAATTACAGCATAGGACTGGATTGACCAAACAACCATATTTCAGAGGAGACGTGATGCCAGACTTTGACTGTTATTATCAGTGTTGTGTTCGGAATTACTGATGAGCTGGGGAAAAAAAATAATGATCTAGCTGCATCTTTTTATTTAACCCTCTACTTTTTTGCCACAGGCATACATTCTAGTTAACCTTTTGAGTGCTGTTGGAGAGAAAGAATCTATTACTAGAATCTAGTACTCAAGCTACAAACAAGAAGCCAAAAGTTTCTTGAAATGAAATAAATAAAAATTAAAACCCACTCAGTAATGCATCTCGTGTGTCACATCTTGTTCATGTAAAGAATTAAAACAGGGATTCCGTCCAGGGTAACTATCTACTCTGTTTGTGCCTTCTGGGGTTTTCCACTCTGTTTCAAAGGATCTATGCATCAAATCTTCTGATCAGCCTCTCAAGCCTTTGTTTTTATTCTTTTCTTCAGAAAAAAAAACATAAACAACTTTAGAACTGTAGGTTATATTATCTGTCAACAACCAAACTTTTCTTTTAGTATCTCTCGCAGAATTGAATCCTTTTGTCCCACCCCCCCCCTCCATATATTATTGTCTTTTTTTCAATGGTAAATGGTAATTAGAGTCAATAATCTTTTGCTGAGAGAGCACCTTGTCCTTACAGTGTTTATATCACCATCAAAGATCTGCCTTTAGGCCCTGGTGTGTTAATAATTTAAGGTGTGCACAGCCTTGTTATAGCAGGAAGCGTAGTTATTGAGTTTGTAAACCAGAAGATGATTTATGGGAACACCTTGCATGAGTCATGCTCATTAAATAAAATACTTCACTTTAATAAGGAACATGGGGTAAACAGCTCTTCTCATTACATTGTGAGCGGGCAATTGAAAATTGTTGAGGTCTTGTCACCACTTGTGCCATTTTTTTTTTGTCCTAATTGCGCTGGCGGGACTTGTGTTTTTCCCCGTTTTGGTCAAAAAGCTGGAAGCATTTAAGCATTCGGTTTCCTACACAGGGATATCATAACTTACAGACATAAGCTGCTAGAATAAGGAGGGAAGAATATTTAAACCGCCCAACTAAGTGCGAAAACAGAACGTTTCCTGCAATACATGTACAACGTTCTCTATGCCTGCCATGTCAAAGCATTTCTCCGCTTGCAAACACATTTGTTTTGGGGGATTTCTGTTTTTTTTGTACAGTACAGCATTCAGCTCTCGACGTTTGATGAGTCACCTCCATTTAGCAGTGTGAGTACCTTGTCATAGTATTGTCTTACGATGAGTCACATTGTGCCGTCTGATCAAACAAATGCTATCTCATCTAGACTCTGACATGTCCTGGCTAATATTATCCTGGTTATGCCCTCATCAGGGTGGGGACTCTAATGCATGTTTTTTTATGTCTGAAGGATTTGTCACAGAAGTGCATTTTTTTGTATTTATCGACATTGTGAAACAGAATGAGTTCACAAGACAATGTGCAAACATGGCAAGAGATATGTTATCCTAGGGGAAATGCTGTTTAGTTGAAGGGCAGATTTAGTGGTGACCTTTCCGGGTTGTTGAGGGTTAAAAAAAAACTTCACAACATTTACACGGTTCAAACCTTTGAAGGGGCCGAATTTCAAGTCGGCTACTCTTGACTGAGATTCTTATCTGGTACATCATAGTTTACATGTAAGCTTTTCATGTTGAGGTAAGCGTCCAACTCTAACCAAGGGATGAGTAACAACACTCACCTTGGAGGGGAAGCCAAACCCACAGACACATTAATAAAGCAGCGCTGAACACATTTTGGCCGCATGTGCCATGTAAACTATCCTCTACCGTCCAACACACACCAAAATAACCTGCATAGAAAGCACATAATAGTGACACATAAAGGATCCAATCCTGCTATAAAGGCTGCCTAGAGTCCTTGTTACACTAGGCATCTGACGGTAGCTTCTGGCATTGTCCCAAAATCTCTGATATAGAGAGGCATTTACCCCAACTTGTCAGCACTTTCGCTGCCATTACTGCCAAGGAGTACTAGCATAATTTGCAAAACAATGTAAAATCTGAATATTAGGAAAGCTCAGTCCATTAAAGTTTTGGGCCCATATTTGCATGTCTAGGTGGGCATGATGTTACTGTCATCTTATCTCTGCAATATCAGTGACCAAATGAAGAACAAAGGCAAAGAGCCCCTTTCCAGACACCAGAGGTCAGCAATGTATTCTGGCCTAGGCTATCTAGGTCTAGGCCCAACGGCAGGTCTGGGGAGGGGACTGCACTCTTACTACCGCAGTACCAGAGCACAGTTTTGGGGTGATATACTTGTCTATGGTGTTTCTATGCAATGGCTATGGAGTCTTGCATTATAAGGCACATTTCATACCTGGCTGTTCCACAGAGGCTGTGGCGGGGGCAACTAAACTCGCTGCCCTTGGCCTGGCCCAAGGCTGTGCCCAAGGTAAATCCACCTTTCTAGCGCTATACTGTAGTACAGAGCAGATGGGCTTTAGAACCAGAGTCTAAATTCCCTTCAGATAGACAATGCATAATCCCGCGACACCATGTTTTAGGGGCTGTACAGGACGAAAAAGTGCATTGATTATACAGATTATACAGCATATTTCCCTGTCTACTGTATTTAGGGTCCATTCACCTCATTAAGAAAGAAATCACCTGGAATGGTCTGCCCTGAAATAAATCGTGCAATCTGAATACTCCATGACATAACCATAGGTTTCCACACCAAAATACATAATACAAAGAATACATAGACCAGTTTAAATGAGTAAACAAACTTTATTGTGCGCAAATATGAACAGAATTCCATTGGCAGCGAATTCCATACCTTTCCCTTGCTGTAAAGAATCCCTTCCGTTGCCGCGTATGAAACCTTTGCTCTTCCAGTCTCAGAGATGATCTCTTGTTCTTTGTACACTTCTGTTAATGAACATGTCCCTGGAGGGCTCTTTATATTTGCTCTGCACATATTTATACAGCGTTAAAATATCCCCTCTAAGGTGTTGTTTTTCTAGCGTATATATAGATGCAACTTTTATTAGTCTCTCTTCATAACTTAATTGATTTATACATTTCTCCAAGTTTTGGCTGTTTGTTAAATCACTATTGCTCGGTTTAAATAAAATGGTGAAACATGGTGAAGCATTTATTATCCTCCTCCTCTCCATTTTACCAGGTTTTTTCCTGACTTGCATACACCTGCACTGATCGACTCTTTCCAAATGTGGTGCAGATGTCGTCTGACTGAATTTCCAAGGAAAAATATTTCACTGATAGCTCTAGAACATATATGACCACAGATGCAAACGGCTACCTTAATGTAAAGCACCTGGAGGACTTCTACATTACATTGTTCTTTGCACAAAAAAATGTATACAGCTGTTTCTTTTAAAGGTTCTGTTCCACTTGCATGACAGAGGAACTTACTTTTATAACTAAGCAAAGCATTTCAGAAATATTTTATTCCTTTTTTAATGTTTCCTCATAGGCCGGAGTTCATTCCAAATAACCTGTGGATGTATCCTGTGCGGTCTCGTTTCTGCTGTCTCGTGGTGCATGGATTGATAAAGCACTAGGCTTCAACTGCTTTACTTGCGGTGAGGTCACTATGGCTGGAAGATGTTTGAACAGTGACAGCTCTTGCCAGAAGTCTAATAAGTATGTTTGCTTAGGTTTTCTGTTAATAGAACATATAAGAAAAGAAGTCTCTGTAATTGGATGTGTCCGATTTAAAACGTTTCCCCGTATACACGTATAGTAAACAGAACAGATAAACAATGTTCACAAATCTTTCATTCAAAGAGGTAGCACATACTTTATGTTAAAATGGACAGACTGTACACAACATCATTTTATATTTATAGATGACTTCATAAAAGAACTGTGTCCCAAGGAATCCAAAAGTATGGTTTTTTTCGTGGGTAAAGGTATGTTGTGAACAGTGATTAATAACAAAAAAGGGTACTGTTCCATATAGACAAAACATTATTTAAGCTCTTTAGAATGTTAAGCATATAGACCTTAGCAGATCTGTAATGTTACCCATTCCTCTATGGGTTAAAGTCACAGTCTAGTTTCATGAATGTTATTATTTAATGTATATTGTAGCCAATTTTGCGTGGTCTGTAGTGAAGGTAAAAAAATAAGACTCCAGTGTCCCAAATTGTGTATTCAGCAAATAATGTATATTAAAGTACTTTGCAATTACCTCAATATGCATTTTTTAATTCTTACCTTTAGTAGAAGCTGCAGCTTCAGCGTCCCATCTCTTAGATTTCTTGCCACTGATTGGCTGTTTTAAGCAAATGATCGCTTGTAAGAAAACACTAGGAGCCTTTTTCCCACATGTGCACAGCGTTCATCTTAGACTCCGGCTTATCTGTATTCAGCCAAACACATAACCTGCACAGAAAATAGAGAGTGGTAGGGAAAAGGGCAAATGCATATAGGGAGATTCTGGAGAATACATTATACATTAATACATTAAAGTCCATATGATAGCTGGGGTGTTCCTTTAAGTCCTCCTATTGCTGCCTCGACTGAAAGCAGCCCAGATGCCCATGAACATCTGAACTGCATGGTGAGCGCTCATGGAATTTTATGAAAGGTTAGAAAGGACAATATTACATTTTTGAGTTTAGGACTTACCATGAAGTTGGATTGTGTTAAATGGTACCATTTGTTTTTGTTGAGGGATTCCTCAGAAAAACAGTAAATGAAATATAACCGGTTATCTGGTTTTCCACAGACATTCACCCTACATAGGTAGAAGCTGCACAGTAAGTGCATTATATATATATATATATATATATATATATATATATATATTTTGGAAAAAATAATTTTGTATGGTAAAAATTACAAAGAATATGTTTTCTGTGTAACTAGTTAGACATTGTGAATTATACAATCTTGTGAGCCATATGGAATATTTTGTTTAGTCAAAATAAGAGCTCAGTGCTATAGGTGGCAACTGAGGGAAATAAAAGAAAAATGGATTTGGGTTGGTCAAAGCTTTCTAGATGTGTTAACAGTAAACAGACTCAAACAGTTCGACTGCTCCTATGTCCAATGGTAATGTATGGCTGCTCCTAATACCCTCCGGGCTAAAGAAGATTTCTTTAGTTCAGATGCAATCAGCTCTGACCAATCAGTAATATGGGTTAATCAGCTGATCGATTTGTCCGAGAGTAGCCTAGAACTGGCTCCTCTCTGACTGGCTCTAGCCTGGCCTTGGGCAAAAGGTTTTAATTATCAGTAGCAGCTACACCACTGATTGAATGGTCAATGGGTTTACTACCCAGGCAGTCCTGTTTGAATAATAATAGCAAACAATGTGAAAAGGGCAGACGTAAGACGCATGAGTATGTAGAGCGTTAAAAAAGGAGAGTTAATTACTTAGCAAAAAAACAGTATTTTGGGACATCAGGGAACAACTGCATCATCATTTAAAATTGTTGACATTTCTGCATCTACTTTCCTCCTTGTATGCCCCCCCCACATCACGTACACTAAATTTTCAACAGTCATTGGGGTAAACATACATTACTAGTTAAATAATGCAAAAATCTATATCAAAATGTAATTATTTAGCGTTTCGCAATATTGGGAGCCGAATGCAGTCTGCATCTACATCAGTGCATATTGACCCACGGGGCATATTCTGTTCTTGCTGAGGAGCTAATTAACCCCAGGTCAGAAGTGAGAATTCAGGCTACTCCTCTTTCCGCTGGCAATGTATGAGAAGTCTTCAACTTCAGCCAGCAAAAAATAAATACACTAAAATGGAACTCAATATTTCCTGTTATTTTTTTTTATGTAAATAAATATTACTGGTTAACAAATTTCTTCTTCCGGTGAATATTGGGGGGGGGACTCTGATAAATGACATTTTTTAAACATTTGAATATGGACACAGTGCAGTTTTTATTTAATAATCCAGGCATTTTACATTCTTTAGGTTGTGTTCATAATGCATTGCGAAACAATTTATTTAAAGTGCATCTGCCAGTATAGGCATTAAACATTGTTTCCCAACATCACAAGTATGTTGTGTGCCAAATTTATAATTGTATATTATGCCAGACATATTAATAGTGTATTTTACAAGATGGTTACCATGCATGCATGTGTGTGTTTGTTGTGTATATATATTATATTTTTTTTTATTTATAGAGTGGCATAGAGTGAACATGAACAATAACATTAAAATTGACAATATGGAATTGTATAATAACACACATTTAGGTGTAGTGGTACAGAAGGAGAAGAAGGGCTTGGTTTTGCGATCTTATAATCTATTGGATAGCTAGATAAATGGGCAGACAGATAGATCACGTGAAATGCTATATCAGATGGAATGCTCGGTTTAATGGTCCAAAAAACGAGTTGGGTATTACAAGTTCTCTCCTTTAAGCTGATACTACCTAAAATCGCTTTTTTTTTTCTTTTTTCTTCCTGATCTCAGATAAACACAGTGTGTTCATCACATTCAGCCAGCTTCATTACTATTTATATTACCGTGCACTGGCTTTGTGCAGTCAATTCATAATTGTCCAGTTTTTCTAATTAATCACAAAAGATTTTTGTCTTGCCTCAAGCTAGTTCTGGGGTGACTCACAATGGCAAGCCAAAGCTCATACATCAAACACAGACCCTCTTATACTTCAGCCGTCTGCTAGGGAATGCTGTTCTGCTCTTCTCTTGCACGGAGGGACTCATGGAGCATGTGCAGCCTGGGGCAAAATGAAGCACTGTGCTCTATCCTCCACCGTGTGGCTTGTTATTTTTATCTGATGCTTGCATTCTCGGCCCAAAACAGATCCAGTTAATTTGGCACAGATCCTTTATTCAAAGTGTTATGTTTTTTTCCCTTTTCCGCCGTCCCTTCAGTTTTGCCTTGGCATCGAATTACATTTTCAGAGCCTCGAAAAAAAAAAGGCCGAATGCACATTGTTACGTTGTCCATGATTTTCTGATTATTGCCGGGCATCAACAAAATTGCAAACAGTGGCAGATATTTGTAACCGGTTAACACGAGCTTGACTCGAGTGGCTGTAATACAATTAGCTGACAGAGATGCAGAGTGATTTGTTGTAATTATAGAAGCAACCAAACAATATTTAGCAAATTAAGGCAATATGATTACATCAGTAACTGTGAATGGATGTAGATTAACTCATTCAGGACCGTGATGGCTGAGGGTGCGTGTACTGTTAACCATCACATTCCATTTTTTTTTTAACCGCTTAACATTTTTAGCTATAATAAATAAGCTATGAATTTGTTGGCCACTTGTGGGCAGAAACACTAAGGTTTTATAAAATGCCATTCACGGAGTTTCATCACGATAAGTATGTCTGCAGCTCACAGGCATTTCAGCCTTAGACATTAGGACATCGAAAACTTCCAGCCCTTTTTCCACTCATCATGAATGCGAGCATTATAGTACATAGTGGTAGCACAATAACGGTGACTACATGACTAATACGTGACAAAAATCCATTTTGTCCACCGAAGATGGGAAACAACGTTACACCGCGTTCCAGAATTAATGAGGTTAATCTATTCAGATTTGTAGATCATAAGCTTGTTTGCTCAGGACCCTCCTTACTTTTTGTTTCCAAAAGTCTGAATTGTTATGTGATGCGCTATTTGCGCTATTTGTTATGTCCTGTTTACTCTTTGTAAAGCTCTGCAGAATATGATGGCGCTATATAAATTAATAAATAATAATAATGTAACAGGAGCGGAAAATGGACTGGAAAACAATGAAACTGGGATTCACAATCGCACAACAAAACAAGGCTCTACTCATTTATAAATGGATGTTGGGTTCCGTGCAAAAGCAAAATAAAAATAGACAAGTCCAGGTGATGGTATAGCATCCATAAGATCATATGTCTATAGCCTAATAATTCCATTAATAGATATTATTATGGTTTTAGGGAGATTTTACTATCATGCAGTTACTGTACAGTCATGAATCATCATATCACTTACTGACAAAGTTAGAGAGTTTGAATATTAGGGCTTGTATTATGTACTGCTTCGTTGGGGTATTGCCAATTGCAAGGTATAATATTTTAATGAGTTTTCCCGACAATTGAGAATTAAACAGTAGCGTTTGCACTCCATCAGACAACTTGAATTGCATATAAAGAGCAATTTTGATGCAAAGCTGTAGGTATTGCCATCAGCAGGAACATTCTGTTGGTTGCCATGGTGATCACTCCACTTTTGCCACCTTGCTCCAGAATTGCTCTTGTTCTTGAATATGGTTTGGGTGCTTATGCAGTTGCATACATTATGAGGGAAGCCCTCTTGATAATGTTAATAATGTTAATAATAAATACCAGACCACTGAAGTCACATACAGAATAATGAGGTCAAATGGAGAGTCTGTGATTTTTTGTTTTTAATAACTTAAAGAGGAACGTAATTAACGTACTGTAGATCAGTATTGGTGCCACCATCGGAGGTACACATACCCATGCAGCAGGGGGGGCAAGCCACCCTGATCTATCATAGGCCTCCTCATTGGCCCTTGCAGCCTACTACATTGGACTGGATGCTCGCAACCTATTACCAATGTCTGTACTCTTTTGAGCTTTTCAGCATGGTGGTCTCTTTTCCAATTTTGTGGCCTTTCTAATAAATGAGGCTTTCTGGACTTTGGGGCTGGTGGTACCATTGCATGCAGCAAGGGGCAGTGGGATTAGCACGGGGAGCAGGCTGGTGAGAGAATGGGTTGGGAGAGGACAGGGGTCCGTGTCCTTAGATTTGTACAGGGCCTCAAGACTTCTGATGGTAGGCCTGAAAATCTTGGTTTCATCTCATTTTGTTCCAATAAACTATATCTGCAGAGGCTGCCACTGTGGCAAGTCATGAAATTTTTGATCTAAGTGTATGGCTATGTGATTAAGACCAAAACATTCTATTGTATGATAAGCAGTATGATAATAGGTCAAGATGTTTGTCTAGTAGACTTATCTAAGAAAAAAGAGGAAGTACACATACAAATGGCTAATGTGCAGGTCCCTGAAACATTATATTCTGCAAAAACAAAGACACAAAGCACATTTTCAATCTGAAAAAAGCATAGACTGGAACTCTTGGTTTTGCCCATATATCATGGTCTCACGGTGAAGAGCCAAAATCTCAGGGTCGCACAGTCTGGAGCTGACTCCTTCCTTTTCTTCACTGCCAGGATCATATCTAAGACTCCCAATTGGTGCTTTTGCTTCCAGTATGTTATGGATGATATGCCTGCTTGAATTCAAGTGACTCAATTAAGTTTAGCTTTAAATAATAACAGGTCAAGGTTTCCATGAGGACTCATATTGGAGCCATGTGGTCAACACATTTGCCGAGTCACTGCATGGAATCTTCACGAATGGCTATTGAAGGGTTAATATTTCCAGAGTCTCGGGGTCATCTGATTTAGAAACTTCCCAGTTATGGACACTAGTAATTAAAAAAAATACCTGGGGTATGTCATTATTCGTTAAAGCATACAATTAATAGAAACAAAAACATATTTAGCAAAAGATGCTTTATACATTTTGAATAAATAAAATATTCTGGATACACAAGTTGGTCAATGGGTTTTCATAATTGTTGACAGTAGGAAAACTCGATTAGCTGTAAAAAAAAACAGCTAATCTAGGCTAATGCTATCAATAGGTCACCACCAGGTAGATCTTTAATGCTAGATCTGCCCAGAGGTAAAACGAGTGCATTCATTTTAAGGGGTTACTACACTGCTAAAGACAAATTTAAAGTGATATTGACTGTCCGCAAAGTATACATAACACTGCAAGCATCTTAAGCTATGTCTAATTTACTGTAAAATAAGCCACATAAAGAACACAATCTTTTGTTCTTTTGACATTTCATTTGCCATGCACAGTTTTGTAAATTAAGCTCTTATCTGGTTATAAACGTGCTTTTCAGTGAAGGAATTGGTAGCCAGGCAACTTCTTTTGACCCTGATTGCATTTTAAAACTCAAAATAAAGATCAATCAGTTTAGTAATTGAGCTAAAAGAATGGAATAAGAGTTGTAACAAAAAGAAAAATATACAATTCGTCATCAGAACAATTATCTGATTAAGGTTTCATCCATTAAAGTATTTTTCAAGGGCATTTTAGTTCAAATTTATTGAGATCAACATGAGATTTTTTGCCCTTGTTTTTCTGCTGTTTTTAAAACCAGCTATTGATTTCACTTGGATTTGCCATGGTTTTAACTTATTTTCAGGTCAGAAGTGTCAAATATATACATTGCATATTTCCATAGTTATCCCTACATAAATATGGAACAATAAAGGTATTTAAATATAATTAAGGAATCAATGGTTATAAAAATAATAATTTGTGCTCTCACTACCTGTTTGTATTAGATTCACAGAAAATTGTTAATTTTCAGGACAAAATGCGCTTCGAATGAAAGAGTTCTTCTCTGGGTTTTAAACAAATATACTAGCATTTTCTATTCTGTAATTAGCTCAAAACATGCTTAGGAATAGGCAAAAGCGTATGCTTAGGAAAATCATCCCGTCCTTCAATAACCTCCATGACTCTATCTGTTAATGTGCCATCTACTCAGTATTTTATCTCAATCCCCCTCCCATCACCACCAGAGTTAAAGACAGAAGAGTTGACCCCCAAGTCTCTGTTTGTAGCCTTCTGCCTAAGGCCTTTAGGTCAGCTTTCCCGTAGTGCTCGGCTTCCTAATAGAATGCCTGTGTTGAGTGAATATATCACTCGGTGAAAGATTGATAAATCCTTTTTTGTACCACACAAGCCTGAGGGAGGATTGTTCCATGTATATATCTGCATTGGAAATCCATTTCTTCCACTAAGCTCATCTAGGCCTCTGACAGAGGGCTACTCAACACCTCATGTAATATCTTTCAATTCTCTCTGCAATCCACACATATTCCATGTGTTTATGAATTAAATTAGAGAATGAATTGTAGTTAGAAGACAAAGAGTTTTTTGAAGGTCTACCATAAAAAATACCGTGAATACCATGGCACAGTAGGAAGTAACCATATATTTGCCTCACCACTAAGGAGCGTAATTAGACATGAGTCAATATCAGTATAATTTGGACTTCAGTAACTGCCATAGCCATACAATTGTGATATATCATGAATTATGAATTAAATGAATGACTTACAGGTTTTGTATTTATGTAATTTACACATTCTTAAATGAAGAAGGATTTAAGCTTGACCAACTTGTCTCAAGTCTGGCAAGCTGTTAGAGTTAGTCAAGAGGCACAATTTCGGTTCCTGTGTATATGAACATAAGAGATAGAAATCCATTTCTGCTTCCATAAAACATATTTAGGTTTTCAGGTAATTCGCATGTGGAAACATATCAACTCCTTAACCAGGAGTTGACCAATACCCTAGAGGTATTGTCCCTTTTGCAGTTGCAACTCATGTAGCTACGCCACTGTCCCCAAGCTCACACTGCATTATGACTGAAAAACCCTGATTTACTATGAGAAGCGATACATTTGCCCTGCATAATGCCCAGTTTGTGCCAAGGGTTTTTATGTAGATATGCCTAGCTGTGCCTTTCTTACATGACAAAATTGCTGGGGTGGGCATTCATGACGCAAACAAAAAAAACAGCTTACAAAATCAAACTCATTATATTTAGGTGAATGCAGTCTTGAGTAGTTTAAAAAAACCTACATTTTTGAGAAAAGCGTATGATGAGCGATACGCTTGGGGTTTATGTATGTTTTCAGTTATTAGATCATAGCTCAAGAAATATATCATATATCATAGAATATAATTGTTTTTAGTACTGCAATTCATCAAAAAATAGTCAGTTTTACACTAATCCATTTTTGTGTAAGTACCCAAATCCCAAATAGTGTGCAGGCCTCCATTGAAAACGAGCAAATAATTTGACCACCTAAATTGCTTCATTTTATATTGCTATTCTCCAAAACCATTGGTTATAATTTACCTAAACAAATGCTTTAAGCAGGTGTAAGAAAGAAAAACAAGATATGAAGTTAATACTAAACCATATATATATATAGTATATATAATAATAAAGATAAAAAGTCTGACATGGCCTGACACGGCAGACATGGAGATTTCTCCTTTTCTACATTGTTGCATGGCTGCGAAAAAGCCAATGATACACAGTTTATCTATACTACACTGTTCAAGCTAATTCTGTCTCCCAGTGTTTTTTCAATGATATTGCTCTCACAACATAGTTGGTTCAGGCGTGCACTATAAAGCACATGTAAAAGAGCTTTCTGTTCTCTGCAGCTGTGAGAAGCTATCTTCCAATCTATCTCTAGCTGTCTGCCAGTTCTCTCTCGAATGCATGTTGTTGCCAGTGCACACATAATTGTGTTGTTGCTTTCAGCAGGCACCAGAAGATATCATGGTGACAAGACATCGTATTCTAGCAGAAGTGCATTTACTTGACCACTTCGACAATTTTGCAAACAACTTTTGTAAAATGTTGCTTAATTTATTAATGTTCTATATAAAAAATAATATAGTTTTTTTATGAATTGAATTTACCTAGAAGTTATCTAAAGTGTGAAGTCGAGTTTTTATGTCCAATAACGGGTTCATAGAATATGAGTAAATATGAATAGGTAAATATTGGTCCTGCCAAAGAGGGTGAGTTTTTGTTCAACTTGATGAAGAGCTAACAGGATGTCTAGTGAATTTTTTTCCCAACATTTCTTGTATGGGCTTGTCATGTGGCCCTTTTTGGTGAACAGTGCTCAATAAGTGTGTAGGACGTCAAATGAGGGGGAATTCTTTGCCACAACCTCTAAAGGCTCAGTGAAGGGTGAGGTTCGCCCTTGACATATTGTATAACCAATATTAGCTGAAGACACCTGTCAAGGACATGATGATGTATTTATTTTTCTCTTCCGTAAACCATGTATTCGTTTAAACTCATTAGGATTCTGTGAGATAAGAACACTGAAAATGCTCATATGCAAACAACAACCAATAGAAGCTAGACCATCCAAATCAATCATTGAATATCCTTTATTTGCATCAGGTTTTTAGTTTGAAAACAAAATAAGTTATGACTCAAGCTGCCAGCAAAGCTGCAGCTTGCACATTTTAAATATAATGAAATTCTGGTCTTCCACACCAAACTCATCCAGCCATGCCTTCATAGACCCCGCTTTGTGCACAGGGGCACAGTCATGCAGGAGTAGAAAAGGGCCTTCCCCAAACTGTTCCCACAAAGTTGGAAGCATAGCATTGTCTTAGCCCAACCCCAGAAAATCAGCCCAATACCATTATTCCTCCTTCAGCCAAGCTTTACAGTTGGCACAATACAGTCAGGGAGCTAATGTTTTCCTGGCATCCCCAAAACCCAAACTCGCCCATCAGACTGCCAAACAGAGAAGCACGATTTGTCATTCCCATAACATTTCTGGAGTCCAGTGGCAGTGTGCTTTACACCTTTCGATCCGAAGCTTTGCATTGAACTTGGTGATGTGAGGCATGCTTGCAGCTGTTAGATTATGGAAACCGCTTCCATGAAGCTCCCGCCGCACAGTTTTTGTGCTGATATTAAGGCAGTTTGGAACTCTTCAGCTATGAATCAGCAGAGCGTGGGTGACCATGCGCCTCAACACTCGGGGATCCCAAGTCTGTGAGTGCATATCTAGGGAGCAGAGTGGTATTCCTAGGGGGCATAAAGCATATATGGGGGGTTAAGTGGCATATCTGGGGGGCATAGTGGCATATCAGGGGGGGCAGAGGGGCATATCTATAAGTAAGGTGCATTATGAATTAAGGGGGGGCTTAAAATGGCTGGCTAATTGCATAATAGATACCAAAAATGTTAAAATACATGTATTCCCGTGTATTAGGCAAAATAATGTTTTACCATTCCACAAATGTATTTTTTTTAAGAAAATAAATTTTTCTTTAAAATAGCACCAAACGTTTAAGGTGCGGCCTATAATCGGGTGTATCCTATAATCAAACCAATACAGTATTATAGGGTGTATATTATATACCCTGTCATCCTTTTCATATGAGGTGTGTTGCTCATTCAGATGTATCGGGGAGGGTGACAATCAAATTGTCCAGTAATCCAGCATTTTAGGGGTTTTATCCGAGGGACCGGATAGCATTGATTCACCATTGACGATAATAGAGACTCTTAGCTGTTCTAGACAGCAGTTTTTGACTAGGGTCAGGCAGTTAAAATCAATATTATTACATTTGACCCAAGATATTACAGATTACATATCACTTTTAATCAGGAGAGACATGTATTTTAAATAATACCAATGCTACCACATCTATAAATGAATGTGAAAAAAAAGTGGTGAATAAAATGCAAATGCATGTAATAAAGAGACACATATAACCCCCCCATATTGCTATCAATTAGCCATTAGCGTCACATTGATAAATCTACCCCATATGTGTTAAAAGGCATTGTATCAAATACAGTGATTGATTGCTTTCATTTTCACTACATTTCCTGTGTCAAATACAATGGCCAGGCCCAAGCTAGTTAAACAAAAAGCAGATCAGCATGAAATCTTGGAAACAATTTCTACATCTGACACACGACAGAAGAAATGCTATGTGCCGTAAATGTATTTTTTGAGCATCTTCTCCATACTGACAAATGATGGGTTGAAGATACCTTCTTCAATTATTGGTGTGCTCAATAGATTTCGCTAAGAAATAGGTAGCCAGAACTTTATGGGAAAGTATTTAGTGAATAAAACAGATTTTAAACATTCTCATGGATGTCTGACATGCGCGGTGTCATTGTAGGGTAATGCACTAAACAGTGATAATATACTTTTCATGCAAAATAAGATAAATTATTACGCTTTATATAATAGAGAAAATGTTAAACTTTCTATTCATTAAGGAAACAGTATAAACAGATAATATTTAGAAATAAAGTGTTAAAACAAATAATAAAATATTTTAAGTTGTGTCATTTATACATTTGGATTGGCAGAAGGATACAGTCTAAAGGACCATGGGAAATTAAGAAAAAATGTGCATGAAATGTCATGGTTATGTCCTTGGTCAATGTTAGGCATCATAATTCTCAAAACTTTTAATCATAAAGGCATGGTGGACAGGCAGTTAAGTACAATTGGGTCACCATAAAATAGTCATATAGTGTTAACCGGGCAGACCAAAGACCATTGCCACTTTCCTCACATTCGGAGTCAGCTATAGATGGGTAGCAACTCCGGTTCAGGGAGTTATGATGCTGTTCTGTGGAAGAATTTTACAATGAAGCATATTACCAAAATAACAACACGGTAATCAGTTGGCAAATGAATACGGTTTTTATGGACAAGGGACAATGTGATTATGGGTAGACATACAGGATGCAAATCAGTTCATTTATTATTATCTATGGCCAAAGGGTCATCGTAAGAGATGGGCAGATGTCACTTTAAAGTGGCAAATAGATTCAAAGTGGCAAATAGAACCTGGATAGATGAGACACAGGGACAATCCAGAAAGATGCCTACTATTTGAGTGAGGGACACGTAGGAGACTCACAGGTGTATGGAGACAGTTATTGGAACATGGAAAATATCTACAAACAGGTCCACAAGAACACATTATAACTGTGCATGAAAAATATATTAATAAAAAACTGAACAGAAGAAAATGTTATAACAGGTATTTACATGAACAGGAACCATACATTAAGAGAACCGGGTCCTGTTACAGGTGAATATCACACAGATGAAAAATTTATGACAGCTGATTGTGAGGTCTTCAACTCCAAAGATAAGGACTAAAAACTGTACATTGAATAATAATAATAATAATAATAATAATAATAATTCTTTCATGGTGACTCGGGGGGAAACTGAAATGTCCCAGTCATTAACCTAAGTATACCATAATTATGCTATTATTATTGTTTTTGGGTCACTCACTCTTCAATAATCTCAAAATGTACTGTAATTATAAGTATGTACTTTAAAGTATATACTATGAACTTATTAAAAGAAAAGTCTATATAAGGGAAATGTGTATAATATTGTTTGACTGGTCACTGTTTTGTACAAAAATCAATATATGTATATATGTGATGGTAAATGTTGTTATGGGTGGGTTCAAAGGTCAGAAAAGCTATTACGATATCCTACTGACATCAAAACCGCTCTAGATATCTGGGGCTAAGACCTTCTGGTAAACACACTATGAGAAGGAATTGAAAAAAAAAGATTTGTTACAACAACAGTTTGACCACAAATATGATATTAATCCTTTAAATACCAATGGGAATTCATTGTCAAATCCATGTTTTCCCTTTTCTGGCACACAAACAGTTAAACACTAGATGACAAAAAAGAAAATGACAACTAATTCAAAACAAAATCCTTCTATGGAAGTGGTACACCTGGGGTTCAGATTAACTCTACCTAGAGTTTAGTGAGTTTTAATCTTCATAGGAAATTGACAAAGAATTGTTGTTGAAGTACAAAAAGAAGAAATTAGGCCATGTTAATTATCTTAAAGATGCGATATATGCCCAACAGAAAGAGAACTGTCATTGATGCAGCAAGTATTAAGCACTGCCGTTGAATACTCAATATCCAGTATCTTGTATTTACCTACTTACAGAGAAAACGATATGTTCTTGCGTTCTTCGTGCTCTACAATTTGAAGAGAGGTGTAGAAAAGCTCTTTCTTAGTGAATCCATCTTCATTATTCTGGCTTCTCGGAGTACTTCCACAAAAGGACGAGACATAGGGACAGCCTCTGCCCTGAGGCAGTGTGATGCTTTGGGCAATGTTCTGCTGGGGAAACCTGGGGTCCTGCCATTCATTTGTATGTTACTTTGACACCTACCACCTACTTGCAGCATTGTTACAGACCATGTACACCCTTTCTTGGACACAGTATTCCCTGATGCCCCTGCCTTTTTTTCAGCAGGATAATGCGCCCTGTCACAAAGCATAACAACGAGTTCAAGGTGTTGACTCGGCCTCCAAATTCCCCATATCTCAATCCAATCAAGCATCTGTGGGATGTGCTGGACAAACAAGTTCGATCCATGGAGGCCCCATCTCACAACCTACAGGACTTAAAGGATCCACTGCTAACTTCTTGGTGCCACATACCACAGCACACCTACAGACGTCTAAAAGGGGGACCTACACAATATTAGGCAGGTGGTCATAATGTTATGGCAAAACACTACTTCACTGATCCCTGATGAAAAAGTTGTGTGACTTCCCTTTAAATACATTGCTACAAACATTGTAACCACATATTTAAATGCATGGCAGTTATCTTGGTTCATTGCCCAGACTAGCTTTTTGTATGTAATGTTCATTTTACTAATTTCTTTAGTTGAGTATGATTTCCAGTAAGTTCAGTAACGATAAGGCACCTGTATCTGTGTTTCAATCTAGTTGACATTGAGCACGTCCGGAACCACCTTGGAAACGTGCACCATTACCATATTACAGTACATATATTAACAAAAAACTAAAACTTTAACACTGAAAGAAACACCATCAACAAAAGAGTTTACACTCAATAGGTGAGATCAAAGACAAAGTTTGTTTATCATTAGATGAAGCCAAAACATCTTTCCACCATTGTAAAGTATTTTCTGTTTTGAAAGTTGATCCAAAGAACCTTCATAATTCAGGTTACGCATGGAGCTTACACTATATTAGCAAAGTATTGGGACACCTGACCACTACACCAACAAGGACTTTGAGGGCATTGCATTCTAAATACATAAACATTAATATGTAGTTGGTCCCCCCTTTTCAGCTTCTGTTTCTGGGGGATTTTTTTCCCATTCATCCAGAAGAGAGTTAGTGAAGTCAGGCATTGATGTTGGGTGAGAAGGCCTGGCTCGCAATCTCAGTTACAATTTATCTTAAAGGTGTTTGATGGGGTTGAGGTCAGGGCTCTGTGCAGGCCTGTGAAGTTCTTTCACACCAAACTCATCCAACCATCTTTATGGACCTTGCATGGTGCATTGGGGCACAGTCATGCTGGAATAGAAAAGAGCCTTCACCAAACTGTTCCCAGAAAGTTGGAAGCATAGCATTGTCCAAAATGTCTTGGTATGTCTCCTTCAACATATAGACTACATATTAATGTCTATGAATTTAGAATGCAATGTCACAAAAGTTCCTGTTGGTGTAATGGTCAGGCATCACAAGACATATGTAGCAGATTTTGCAAAGATGAATTAAAAGGTTTTCAAGAAATGTATCTAGAAACTGATGGCTGTCCAACATATAATTTATAATGACCGAGCATCATGGGAATTGTAGTTTTATAACAACTACCTTTTGGTACCTTTTCTGCCTTGAAGAGGAAATATGTTTTTCCAATTTCTCTGTTAAACACCTAATCAAGCAAAATCCTCAGAGAAATTGAAACTATATGTTTTTTAAAATATATTTTAAAGAGCATTCCCCTTTTACAGAGTAAAAGAAAAGTAATGTATGTAAAACATTGTTCATCTCTTACAAGTTCAATTTATTTTTCTCCTTTACTTAGTCCAAAAGAATATATTTTGTCAAATGCTTGCTAAGTTAGAGTGTACCGGCCAACACAAATAGGGTATTACAAGCTAAAGTAGGGCTCCTTAGGCACAGTTTTATTAGAACTAGTGTTTATATCAAACAATACATCCTAAGTACTTTCTATTAAATTTAGACAAATCATTTGCCTGAGGATTATAGTGTTTTGCCATTGAAATGTAATCCGTCTGTTGATTTTCTACCTGCCAAGCTAAACAGAGTAATGGAGATTTCTAAAAAAAAAATGTGAATTATAAATGGGGGGGTGTCTTAAAAATCCATATCTTTAAATCAGGTAAAGGAAAAATTCAGGTTTAGCCAGTGTGCCTAACAAACAGGATTTTAAACAAGAACTCTTGACAGACAGTACAGTAAAGTATATCACTTTAGTTACAAGCAAAGCTTATTTAATTTCAAACCAACCATTAAGGGCTGTTCTTTAACCTCGCGTGATATGTCCCTCAGGGCAGGAGTGCATTAAAGCTATGCAAAATGCTTTGCCATTCTTTTGTTCACAAAGTATCTGCTCACCACATGGGGCAAAGGTCAATAAAGAGACAGTTGTTGTACCTTTTCAAAGGTGTTGCCTGTTAAATGCTATATACGTTATATTTATACTCGGGGTTTCTCGCAAATTATAGCTTCTTTACCCAATTTCTTGAAAAACACACACACATATATACACACACACACACACACATATATATATTATAATATATATATATATTATATTAATTATATATATATATATATTATATAAAAAGGCAAGGAGTCTTGGAACTACATGCCCCAGGAAAGGAGGTATGCATATAAAAGAAAGCTCTGAAGCAAGCATGTCCTGACTTGGTATAGTAAAATACTTGTTCTCCTTTGTGGATCAAAGGAAACTATTTCAAACATCTGAGAATTTGACAGTCTCCAAAATATTTTTGGTTGATTTGAGGATGCTCTAAATAGCTTTCTTGATTTATTCCACCAAAAAAATGTTTGTCCTAAAATTTGACTCAGTAGCTTGTTTGCATTCACAAGACAAAAAAAACCAAAACATAATCCCTTGAATTATAAGCAGTAGTTTTTTCCAACAATAAATCCTTATAATCAGCATTTTAACTAAGAAGTTTTGTTTCCAGTACGTGTCATCAAGGTCTATTGCAGGACGCATTTTGTTTATGTAGATAAGAAGATTATCCGCTAAGTGTGTTATACTATTATAATAATGTTTAGTGGACTGGAGACAATACATATATCATTATAAGTCATTGTCGATCCACTGTAGGATGAAGGCTTCCTCAACAATTTTCCAAAATATTCCGTTTCATGTTTTAAGTTACCATTGGGCAACAGCAAATTTTACAATTTCATTAACATGTTATCTTCGGTCTTCTTTTTTGACGTTAGTGTCAAGCTGGTATCCACAAGGTTTAGCTTGCTACATATATAATATGTACTTTATCCTCTGTGGGCTACACATTTACATTTAAGGCTCTAGATTCCTTCAATGGTTTGTTGACAAATGTTTTTCAATTGCTTTCTGTTATGTTAAAGATTTGGCTTTCAATGCTTTAGCCTTTAGTGTCCATGTCTTACAACACACATCACATACATGTATCCATATGTTGCTATGTTCTTCTGTTTTCTATTGATTTTACAAAAAACTTTTTTCTTTTTGCAAATAGTTTGACCTTAAAACCAGCTCTGAATTTAATGCATGAAATACTCAGAACACAATGCTATGCCAGAATTTTTACTATATATTATATATATATATATATATGTATATATATATATAAAATGTTTTGAATTGTTGGCTGTGCTATATTTGTGACACTACCATGAAGCGCAATTTGTAAACTAACTCCAATAACTGTAACTTGCTAATAAATTTACTAATTTTACTAATCTTCTAACACATAGATTACACATAGCAGGGTTTATGGTCCTCAGGGGATGTTTTGTTGCATTGCAATGTCTATTATTTTAACAAGGAATATTTATCAAACATTTTTACATTTTTGTAATATCAGAAGGTTTAACCACTAATGTGTGGGTTTGTAGTTGGGCATTTAACTAGCTTCATTGTCCCTTGTGAACAGTCAGCCTCTATGTGCTTCACTGCAAAATGACTGAGTTGGCCCTAATATTGAATAGATAAATCAATGACGTTCAGGAACGAGCAAAGATTTTCTTTGCATAATGCATTAATTTTGTTACCTTATAAATATCCCTGAAACCAAACTCAAGGTTGTATGTCATCAGCAAATGGTGAAAGACAACAAGCATTATCTAAATGTTTCTTTCCCTTTCCATGCAGCTTCATTGAGTTAATTCCAAGACAAGTTATATCTTATACAGAGAATGCTGTGGCACAGCACAGACTACCAATCTCAACAACATATATACATAAGCATTTCATGTGTGTACAGCCAATAATAAAAACATTACGCCATTAAGCTATCGAATTCCGTTATAAGCCTGTACATATTCTGACAAAGTACAACACCAATATGCATGCGTACACTGACATAATAAAATACATTTCATAAATAAAACATTGTACAAGTAGCAACAGTAAAAATGTCAAATACAGTAAACAATTCTAGGGGAACAAAAAATATAAGGTTTCAGAAGGAATACCACCTGAGTATGGTGGGAATAGGTGAAAAAGTTGGGCAGGGGGAATGGATTGGAAAGTCTAAAGCCTGTGGAGGCAGAATTGGAATCTGGGAATTCATCTCCTTCTTCAATAAGGGAATAGTCTTTAAGCAAGCTATGAATATATCTGAGACAGTCTTGGGTAGTGTTCTGTCTCCTCCTCAGGATCATGCAGTTCACATCAAACCACAAAGCGTCCTTAACATAACACATTAGGCACTATGCTTCTAACATTAATCCACTGTACGAGTTCTTCTAAAAGTCAAAGCGAGTGTTTAAAAGGAAATTCCCATTCATAGACACTTCAAGTTTATTTTCCAAGATTCCCAATAAAGTCCTTGCAAAGGAACACTGCCAGGACAACCGTGGTCAAGTCTACTCCACTATAATATACTGCGGGTGATGTCTATAACTTTACACTTAAAGAAATTTCCACAAGTCTAGTTTCATCCCATCCAGCTGGTTTTCTCTCAGAAGCTAAACAAGGGTGTATTCCACTTGTCCAATTTTAGGTTCCTCTAGAGGGGTTGTCCAAAGGCTTACTGTAGCCTATATCAAGGAATAAGATGGAAAGCTGGGCACTTTTTTGCCTAGCTTTTTGTTTTTGGGTCTTAAACTGGCCCATGAATATGGCTATAATGCCAGTGGGAAGCAGCAGCCCCTGCATAAGTCTGCGAGTGAGAGATCTGCAGTGCAGGTAAGAGGGTGGCGGTGGGGTTGTATGCGTGATTGAGGGAATGAATCTGTGAATGAATGGATGAGTATATGTGTGAATGGATGAGTATATGTGTGACTGCATGGATGTGTGGGCGCATGGCACAGGCAGTCTGTAATTGACCCCATACTGCTGGCAGCGTCAATACACAAGGGGACAGCCAGCCAGATTTTAGCATGTATTTGCTGACTTGGAATGATAGGAGTGTGATTGCTAACAGCAATCACAGTCCTATCATGCCCAGGTCCCTGCATTTATTGTTTGCCTGGGCATGATAGGAGTGTGATTGGTGTTAACAATTACACTCCTATCATGCCAAATCAGCCAGTACATGCTAGAACCTTGGTATGCCTGGGCATGATAGGGGTGTGATTGCTAACAGCAATCACAGTCCTATCATGCCCATGTTCCAGCATTTACTGGTTCCCTGGGTACGACAGGAGTGTGATTGCTGTTAGAAATTCTATATATTAATATTGTTATTGTATTTTATTGTCCAATTTTGGTGTGATAACACCACACTTTTATTAAAAGTAAGTAACACACCAAATTATATATGATTGTTAACAGCAATCACACTCCTATCATGCCCAAGCAACCAGTACATGTTGGAATTTGTGTGTGCTGTTAACAATCAGATTTTTTGTACAATTTTGGTGTGTTACTTTTATTAAAAGTGTGTTTTTTTATTTTTAAAGATTGGGGGGGTCATTTTCTGTTTCGATACAGAATTTTCATTTTGGTGCATCCCTAGAATAAACTATTTAATTTTTACTTATCCAGAGATAAAATGCCCTGCTGAATTTGTAGTCATGTCAGATGACAAAACTTTCTAGGCCCAGAAATCAGTGAGAGGCATTGTAAAGGATTTACGTTATTTCAATATGCATGTCTTATTAAAGGTATTTTTTTCTCTCATTTCTGATGAAGTGGCCCGCTGCAGGAAAAACTTGGATACCCCTGCTTTAGTCCCTTTGCCAGATACTTTTACATATACTTTCAAGTATATTTTATATGCTCATTATGCTCAGTGTGCAATGTCCAAATGGTTCTGCAAAATAAATACAACACATAATGTTACCAAGAGGGCAAAATATCCATCCAAACTCCACTAGCACTGCTTTGCACTTCAGTCAATTAAAATTATGTTTTAAGTGAACAACAAGCTCAATTTCAGAAACCCATATTTCTCTTTCTTTACAAGTATATTGATCCCGCTATATATGTCAAGGAGCAATATTGTAAATAGGAAACAAGATATAATGGATAGCCCTCACCGAATTAACCAACTTCAAAATGGCTTCAGCCTAATGATGTTGTTTAAATAAAATTGCTAGTGAGTTTGTTTAAACCCTGTTGTTTTCAGTAGCAGTTTATGTTTTAATGTAAATGTGCCACGAACTTGGTCTTAAGAAGTCTACTTACAAACTTTAGATCTCTTAATTACAACATCAGTCTTGTAGGCATCCAAGAAGAAAGAGATCCTGGTGAGTTAAATAGCTGAGCTGTACCTTACTGCTACTGAATAGGACAACATGAGTACCCAAGATGACAATTGTCCTCTTGTCAGTCAAGTTGGATGAACATGATGTTCAGTGAATGTACCTCACAGAGCCTCCTGAGGGAGAGAGAGAGACTAGAAGGGCATACAGAGTAAAATCATAGTACCCATGGGATCTTTTGATCTATAACCGCCCATTTTATTATCAGGTTAGTGTTTAAGCATTGGTATCATTTTATGTATAATTGGCACAAAACTCTATATGTAATTCTATAAAAAGTACTTGGTCCATATAACTAAGTGAATAATTTTTTTGCCTCAAAAACATGTTACAATGAACTTGAAGGAAATATAATTAACCAAAGGCAAACCAGAATGTTACCTTGCAGTGTTCTCAAAGTTTTCATGGGATTTTCACTGCTTGTGCATTAAAATGAATATTTGCATACACAGTATACTTGAATAAACATCACATCAAAACATTATGTCGTGTTTACTAAATTTACATTGACAACAACATTTTCAATTCCAAAATGCGTGCAAAAAATCTTTGGATTTTTTTATTTTAGGTCAATAAAAAGTACAATAGATTTACATGGCACGCAGTTTTCCACAGTGCCAACAATGGCACTAAAATTCTATTATATTGCATTAATCCAAACATATGCGAAACGAAATGGAGCGTTTGCCATCTTCCTCCTCCTGGAATGGCGCAAAGTAATGTTTCTTCGATCACTAGAGCACAATAAATTTTCTTTTATTTAACTTTCGTTTACATGTTAAATTAGCACTTAAACATTTACATTAGCAAACAAACAAATAAAAACAGAAATCACTAATTTGCTCCAGGAGGCCTTAGTAAGCTCATACATCCTAAACGGCGATGCAAAATCCTTAGATTAGATGTGAACGTTAGCTTTGTGATGACAGTATTATAATGGATGACTACAAGCCCATCTGTTTCACCAATAAACACAAAGGCTGTTAGATTTTTTTTAACACTCACCACTGTCACTGTAAACATTAATTGCTACACATATTTACTTGCAGTCTCTCTTGGCAGATGCCATTACCCCGCCTCATTCAATAGCTTCGATATGTCTTCCACTCGCCTTTTCATTTTGATTTTGTTGAAGTATTAATGTCTTTTGTTTAAAATTTATCATCTTACTAAATTTTAAATAGCTATAGTAGCCTAGGATTTATAGATATATTATTGCGTGACTTGGCAATTATTGGTGCCTTAAATCTAAAAAAAACATGTCTTTCGTTTGTAGTTGGATAGTCTATCATATTGTTTTATTAAATATTCTGGTGTGAGATACATTACTTAAAAAATAGACATTTACAAAACAACTTGACTTGGTCTATGAGAGGTATAGGCGCCAATGTTAGCACAATCTTTATTAAGAATAAAGCAATCATATGCACTCATAGGGAAAAGTAACAATCAAGAATGCTATTCCTTTGAGGCTTTATTCACAAGATTTTCCCCAGTCTGCTACAGTTTTTGAGCCAGGTATCTGTTGATGTTGTTTTGTTGAGGTCAGCCCCTCATAACTTACCTTAGATGGAGACTTCTGATCTCCCCAATGCCCACACTTAGCAGGGCAAAGAAGATTGAGGTAGGACGATTGTGGTAAAAACATTGCTACCCCTAGACATTACATTTATTTATATAGCCAGCACATTCCACAACGCTGTCACAATCAGTAGGATAAATTAAAAGTCGCACATAATAACAAACTGGTACAAAAGGAGAAGAGGACCCGGCTCTTGCGTGTTTTCTGTCTAGTTGGTAGTTAAAGGGGAAGTGAAACAGTAGAAGAGGACTACTTGGATGAGTCCATCAAGTCAGGATGATATGTTGTTCTTTGTACAGTCCTATTAATAAACAGGTCATGAGAGAGTGGCTAGTATTGTCCCCATATGTACTTATAATAATAATAATAATATAATATAATAATTTAATGTCCTTTCTATGATGCCTTTTTTCTGTTTTAAACACATTATACTTCTCTAGCTTCCAATGTTGATGTTGCCCACCTCTGCACTTTTTCAAACTACATATCCTAACTATTGTCCTTTGTAAGAACACATGCCCAGACTTGCACTGAAAATTCATGGTGGGGTCTTAACCCTTACGTATACAGAGGCAAAATTATATTTTACTCACGTGAGACCCCTTTTTTTTTTAATAAATTTTAAACCTTACTGGCCTTTGCACAGCTGACAGACATTAAACACTGTTGCTAAGTACTTTTCATTTAATGATTTCCCTAACATTACCCCATTTACGGTATAATTTACAAAACATTTTTTTTTCAAAATGCATAACTTGGCATTGTCAACATTAAAGCTCATATGCCACTTGGTGGTCAAATCCTCAAATTTTATCAAACCTCCTTGCAGGGAAGTAACATCTACTGTAGATATTACAATACCTAATTGTATCATCTGCAAACACTGACCCGTGGTTTTCCATACTCACTGCAAAATCATTACTAAAGACAGTAAATAAGAGTGGATCTAAGACAGAACCCTGATAAACGTCACTTACCACTTTTGTCCAGTTCTAGAATTTTCAGTTAACAACTCTTTGAAGCAAGTTTTCTATCCAGGTGCTAACAATATTGCATAAGCCAAATTATTTTACTTTGTACAGTAATCTTTTATGAGGTGCTGTATCAAATGCTTTTACAAAATCTAAATACATCACATCAACCGAAAGACCCTGATCTATATTTTCCTCATGTCTTCATAGAATGCAGTTGAGTCCTTGATAAAATGACGTTGATGCTTACTAATGATGTTATTGGATGAAACTTCACTACCACAGAAATGTGTATAACTAATTACTTGACTGACATTGTGATGCCTTTTTGAATATTGGTACCACAGGACTGTAGTTTCCAAAGCCTTACATAGCTGTAAATAGCCTAATTTTCATTGTGGCTTAATCCATTCACAAAAATGCATGCGTACAACTGATTGTCACCTTCTTTGGTGCAAAGGCATAAGGATAAGAAGTCAAATTAGTGCATGACTTAGTTCAGTAAATGTACAGTCGTGAAAAAGAAAGTACACGCCCTTTGACCTATATGGTTTTACATATCATGACATAATAACAATCATCTGGTCCTTAGCAGGTCTAAAAGTTAGGTACAGTAAATACACCCTCAGATGAACAACAACACACAACATATTACACTGTCATGATTTATTCAACAAAAATAAAGCCACAATGGAGAAGCCATGTGTGAAAAACCTTATGATTCAATAGTTTGTAGAAGCACATTTAGCATCAATAACTTGAAGTAATCCTTTTCTGTATGACTTTATCAGTCACTCAAATCGTTGTCGAGAAATTTTGGCCTACTCTTCTTTACAGCGTTGCTTCAGTTCATCGAGGTCTGTGAGCATTTGTTTATGCACAGCTCTCTTAAGGTACCGTAACAGCATTTCAATCGGGTTGAGGTCTGGACTTTGACTGGGCCATTGCAACACCTTGATTCTTTTCTTTTTCATCCATTCTGTTGTAGATCAGCTGGTGTATTTGGGATCATTTTCCTGTTGCATGACCCAATTTCATCCAAGCTTTAGCTGTTGAGTAGATGGTCTCACATTTGACTCTAGAATACTTTGGTATACAGAGGAGTTCATGCCTGCAGGGTTCCTAGGTCGTGTGGCTGCAAAACAAGCCCAAATTATCACCCCTCCACCACTGTACTTGACAGTTGATATAAGGTATTTGTGCTGATATGCTATGTTTGGTTTTTGGTGGTCCTGTACATCATGGCTAAACACCTTAATTTTTTGTATACCCAAAGGACAGTGTTCTAGAAGTCTTGTGGTTTGTTCAGATGCAACTTTGCTGACCGGAGCTGTGCTGCCATGTTCTTTTTAAAAAATGAAGAGGCTTTCTCCTGGCAACTCTTCCAAACAGAACATACTTGTTCAGTGTTTTTCTTATTTTACTGTCATGACATTTAACATGCTAACTGAGGCCTGTAAAGTTTGACATGTAACTCTTGCGGTTTTTTGCAATTTCTCTGAGCATTGCATGGTCTAAGCTTGGGGTGAATTTGCTGAGACGCGAACTTCTGGGAAGATTGGCAACTATCTTGAATGGAATGGAAATGGCCTATTAACTCTACCCTGATAGATGGACAGCAACAATTGCTTATAAAAGATCATTCACACATGGCTTCTCCATTTTGGCTTTATTTTTGTTGAATAAATAATGACACAGTATAATATGTCATGTGTTGTTGTTCATCTGAGATTGTATTTACCTAATTCCTAGACCTGCTAATCAACCGACGGTTGCTATTATTTCCTGATTTGTAAAAAGGTGATTACTTTCTTTTTCACACTGCAGTATGAGTGCATAGGGTGACAGGCATAAAATACAGTAGTGTCCTGCGTGTGGGAGGATATATTGGCAGGTTTTATTTCTATTGTCAATTGCTAATTAAAAAAGGAAAATACTACACAAGGGCACATATTGTTTACATTATGTTTTCTTTATTAGGGATTGTGTATTGTTTCTATTACCCCAAAAAGTTGGGTCTTTGTTTGCAACTTACAAAATATTATTGTTTTTAATGTTTTATTCCTTGAGGTGTGAACCTCATTTTCTCCAATTCCATCAATAGCCAATGGCATAGTGATGATAACTATTTTTTACTATTTAAAATATTATTTTGCCTTTACATTTGCTAGCAAAATGGCGTATACAATGTACTGAGGTGTCTTTATTTATTTTTTAAATAAATTCACCTTGAATATTTTAATAGCAGACTCATTAAAAATGTTAACAAAAATAGTACAAAGTTTAAATAACTTTTAGATATCTCATATATAGATGCAGTAGGCTGTATGACAAACACCTTTGATTACAGCCATGATAAAGCGAAGTTGTTCCATAGTGAGATTGTTTGTTAAAATATATGCATGACATTATCAGGTGCTGCAACACTCAGCTGCTCACCTAGGCATGTGCTTATTCCGTCACAATTGGAACATTGTTTACTGCTGTGCCCTTTTTTCATGACAATATGTTTTTCCATGATTGACAATTGACACACATTGACAATCACAAGCAACTGAACATCATGCCTTACATCCCTGTTTTTGGCAAATGTGGTAAAACAGCTTGGTGATTGTCACTCTGACTTCTTTCACCATTGTTTCTTTTGTAAGTTCAGCACTTAATAGTAATTGTAGACTGCCAAGTCAAATCCCATTTTTAGCAGAGTTGGTATGTAGACAATGTACACCATATTACTTGCTACTTTTGCTTTTGGAAGAGGTCATACCCTGGAACGCCCATTCAATTTTCGTGGTGCTGCTTCTCCACTACTCATGGGATTGCATTGCATCCCGCTGGAGAGCATTAAGGTAGTAATTTTCAGATTAGTTATTTCTTCTCCTTTGATGAGCATGCAACGCTCCATCAGTTCGTTTAGGAATGCATTCTAGTATCTTTTGTTGGCTAGATCTTAAACTTAATCAGACTAAAAAAGAAGAAACAAGCCCCTGGCATCTTCTTTTAAAGATAATGGAATTTTCTAATGATTAAAGTCTCAGCAAAGTCATCTTTTTTTGGGGACTTCCTGGTCAAAACAGGTTGTGTTTGTTTTCAAAATCTCTGTAAGATTCTTTTTGTTTCCATCCCCAGACCTCCCATTTCCTTTGTAGCATAATGTAAATTTTCTAATCAAATAACTTACATTTTACTATAAAATACAGCATTTGTAGACATAACTAAGAAATATTAGAGATTTTCTAACTGCAAGGGGTATTGTCATCTCGCATTGATTAGTTATTTAGTGATTTCATATCCACATTCCTGGCAATAAAAATGTGGGGGAAGAAATAAGCCTAATGTTTTTGAGTGCAACTTCCTTGGGTGAAGAAGATGAAGAATTACTAGAAATAATTAGATAGTTCTGATTCAAAATAATTTAGAGCATCCATTGGTACTTTAAGCCTGGAGTTATATTGTCTACTGGAAGCTGTAAAAGTGTCTGGTTATATGGTAGGTGGCCCTACCATATAATCAAAATATTCAGCTACTTACAGCCCACAGTGGTCTACGAGGGTCCCCTCAGATGACATTATATTACTATAATATACTACTGTATATATATAAATTAGCTTTTAAGTATTAGTTTCATCACGTGTATAAGTCTAATGTAGCCTCATATATTAGCTTCCAAACTTTTCCAGAAGTCATAGAGCTAATGTTAAATAAAAACATTCGACCAATGCAATTTACCAATCTACAATAATAGACTCAATAGGCTTTTATAGACTACTGATGCAAACAAAATAAAAAAAATTAATTGCTAAAAAAAATTTATTTGCTAAAAAAATAAATGACATCCAGTTTCACTAAGAAGACAATACCCAGAGACACATTTGGGTGATTTTTGATGTTTGTTAGATTTTATATACTGTTTAAGGAGCACTTTGCAAGATTCTGCAGCTCTAGAGCAGCAGCAGAGCACCTCCTCTGTGGTCATTTTTTGCAACACTGATTGGCTCTCATTGACTTCCTTCAACCATTTGCCAAGGCAAATCTGAAACTGCCTGGTAGTGAGTATATCAGAATTCCCCCATGACTGTATTTATGTGTATGTGTATGATGGCTGGTTATATGATGGCTGTAGTGTTTCTAACAAACAGGGAGGGGGGGGATGATTGGAACATGCTTTCAATAGAACTGGAAAATGTTTATACAATGATTAATTAAAACATACAAGGGAAAGGTATAATGCTGCTCTGAACAGCAAGTAGAAACACAGGACAATTAGATAGGTCACTTGGATCTTGTCTACCATTAAGTTAAGCATACAGAATTTTACCATTGCTACTGTCTATGTTAATAACTTAGATGAGATATGTGTACTTCTGTAACTTATATATCAAGGTTCTGCATCATAAATCATGCTTTTGCATATTCCCAGTACTTTACTATTCCGCCATGTACTTGACAAGAATGTTCAGTCCACATATTTCTGTGTTTTGTAAAAATTATAAGTAAATGTGGATTGTGTTCTGTAAAGCTGGTTTGCTAGATATACCATTTAGACATATAATACCCACATAAAGCCTTTCCAATTGTAAATCATAAACAACAACTAGGGTATGTTCCAACATACATCTTGAAACCGGGTGTACACCCCATCAGCGCAACTTGTAAAGTATACTGCAAGACATCAATGATCACGAAGCAGTCCTATAGTATACATGGTGTACTCCTACTTACCCAGTGGATCAGATTACCCTAAAACATCTCCCATACACATCACCTTTTGAAATAGGAGATCATCTGTTGAGGGAGAGAAAGAAAGAAAGAAAGAAAGAAAGAAAGAAAGAAAGAAAGAAAGAAAGAAAGAAAGAAAGAAAGAAAACACAGATTTTGATATGCACTGAACTCCAATGGAAACAATATCAATGTATAGTATTTAATCTCTGTGAAAACCAATAATCAAGGTATTGCTTTATTTTCCATAATAACAAGCAGGTTAGGGCTAAGCCAAAACAAGCAGCTGAACTGAATTATTAATACTGTTTTCTTCTGTCAGGTGTCAGCTGCACTTTTAGGTACAAGATAAACCTAAAACACACATTTAGGAGAAAGTATTTGCCCAGAATTCAATGACTACCTGTGCTTATGATGCAGCCACAATTTAAGAATTAATAATTTAGATGGCTGTAGCAGTTTCAAAAAATAGGGAGCAGAAGAAACATTGACTTCTTTTCTCTTTAAAAGAACTGAATTCCTGGTTTCAAAAAATGAAAACTTTTTAATTAACTGATATGTCTGTATGTGTGTATATATATATATATATGATTATATATATATATATATATAATATATATATATGATCTCTCTCTCTCTCTCTCTCTCTCTATATATATATATATATATATATATATATCCCTAAAACAATAACAAAAAATGGGTGTAGGTAAGATTTGTAATTTGGCTTCAGCACTTAAATAAATCATTGGTGGGTGAAATTACCCAGGATCACTTAAGGTTTAATGTGATTAAAAGCAAATGTGTGTGCAGTTAATATATTGTCTCACAACTCAGGGACCATATTCATGAGAGAGGAAATCTATTCTACGCAGGTCTACTTAAACAACAAACTGGTGTCAAGATTTTGTCTTTTTCGGATAAAAACAAAATATTGGAAGAAATAAAAGATAAAATTAATGAAAAAAGTAACTTGGAAGGGAGGCTGGTAAATGATTAGCTCTGATCTGAAAGCTGCTCTGTTCTGTAGCACATTGGCTAAGTCCTTTATCATTGGGTGGCACTGGCAATGCCTTTGGCTATTGCTTGCCTCTAGCTATACTCTGATGGCAAGCATGAGTCTATCAGCAACATTCATTAAAGTACTCAGTTTGCCACAGCTGCTATATGACCCTTTCACACCACAGGGTTGCTAGTCCACAAAATAATGTCCTTCTTTTTGTGACAAATTACCATGTTTATGAATCCATCCCAAGATAGGAAATTTTGTACTTTGTCCCTGTAAAAAAAAAAAACACAAAAAAAACGTTTGACATCCTGTGTTAAATGAATTATCATGCAAATAAAAATGTTTAGAGTGCAGGAAAAGTCTGATTTAAAATGAGCTGACAAAATGCCAGACAGCATCAACCAGCAATAGAGGTGAACAGCAATCTTTTACATTAGATTAATTTAGAGTAAAATGTTGTTAATGCAATTGAAGGCAGTGAGACTTGGGAAGAGTTGCCTCTTTGAACACTTTTTCTACCTGAAGTCACTGTGAATATTATATAGAATATTTATACTAATAGAGAGGCACCAGGTACATTATCTTTTATGTTATTACATATATGTGTCCATTAATTGTTATTATTTTTTTAAATCATTTTAAAAGGGGATTTCTAATTTCAGAAGGGGATTTTTTATTGGCATGCTGCCCAATAATAATTCGTTGTAGTATTACCTCCATAGTAGCTGCTCAGAGTTTATTTAATGGTCTGTACATAGTCTTTTAAATCCTAAATATTACATGTAATCGAATTAAATCCTAAATATTACATGTAATAGGACCAATAGGTCAGGTAGTATATTTAGAATGTATTTCTATTTTATTGGTATTTACCTTGTATGTAATTAAAGTAATACCACCGAAAAATAACAAATCATTACAATAGGTCTATGAATAATAAACAAAACTGTATGTAAGAATTGTGCTTTTTCAAACAACAAACCAGTATTAGTATTTGTTTATCGGATGCTTGGTTTCACTTGATAGAAAAAAGGGTAACAATTCGTTGCATTCGACTGGTTCTCAGTATTTCCTCAAATCATTTGTGTTGCTTATATTGGAAGGGTTAATATATATAGGCAACATTGGTTATATCCAATAATTTACGTAGTTAGATATTATATACGGCCTGTATAATAGTTTTTAATTTGCAAAACAAATTTAAATATCTAAAATAAACAGAAGTTGATGCACCAGTATTGATCCTCTTTAGTTTGAATTTTATTTAAGGTGTGACAGTCCATGCAAATGATTGTGCCATTATGACTTGTGACGTCAAATATTAACAACAAACCTTATTCACCTATTTGTTATTTGTCATGGATATTAGCCCCCAGTATAAAGGAGTCTTAGGGTCTTCTTCATAAACGTGTGTCAGTAATGAGCAATACTTGACACACTAGCCTAGAATTAACTCTTTCATTGAGTGCAAAAAGTATTGCTTGTCCTGTCCTGTGGTGATCTCACATCACTATATTATTACATAACCCCAAATACCAAATTCTGTAAAAATCGGAGCTAAAACGAATAAATCAGAATTCTGAAGCGTATAATAGAATCACTCAGCTTCTGCTGTAAATAAATGATAAATGTAAATTTCCATTTTGGTACTTAGAAGTTGTGTCCATGCCTGACATAATTAGCTTTATAAAAATAAATCAATATTCTATTCGAATACGGAAAACATGACAAATAAATGAATCTCATGAATGCATCGATTACCCATAGACTGTTCATATATTATATCTGATGATTGGGATTTACATAGAGGATGAAGTTTCATTTAAAACGTTTCATTTTTAATTTAAGAATGAAATGAGCATAGTTATTTCTCAAAGCACACTGCAAATCATTGTTGGAAGAAAAGACAATTGCTATTAGAAAGGGATTGACGTTCTCCTTCCTTATTGTATAAGATTTGTTTTGGTTTTGTTTTGGAAGAGTTAAAAGCTTCACTTAACTATTTGAGGCTGTTAGTAGTCTGCAGCTGGTTTTAAATGAACCCTTTTATCTTTGCTTACTATGTAAAAACTAAGAATTGTTTTATTAACACCTAATCTGATGAAAACGTGACTCTTTGACGTCATTTTTCACTTTTAATCGATTTATGAGAGTTTCTAAAAACTCGGTAGCCTGTGAGTTACAACTTGATGGCCCTCGGTCATAATTCAAGCCTATTTGTAATGTGGCACCCTTTACTGATATCCAAATCGAACAATGTCAGCTGCACAAGTGTAATAGACATATTAGAACATTGTGATAAAACCTAAAGTCACTCTCAGATGTATCTAAGGTATTGGTGTATTGGGCTTATTTTGGTATCTACTATATCCAAATAGGCTATCCTGTGATCTCAACAATTGTAATTGTGTGTATGGATGTGCTTAGAAATATCTCATTTTAGTACCCTGATGAAAGGATGGTGTATGAATTATAGTTGTTTTATCTCCATGGAAACTATACTATTTATCAGTTTTTAATACATATGTGCCAAGTTTGTCATAAGTTTCGCCTTTTAACTGCCAGAGGGGTTTCTCTAAAAAAAATACATGCCTCATAGTTGTACAAATATGACTCTATAAAACGGGGGGGGGGATATCAAGAATGAGAGCTGATATAGAGCATAACATGAATTTCTTCTTTATTGACAATGTCCTCCTTCACACGTTTTGTAAGAGTCAGCTATTTCAACGTCTTGGGATGTACTTTATACTTTTTGTATAACTCACTTGGTTAAGTGTGGTTAAGTGATTCTTAATTCTTACTTAGAGGATATGCCCTGGGTTCTTTGGACATGTATATTAATATTATTATTTATTGTCTTAGAGTAGTTATGAGTGATAAAGACCTAAAAAAAAATCACGTAATCACGCCTCTCTGGCAACCAAAGAGTTAAGCTGGAATCTAGTCCTAGATGTAGACACGAAATAGTGCTTTGGTGCCTTCATATTTTCTTGTCAATATGTATGCATTTCAGTAAAAGTATAATTGTCCAAAAAAAAAAAAAACAAGTTAACTCCTTCTGTGAATAAAGAGGACGAGGACCTCTGCAGTTCTCCACATATTTTGGATCCATCATCTGCTATGTGATGATACAAGGGTCTCCCTTGTGCCAAGCTATGCTGGTGTACCATGGTGTGGTTTGTTAAGCGTTCACATCATTTGCAAGGTCTGGGCTTTGATAAAAGGGAGGCAGGCTCCTGAATAGAGTTGATTGAAATGGCGTGTGCCTTGCTGATGGGAGCCAGCTCGGGACAATGCGCTGTGAATCCATGGACACTCGGGCAATTATTCCTCCGCTCTGAAAGTGGATTAGTGCGATGGAAAGAAGCATATGTTTGGCCTGAGGCGACACTCCCCCTGGCTGAGCTCAGAGAATGGGAGCGGAGAAAGAGGCCGAACCCAGAATATCAACTACAGCACAAGCACTCATCCCTACCAGCAGCCGCCGCAGAAAGGGATGAGTGCCTCTATACTGGCACTGGCTGGCACAGTCACCCACAATGCCACACATGTGCCAGCACACATTCTGCAATCATTCAGTGCTTGGATACTTCACATCACATTCAAATTCAGTCTTAGCTTAAGATGTGGACGTATAGATGGCCCTGAGACCCCACCAGCATATCAGGGGTTATCCATCCACTGCAATTTTTTTGCAATTATGTCTTTATGAGATTTGGGTGCTAATATGAGAAAAATGAATAGCTCATTATAAATGTTTAAGTTAAATGGGCAACACACAAAATGCATTCTATATATATATATCTATATATATATATATATATATATATATATATATATACGGTATGATGTAATATTGTAAGCTACCATTCGTATTGTATCAACAACATTTTGAGACAAATATTACACATTCAGCTAAATTTCACAAATAAACCTAAACCTGTATGTAAGCGGACTAAGGTATGGACTTTGTAGATTGTATAGATACAGTAATAGTTCCAGACCCATTCAATTCAATAGGATAACTATTATTAGATTTTCAAGAAACTCTCCATTATATTTTTGCGATGGCAGCTGCAACAAAACAAAATGGTAAATGAAACATTCAAGGAGATACAATAGTTAAACAAACGTCACACTATTGAACGGATACATAAAAGTTACAAAATGTTACACCGATGAAGAGAACTGCCAAAGGTGCTTCATTCACAGTATAAAAGGTAGACAGCCTGTGGTTATCTGTCTTTCTGAGCATGATGAGAATTGTAGTCCACCAATTTAAATATACCTGCAAAACTTTAAAAGCCTTGTATCATTACCTTTTATCGTTTTAGGGTGTATAGTATTAGCACCCCCTTTTATAATCTATGCATGTATGCAAAATGGGTACAAAATGGGTGTATTTTCTAATACTTATAGGGTGATCTTTTATTCTCACCTCTCTCTTTCTCTCTCTCTCTCTCTGTGTATATATATATATATATATATATATATACGGTATATATATGGTATATATATATATATATATACACACACACACACACACATATATATATATATAATATATATATATATATATATATATATCTGTGTGTGTGTGTGGGGAATATATATATATATATATATATATATATATATATATATTCCCGTTCAATATCCAGTCAATAGCAGATGGCAAAGCAGTAATTTTGTTTGGCTCAATGGCAGTTTTGGATGTTAACTTACCCATAGTGTTAAGTGCCTTACTTGTATATTGGCCATATTGTATAACAAGAGCTTTTTACATAGATAGCAGTTATTGCATGGGTAATTGCATTATTATATAGAGAAATGATTAGTCATATTTTCCTACTTAGTTGTCTCCATCAGGAGTTATTTTATATGACACAGCTGTTTAGAACCTGATAACAGGTATATGCCTTAAGGACACCCTGTCACACTTAAGTTTCTAAAACTTTTACAACATTGCTTTTCACCTTTTTTTTCAAGATTTTTATTGCCACTGCCCTGTTTCTTATAGGGACTTTAAACCGACCCAGCTGATTTCCAAGTAGCAAAAAAAAATAATAATAAAATAAGCAGGTGGGATCCGATGCCCCTCTGTCAAGCAATACAATGTGTGTGTGATTTTATAGGCTACTTACACCAAGTGAGGCAGTATATAGCTTGATGGAGTGTCAGTCTCACTTTGGTAAAAAAAAACCCAAATCTCCCCAATTCCTACAAGTGCATTGGTGTGAAATTGGTAATTTAAAATCTAACATTTATCACCCCCCTTTATTCTTGTTTATTCATAAGGCTGTAATTGATAGAGCTGGTAGAACAATTGTGAAAGTGCACAGACAATGGGACGGGAGAGAAGTGACCTGTGGTTTGTAGCATCTTGCCTTGCACCTGCAATTCCAATAGAAAAATAAAAATCTACATGTGTTATTTATGATTGAAATTCCCCTTGTAACCAGGGTCTATAACGATTGGGGCATGTTTTATATGCCAATAACACACACTCACACACACATACACACACACAATTCAGCACAATACGTGAGGAGACTGCCGATATCTGGAGCACATAGGATGGGAATCTAACCTGGAGAGGCAGATGCAGACCTCTAGAACTCGATTATTCTTTGGACGCGTTAGGAAAGCATTAGTGATTGATAGTGACGTTAATTAACCCCCCCCCCCTTTCCTTGCGCTAAATCACTATCAGCAGGACACTTCAAACAATGCATATTAAAATTGTATACATCCATTTCCGTAAGATAAGGCATACAGGTTTATACAATTAGCAAACAAGTATTCAATCTAAGGAGTACTCAGTGATCATACGAATAGCTATTGGCTCTGAGCTTTAACAACAGTGTAGCTTTAAAACGTTAACCATGTCGGTTTCAGAAAGGTTATAGCCCATGTAGAAGCATAGAATCTTGTCTTCTCGTTTTTCTCGTCTTAGATTCAGGATAGCTGTATGCTTACATGTTTAAATCACCTTACTGTATTAGCCTCTACCACTTCTGATGGTAGGATGTTCTGTTTATCTACCACCTTCTAAGTAAAATAAATCTTCCTTACAGTGCAAAGCACCATTAGAGTGCCTGATATGGTGGATATAATACAAATAAGACTGAGGCTTTAGTACACTTTAGTTTTCCTGTGTCATTTCATCTATGATTCTACACCTCAGTGTTCATTTCCTATGTAGGCTTTTGCCTGTAAGTTAATAGACGAAGCCTGTCTCATAAACCTTGTTGGTTTTTAGGATACTCCCACCAAAACTTTCTGTTATTTAGATTTACATGGTTTTGCTATTATTATTTCCAAAATAAAAGAAAACATAGCAAAAAAAAAGCATCTGGGAATCACAAAGGGCTGAAAATGGCACGATTGTGCAGTTTGATCTGGTTCCACTTCACGGTTTCCTCCTCATCCAGTATAAAAATGTATTTTATATTGGCGGAAGCCGGCGAGTTTAAAATATGAATATTTATACCAAATGAATAAACTGTATTCAATTAACTAAAAATCTCGTGCACTTCTGAACTGAAGTGGAATCGACTGTAATTGATTTATTCGAAACCAGAGGTTAAGGTCTGAATTAGCTAAATACAACTGGGTATTTCAAGCCACTGACTTCTCAAATGTCAAATCCCTTCTATTTTTAATATTATTTCAGCTGCAGGGCATTGCTATCCCGATGGCTGTTCCACCAGTTAAATCTCAAATTATATTAATATTCGATTCTTTTTTTAAGAGGGTCTAGGTGGAGGTTGGGAATGGGAGGGGGTAGGTGGAGTAAAAGAGGGGTTAAAAGTCTACATTTAGGGGATTGGAAGACTCCACTATTCTATTGCTATCACATACACTTTGACTAGATAGATAGTGACAGATATAGATATGTATCTATAAATATAGATATATCGATATATAAAGTCGCATGCATTTTTTCGATGGGGAGTGAACAAACAAAAATAATTTGAATATAGTCAAAATGATATGATTTATACATTTGTTTGTATATATATATATATATACACACATATACATATATATATAAATACATACATATACAGTATATATATATATATATATTATATATATATATATGCATTGTTCATCAGATTTGTATACAATTATATCTTGCATACAATCTTGCATACAATTATACATACTAAAAAGGACATGTATCTTGTAAATTTGAATAAATAACATAGAGAGACATAGGGGGGAAATAGATTCAGATTTATACACTATCCATTCACACACACTTATCCCGTAGTCGATTAAAAAAAGCCCCTAAACTTTTATAAATCCGTATGAGAATGAATAGTGTTTAATACGATTGCTCTGCTTTGAAAATGAGTATTTATGTGTTGCTGCAGAATGAGCAGTCTATGAATACTATAGTGCCCTGAGGATAGGATCCCACACACAATCTGAGATGCAGCCAACAAAAACAGCCCAGATAGACAATGCTTCACTTCACCTGCTTCAATACAGTGTATTTCATTTATGTCAAGAATATGCACAGTTAGGGTTCATTCACCTCATTATTTTGTTACATCGACTTTATAGCTAACCAGGTTCTCTACAAAAATAAGAATAAATAAGATCTTCAAAAACAACTGCAGCTAAAGCATTTTCTTGATCCATTTTAAATTTAAATATCTAGCATTGTTATGAACTGCCTGCTTGGTGAAAATAGAATTTATAGTCCAAGTCCCTTCAGCTTGGTTAGATTGATTTTACAGTGACTTATATAAGTAGATTACCAGAGCAAAATGAAACATCTTGCTCTTTATCTAATGTGTTGCTTCAACAGCTCAGCCAAACGTCAAACAGCATGAGGAAATGTTAATTCCTATTGCATCTCTATTGTAAACAACTTACCATAAGCTTTATACATGTTTGCCTAAGATTCTCAAGTAAAAAAATTTTAAAAGATGAAAATAATAAAAAAATAACGAATTATTTGAGCTATTTCGTTTTCATGTAAAAACATGTTAACTTATGTCTATCTAAATACACTTTCATAAGGAAAAAAACACAATAATAACACTAATAATAATAGCAATGATAACAGCTATATTTCTTCAGCAGGGCTACATTTTAACATCAAACAAAAACAGAGATTGCATTTTCAGTTTTTGTTTAACTCTTTCTACTGTAACTCACACATACATCTTCCCAGGCACACACACCCTTGTATGTGTATATTTAAATGCCATTTTATCTCATTTACTAGGCTGGAAGGCTTGAGAGACAAATATTAACAGTTTCCAGTAACCCACGCTGTTCATTCCCTGAGCAATCATCAAATATATCCCCAAGCATTGCCCAAACTCACACCAAAATTATTGGATTCATCTCAGTGTTTGAAAAAAAAGATGAAAACCCCAAATGATTGAACTATATAAATTGCACTAAATATACATTTATTGCCCCTTTATACATTTCCCTTTATTATAGTTTTCTAGTCAATTTGTAACTGTCCAGTGTGCTTGCTGTGTCAGTCCTCAAACATAGGAACAAGATTTTTTTTTTTACCTCCAAAATGAAACACAATTGTGTATTAATGTGTCATTTATCTGAATGCAGACTCAGTGGAAATATCAGAATGATACCCTGCTCTGAACTCCAAGTTGAAAGTAAGTTTTTATTATACTTGAGGGAAACAATGGGTTCAGCTGCTTATTGCAAGGAGCAATTGTCAAGGGAGAGTTAAACTCAATTACTGTAACCATACTGAATAAAAAATACTGCCAAGGACAAAAATACGCCAGGGTAAAGACAGCCACTGAATAAAAAAAAATCGACATAAAACGTATCAAATATTTATTCACCTGGGCAACAAAAGACTATAATACATTGACAGGCATGGAGGAGCCTGCCAGCACAAGTCACCACAAAGCATTTACCACATATCCCAGCATAGCCATTGGATTATCCCTTGAATTTCAGTGTCTTTTTGTGTATTCTACATATAAAAAAAACCTAAATTTTAATTGTTGTATAGATGAATTTACCCGTTAATTGTCAGAGGTGAAACAGTGGTATGATGGCCTTATTCAACCCCTCTGGCAATCAAAAGGTTAAAGGTAAATTGAGGCTGGCAATCTTACAACATATAAGGAGGTCCCAAGCTATAAGAATTTTTTCTGATAACATGACCTTTTTTTTTTGTTTCCTTCTGAGAAAAAAAGACTGGTTGTAATACTAAATTATATTTAAAAAATCGTTTTTATTGTCTTTATTTGTTCTGCTGCTTCATTGTTGTATTAACATGCTACAACAGGGCTAAAAATGATGAATCCCATAGAAAGAAACCCAAAGTTCTGCTTCCTAAGTACTAAGAACCACGTGAAAAAAAACCTAAGGGGATAGATTGAAAACCCACTAAACAATAGGTAAACGAGATCACCAGATAAATATAAAAAAAAGCTTTAACAGACGCACCATATTTACAATCCCCATTAAATTACACATAAATAAATATATACATAAACACTGATTCCCTTATATATTGACTGCAAATGTTGTCCAAATAAGAAAGTTCAATGTTTTTAAATTACCTTTAGAGGAAACAAAAAGGTACAACTTGAAGACATGACATGGAACTGCAATTATTTTGTGTTCAAGTTTATTCACAATACTGATAAGTGTTCTCCTCTGTGCTTTCTTTAAACAGCTTCCTCGCAAACTGTAGCACTGTAAGGGAAGTTGGTGATTCAGTCCATTGGCTCTTCTTTATATATATATATATAATTTTTGTATCATTATCTTGTTTCTTTAAAAAAAAAAAATGTTCTCTTACAAAAAGTTGTACACTAAAGACAGAACGAATTTACTGGTTCCATCCATAGAATTGTTCTGTTAAGAATCCAAAGGTGAATTAAAGAGACAAACAAGATGTTTGGGATTATTTTTTTAAGAGCAGACCAGTCTGCCATACCAGGAGCAGGGTTTGTCAATGCAAAAGTATTCTCTTGGACCAAGTGGGCAGAACATCATGGCAGGTGTAAGAATGAAGATCATTTTCTATGTTTCTCATCTTTGTCCCCTCCTTTGCTGTTGTCTGTGTGGCTGTTGGGGTTGGTGTTGTTGAGGTACATTTTGTCCATAGCTTTGAGTGCTTCTGTGAGATAATTCTGGAGGGCAGTGATGGCTGCACATACTGCTGGGCTGCCAAATCCGTGAGAGATGAGGTTGAAGTGAGTCAGGCAGCTCTGGATACCTGGTTCCAGAATGGGAGATGGTCTAGAGTTTCCCAGGGGAGATCTGTCCTGAGACAGCAAGTCTGTGAATTCTTTACAAATTTGTCTGGAAAACAAAGCACAATAATACAGTTAGTTTACTTATGCATAATTGTTGAGCATATTCTAGATTGTAATCTTTTTTTGAGCAGAGGTTTCTTCACATTTTTGGGGGGTCTTTCAGTCAAATTGTTATGTTGTGCTCTACTTGTTATGCCCTGTTTATCCAGTGTATCATCTTCAGCGGGGTGTGGTGTAAAAAACATTATTTGGAAATTAGAATATTTTATAAATTATAATGTAAACATAAAACCCAGCTATTGTTACACTGTATGTGTTAATATGTGGGTCATTCTAAAATCTGCATGACTCTATAACTCTAGACATACTTAGAGTCTTGTAACTTTTAGTTACAAGAAAAAAAAGTGCAATTTTAATCAAAAATTGTAAAAAAAACAAACATTGATTTTTTTTTTTAGGAAACCTTAAATACATATGCAGTAGTTCAACTAAGAATAAACTGAGCAAGGCAAAGAGCCCAAGGTACATTATCCAGGAATGTATAATGGATGGCTACATTATATGATCTCCTTATGACGACATTATTGTAATGAACATAGTGGCATTTGGTCAACTCAATTAATTATTGTTATACATTTAAGCAATACTTGCTAACTATATACATATCTACTAAACGAGGGTAAGGAAATTGCTGAATGCACTTGTGATAATACATTAGATTTCGAGTTTATTAAGATAAGTATCCAAATGTGGTTTCTTATCGTTTCAATAATGGAAGTAATTTATTCCCAGTGAATTATTAACTCTAAATACAACTGAATTGCTCATGTGTTTATTCACATCAATGGCTCCTATACATGCTCCATTCTATGACCTCGCTAAAACGAAAGGTGAACCACCGAGTCCCACCCCCATCAATCACAGCCACGCGTAAATAAATCACATTCAGAACATTTTAAAGGGGGTTACTTACTTGGTAGCCAGCAGCATGTTTTTCCTAGTCACTTGTTCGTTGGGGTCAGAATGCTGTCGGTTGACATATTCGGCTACTGCTTTAGCAGGAAATTCTGTTTCACAAACATATCCAAAATCTCGGGCTAAGTGGACAGCCTCCCCTGCAAGGAAAGGAAAAATAAACCATCAGAGAAATGTTCATCTGTGTACACATATGTCAAGTGTAAACATAGGAAGAAGGCCTTGCTTCTAAACACAGAGCTTTCAACACACACAAGTATTCTAACCCAAAGTAAAAGTCATTTTGCAAAGGTATAACCTAAATATTACAATTATTAATTACAATTATTAATAACAGCATCTTTTATTGAAAAGAATCGGCATAAAATACAGAAAGAAATGGAGATAATACAATTTTGCAATTATAATATCCATATATATATATATATAGAATTTTTTTATTTTTTTCAGATGGGGTTGTGCCTTTTGGGACCTTATGTAATATAAAATACATTCAAATTTTTTTAAACATTTTTGAAACTGGCTAATTCTATTTATATAGTTATGAGGTTAAATGGTAAATTATAAAATACGTTCCAAAATAAGGTGTTTTATAGTTACAGAAGAACATATGCCTGCTCCTGCCTGGGCACTGCATATATCAATTCCACTGATCCGTTCACAAGTCATTCTTTAACTAAAAGGATATACATATTAATGTGTACTTTCTACAACCCCAACTTTACAACTCTAGAATGGGGCACTGGCCAAAGTTAGGAACCTTACTGTTTGAAATTATCTTTTTTATGTACCCAGAGTGATTAGTTATGTGGATCCCAGGGTCAGTGCACGTAGGCTGTCTGTTTTGTTGATTTTCCCCCCCCCCAAATCTTTGGTTTTAATTTCCTGAAGCAGTTGGATTTTACTGCAGGGTTTCCTGCTATTAGCTGCACTCCGGAAGCACGCATGCGCCAATTAAGGCTTCAAAGTACTGGGCGCAGAACTCGTTTACAGAAAGATGGAGCAGATCAAAACAAGAGCAGCACTCATCAGGAACTGCCTCATCACCGGAGAAGACCATCCTTATCTGCCCCCCACCCTCTGCAAAGCCTGCTCTACATATACTTTATAAAGACCAGGCAGCAATAATACAACAATTATTATTATTTTTATTATTTTATTTTACAAACATGGCTGCAAGAATACAAAGTGCGTTCAACCCTTAGAACCCATATCTATTGATTTAACTCTATAAATGCCCATATCAACAAAGCTGAATTTATTAAATATTGCACATCTTATCCCTGTTATCTAACGCTGTGTATCAGCTATGTTTCAAGACACACATTTGTATCTCTGTGCGGTATAACGCTGTTGTGTAGCTACATAAATACCCTGCAAATGAGAAGCAGCAGTCAGACCAAGTAAGATCCGAGCAGGATAATGTTCCCTCTGGCATAGGTCAAGCATTCCCAAAGTAATTCAGGAAGTAATGGTCAGGCACTCTTTCTATACAGATGGCAGCCCAGCTTAAATGATTTACTGCATTGTTTTGAATGGAAACAACTTTAAAACTAAGTATTTAACTATTATCATATTGAATTGGTTTATTCTTCCCCTCAAATTCGTCTGGGAGCACGGAATGGGGGCAATCAAGAACGATTAGAGTCGTTTTGGTCACAGCTGATGGGAAGACGTGATAGAAGAAACACACATAGATGTTACTTACCTTCCACTAATGAAGTGAGCAATGTGACATTAGCAGCTTTACGCCTCCCTGCTGGGAGATTTAAACCTATTTTATCTAGCTTTTCTCTCAGTGACCTCCCTCCGTTTTTGGATTTTGCCCTGTAAGAAAAGAAGTTGAAAAATTATTATAATTAACGCATAAAACCTTCAATAAAATATAGAGACAAAAGACTGGATTATTGTCAACCGTTCACTGCAAAACTGCATTTTTAAATTATAAAATATGTTCCTATAAGATGTATTACTTGATACATATTGTATTATATTATCTGACATTATATTAAGAGAATAATTGCAATATATTATATTTTTATGTATTCTTAAAATTGTCAAATAATACACTTGAATGTACTATATACCAATATAAATTATATTTCACTATACAAGGTAATATTTGCGACTTTAAAACAAACAAGGTTCACATATACCTTCTATTAAATTATGGATCATAAAATCAGTGGAACAGGTTCACTGTAAGCCCATGTTCCATCAGATCCTTAATTCTCCAAAACCACTTTACAGTCACGCGTTCATTCGTATCCCTCAGTGAAACTAGTTGATGTCATGTGGATACAAAACTCCAGAAAACTTCCATATAGGTCGCAAATGCATTGGCACACATCTAATTGGTGTGCTAAGAACAGGAATGTGTTGACATGGCTTTAGACCAAGATCACCATTGCTCAAAAAAGTGACCTATTCTGACCCAGGGAAATGAATCCTCCTCTTACCCCTTCATTCATGTAATTCACGGAAATGCATGAATGATCCCATAGTTACTGGTGGTGTAGTTAGAACATGACATTCATTTCTTGCCTAAAGGACGTCTAAAAAATCAGATTACTCTCGGGGAGAAGGCTTTTAGATAAGTTAGAAATTAGAATGGAGTATGAGTGGCAAGATATAGTGATAATTAAACTGTTTGTGTGTTGCTCACCACTCGGATATTGAAATTGTTACATTCTTTAAATATTAACTAAATATATTTGATTTTTTTAGATTATCTGACTACAACAGAAGAGAAATAGAAATATTATAATATTAAACAATTGGGCACATTTGTGAAACAAAAGACACAATGATATGGTTACATGTCAAATGATCTGAATATTGTTTCTATTGTTCGCTGATAGGGTTATATTTTTCTAGAATTCTAGGTAGTATTCTGTAAATCCTACATGTGTGAGGTTCACAATAAATCAAATGACATTATTCCAGGCTTTACTTTTTCACCAATATATTGTTACACAAAATGTGCTTCATTTATATCTAAACCCTAAGATCGAAAAAAGTAATTTGTATCAAATGGCCTTTTTGATTGAGCTTGATATAACTGCTCAATATTTGCCACTTATTTTGTATTAATACTAATCCTATAATCTTAAAAACTAAGCAAATACTCAATCTTAAAAAAATCATTACAGCTAACCTATGTGTATGCTAGTCAAAATTGTAATATTGAAATATTTTAATATTAATATATTTATATACATATTAATATATTTTAATATTCAAAGAGAATTTCATCCAACACGTACTACATTTTAAAAACTGTTGATCTGACAAGCTATATCAATGTGTAAATCTAATGCAAGGTGGACATTCTGCATTTCTGTATTGTTGCTGCATTTAAACACTGGAGGAGATTTAATAAACATACCTATATTACTTTACTTAATTTTTATATACCGGTATATATCGCAATGTATTAATAAGGCTTATTTCACTAAAAATATAGGTACAGATGGGTTGGCCTTGACGTGTGGGCTTTTTGATTCGTTTTTAACCATTTCATTGTGCAAACAATAATTGCATTTGCCCTCCAATGAATTAAGAGACCCCTGGCTGCTAAGTGTCCTATATTGCCTTGTTGTCATAATACCCTGGTGGGAGTGTTAGGCGCAAAGGGGGCGTGGTTTTAGGCCAACATGTGTCAACAGCCTGTTAATATCTATGGTACTCACTCATTGTATACTAAGGCCTTGTTGACATCATCACCTCTTAGTGCCCCAGGGATAACTAACTAATCACTCTTTATAGAGAAATCACAACTTCTTGGGTGCATTATAAGTGTCTTTTTCACAAATTGTAGCACAATTTATAGAAGAACTACTTAACAATGTTGCCACCCCAATCACCAATTACCAACATTTAATCATTTTAAGTATTAGCAGACACTTCGAGCCAGGGCATCAAAATCAACATCTTAATATGATGCAACCATATGTGTATGAAGTCATAGGCCTCCAATCACATGTTTTGGCACCTCCCATGCACTGTCCTGACAAAATCAATCGCTAATAATAACAATTAGATAAAAATAATATGGCAATAATACGGTAATAATAATAATAATAAAGGACAAAAGCAAAACTTGTTAACTACTGCTGTCAGTACTTTAACTGGTACACAAGTGCCGTTTGTATTTATTCTTCACAATAGTATTAAGCTGAAACCACAATATCAAGCACCCTCGAATTATCAGAGGCCTTACCAAAAAAGTAAACGTTATACCAGGTAAAAACAGGGACATTTTGACTGCAAAAGGCTATTTTTCAACAGATCTTGACATCTACCTCCCACCCTATTATATATTTTGTTATCCATTGTTTAGAAGATGCCAGCAATTCTGAGCATGCGCAGTGCGCAAACCAAACTTCTTATGGTTAATGAAGCTGCAGCTTACCTCCTGAGCACTCCACCCAACAGGGAAGCATTGAGGCACTCGGGCGGGGACAATCGTCTCTGTACTTCTGCCACTGTCACCTTGTACTTTGAAGTTGAGCTTAGAAGAGATAGGCGCCCGGGAACTGAGCAGAACACTTCATTGGGGTTGAGTACTCCACCGAAGAGATTGTCTTTGTTGAGAGAGAGGGACGATACCGCATTGTTATTGGATTTAGACAATGATACAGGCCCTGCAAAAACAGGAATGACAATGATGCCAGGAAACTCAAAGAGACCCTATATTGGATCTATTTGTCTTTTTTTAACCCATTTAATATTAACCCTACTTATAGATCACAGTGGGTTGTAACTATACAGTGTCACAAACTGTGGCACTCTATCAATGAGACATCCCACGCATGATGTGGCAGATGCTTCCTCATATAATATTTATTAGCTACTCCTACACCTTCAAGCCAGACTTATTTGCCATGTAGGGGTCAGTGATCTGCAGTAATGTTAATACAATCCAGCACTGAGCAGGGTTAACCTTAAAGAGAAAAAAAAAGACGAGGGAAGAGAAAAGTCCTTAAGCGCCACGTTGAGGCAGAAAGTGGCATTTGAACTTCCCAGAGTCTGCTCAGGGAAAATGCTGTCTGATTTAATTACTGATTAAGGTTAGATAGCCTGGTACTACCATGCACCCCTTGTGCAGCATCACCCTCTATACAAGGAGGAAGCAGAGGGTTATGGCCAAGTCCGAACCCCCAAAAATGTGGGAAATAGAAAATGTTTATATTAACATCAACTATTAGACAGCTAATATCAAATCATCAATATATATATCTCGATATATATATATACATTCAACCATCCTTCAGATCATGTTTCCCTTCTCGATATATGTGTATATATATATATACATATATAATATATATATAGTTATATATATATATATTATATATATTGAGCAGGGAAAGCATGGTGCGAAAATAGTTATATATATATTATATATGTATATACATACATGCCTATTCTTCGCAATTCAAGCAAAGATGCATAAGATGTGTAAAATAATAACAGCATACACATTTGCGGGCGATTATTTGTACATAAGGGCTATACGTCATAATTTCTCTTTCTAATGTCATTTAGATTTCCCATGGGTATTATTAGAATTATTTTTCCCATTATGATCATCCAAATTATTTACTTTTTTCTCACGTGAACTTTTAATGGATAATTGTATCGATATATATAACCCCCCAAAAAATGATAACTGTTACAAACCTTAACATTCTGACTTCTATTCATCCTATTAAACCTTCTACATTACCTCCACTTTCTCTCCCAGCATAGAGATTTCTAATATCCCAGTTTAAGGAGCCCATATAACACACTGAGACGTCGCATTTGCATTCATGTGTCTTATGTGTAAATGCCCAGCAATGTAACTAAACGAATAATCATGTGGGTATAGATGAAGTGTGCATCTAATTTGTTTGGGATATTCAGACGTATGGTGATTCTCATCTCTGGATAGATCACTTGTGACATTAATAGCTCTGGGGAGGCTAATAGAGACAATAGGAGTTAAACGAACTCTTGAGATTACTAATAGAAAAGCCAATTATCATGTTGACTCGGAAAGAGTATATTTTGAGATCCATCTCCTCTAATTCAAATTACAATTCAAAATTTAGAGAGAGAAAACAAAACAAAAACTAAAAAAAAAAAAAACAAACTACAATCTTTTCGTTTTACCGGCCTCATCTAATTTTGCAGTTGATAAAATAAACATGCCCAAGGTTATCTTCATTAAAAAAAAAGCATCCTGCTTTTAAAGTCTATTTCATCAGCCGCAGGTCTTGCTAACAATAGCTTACGATCAAAGAAAGTAATCATACTGGCTATTGTTCAGTGAGTACACCATATGCCCTGACTATAAGAAATAACTGCTGTATTAAAGCCAATCAAACACATCCAATGCAAACACAGACATGTGTTATAAAGCTCAACAATTTGTATTGCAGGTATATATATATATATATATATATATAGTATATATATATATATCCATCTTTCATCTATCTATATACAAGCAAAGCTATAATACACCATAAATCATTATTTTGGGTTTACTCCACGCTCTAAGTTCTAAATTCTTCATAACGAATCCTGGCCTTTTTTGGCCTTGACTACCAAAGAAAAATGCCTGTAAGGACTTGTTAGGAATGCAAGAGAAAATTGCTTACCTTTCTTAATTACAGTTTGATCTGGGATGTTGATACCTTGATCTTCTACATGCTGCAACAACAACAAAAATACACCAATGTTTTAATGCACTGTCATAACAAAAACGAGAGGAAATTCGGAGTCTGCTGTCGATAATTTAATAATAATGATAATGAAAAACACATCAGCAGTCAAGAGAGCTATCTGTCCTTGTAGTGCTATGTGAGGCTGTTTGCGAAATGCGCAAGCATTATGTCACACAGCATTTAAATTATTATTATTATGATTATTATTATTATTATTATTACATAGGCTACTTGGAACATTCTATTACCATATCTGACTAATGCTAAAATAATACTAATTCAATATTTGTAATATATTGTAATATGTTGGGTTTTTTAAACTAAAACCAAGCAGAATGAGTGCCCTGTTGTAAATTATATGCTTTTCTCCCCTCTTCTGGCTGCTGAGGGGTTAAATAGATAATAGTACGAACTGAAGCATGCATAAAAGTCCATGCATTTATAATTGTGCGATCTAGGGGTAAATCAAGCCTTGTTGAATGGCTCCTTAGAGATCACCAAATCAAAATGCTAAATAACATGCAATGGAACCCCAACACTCTTGTCCTTTTATTTATCCTCAATGCACGAATTATTTTCTAGTGGTGGGTAAGATCAGAGCTAAATATCTATTAAAACAAATCGGAATAGAATCAAGGGGGCCTAGGCTCATAATAGAATGGGCTTGGTTCTGATCCACTTGATCCTGCTCAGATAAGAAGTAGTGCCATTTTTAAAAGCCAGTTATCTCCCCAGTCTTTGTCCAACAATAATACTGATGTTAACATTTTCCATTCGGCCGTGGATTTATGCTTCTGTTAATTGCGCTTGATCTCAATGATTCCGGGTGGATGGTACTAAGTTGGTTTATTACACGTTTTATTATACTCAATGCTCTCATTTGTAACTTGCCTAAAGTGCTCCTGCATTTAAGTATAATTAAATTGAGAAATGTTCTGAAATGACTACTACAGTTCTTGTGTTTTAAGTATATGGGGAAATATGATCCCTTTGTGCTTGAACACTAAACCCATAAAGCAAATGTACTGTGGCATAATACTTTGATTTGGGTTATTTCAAGAGAAATGTCAGAGGTTTCTAATTAAACAATTAATATCGTTATTTGATTATTAAGTTATTTTACAGATGTTACCGATGTATTTGACCACCTATTGACTTTATATTTGACAAGGTGAATAAAAAATATATTTTTTATTTAAACATTTTAAATGGAATCGCTTACATAGTTTATAAACATTTATGGATGATCGTTTAAAAGCTTGGTCACAACCTAGAATAAATATAATCAGCAAAAAAATTGGGAATAAAGTTAATTCGAATTAACCGCCTATATATTCAGTTTGCCTCGGTAACAAATAAGATATATTAATATTTAACACATTTAATGTAAATTCATATGGAAAGAAGAATGACAGGCCATTTTAATGGTAAAATATTAAATTACTTGCTGCTTCGATGACTTAGTGTTACAAATCCTTTGTTCTCTCAAAAGGAACTTTTGCTGTACTGTGCAGTTGTTTAATCAACATATAATTACTAAAATCCGGTAATTATATTTTAAATGTCTGTATTATATTAAAAGAAGAAACAAAAATTATAGCCTCATTTTCCTTTCCTCCAGCAAATCAAAAGTAAAAAAAATATGTTTGTAATTTTAATTTTAAGATTTTGGCAATTGTTTCACATGCCCCAAAAATTGGGTTACAGATCATTGTAAAACGTCATTTTGCAACATGAGACTGTAATCGTTAAACTGTCATCACCCATATTACAGCATGTTCTAGACCTACTATTCTGGAATTTTATATGTGTTATTAATAAATTGAAATTAGTTTCATTTTTATCCAGATACTCTATCAAGCTGGCTTTTGATTTTGCACAAATTCAGGGCGTAACTATAAATGTGGACATTTCTTTAAACGATTTATTTACAACACGTCTGCACATGGATTTAACTGTTTTGTGAAATAAATTATCAATGTCATGTTTAATTGGAAAACATTTTAATTGCATCCATTGATAGGCGAATGACGCCCGAATAATTTAAATCCTGGTATAACTTCAAGATAATTAATTCGATAGAAGTTGTATAGTATCGCATACTAATGATTTACAATAATATTTTTAAACAAAAAATGGAATATTTATTTTAATATGGCCTTCTCCTGCATATATGCCAACTGAGAAATATCAAACTGAAGCTACACACAAGTTCCTTAATTATAATAGACAGATTATTTATAACACAACCCACTCATCCTCTCTGTGGTCTTAGATCTGTCGACTCGTATGTCAGATCCCCTTCCTTCATCATATATAACCTCTTAAAGCAGCTGCTTAAAATAGGGCACAGCTGTAATGGGTTATGTTTTGGTTTTGCTTAGGATAGAATAACACACATTTAACTATTCATTTTTACTGAGTTCACTCTTGAGGGATGTTAAGGAAAGCTAAGTGTAAATATTGCTAGTGGTGTAAATGTGATCCAAGCTGCTTACCGAGACATCTTCTATGGAATGAGGTATGGAGTGGATAGGAATATCTCCCAGTCCTGAGCTCAGTCCATGAGGCCCGTGCAGTAGATCTTCGTGTCTCCTGTAATCCCTGCGTGGATCTAGGCCGGACAGCTGGTGGGGTAACCCACGGTGCGAGTGTAAAAGAGACGCCTCCTGGCTTTGCCTCTGCCCGGGCCACCCTGGGTGCTGAGGCTGCGGTTGGGCATGGAGGGAATTGAGACTGTATGGGTCATTCACATGAGAGTAGGGATCTTGGGACTGCGGGTAGATGGGCTGGTAAGGCGGAGGGAAATATGGGGGCTGGAAGTCAGCGTTGGGAGTGTGGGAGAGCGGGGGAGCACTGGCATAGGGAGACTGGCCCACTGAGCCCAGCTGGGGTAGCCGACCAGTGCCATTACTGGTACCGTCATGGCGATCCTGGAAAAGATAGAGACAAGACACAGAAACATTAAGATGGGCGTATTCCGGGCGTATCTGCAATGTGTAAAAAATGTAAAAAATAATATATATATATAGGTATAATGTATATAATGTATAATGTAATATATACATCACACACGTGATGCGATTTTTTGGGTAGAATTAAGTGGATATTTAGACCAACTCAAATCCCACCAGCAGGTATTTAAACATGTACTGATACTAAACATGGACCTTCTTCTTCTTCTTGCACCCGTATGTGTATTAACCCATAGATATAAACATAATGATTTGCTATGATTTTAGTGACAACTGTCTTCATATACACATTTTCTTTGTATTTTCTGACCCTAATGTATGAACCCTGTTATAAAAATGTGTTCACGATGCTGTTTTTCTTCTTTACATGTGTTTATAAGAGATCGAATAAATACAATAAACTACATCAAATACAAAATAGCAAATTCACACAAAAACATAATTTTAAACAACCCCGGTAGACACGTGAAAACTATATATTCATTAGATTAGTGAACATGCCAGTGTAGGATATGTTTAAATTTGGCGTGGAATAAACAGATAATATATGCTTTAAAATAGTTAAAACTTATGTTTTCATGCAAAAAAAACACGATATAAATTAAAAATCAGCACTCAGGATAATGGTGGCAATAAAACCCGAAAAATTAGAGGATGAACAAAACTAAGGAAAATATACGCTGTATAATTCATTGAGAGACAAAACTAAGCAGCAAATATAAAACGAATAGAACGCGATAAAAGTAATGAATAAAAAAAATGTTTTCTAAATAAAAAAAAAATCTAAATAAAACAATAAAAAACTCACCATTGCGGAAAAACTGTGAACTAACATCTGTGACGAATATGTTTAAAATCAAGGAAGAAAAACAGAAAGAATATACCAAACAAGGGGAAAATAAAGAGGTGCTTAAAAAAACACAAAGCACTAGAATAGAATTAGTAAAAAAATATAAAACCAACGATGTTTCTGGACCAACCAAAGACCATAATCCATCAGAAATTGAATAAATTCTTCTTCATTTGATGCTGAAAAAAGACCGATCTGGCAGGGAGGATTTTTTTATGCAAAGTTTTTTTTTGTGGTTCCTTAATCCTTGTTCCCTCTCTGTTCTCCTCTTCAATTGAGCAAAGATTTCCTACTAACAGATACAGGCTGTTTTCCTTGGAGCCCCTAATAGTAGATATTCATGACTATTAATATAACAGCGATACTTAATAAAGGAAGAATGGCTGGAAATCGAGCATGAACCGAGGAAGCAACTCAAGGCAGAGCCTTGTTCTAAATGACGTCCATTGAATGAAGAATCAGTGTATCTAATCAGAGGTGGAGGGGGAGGAAAAAAAGAGGGAGAGCCATAAAGTGAGTGAGGGAGAGAGGGGGTTGGCTGACGAATCACAGGGAAGGGGGACGTTTTAAATGTAAAGCGAAAGAGCTCCAGAGTGTGGGGGATCAGGAGTTGACAGAAAAGAAGGGTTGGGGGGGAATAAAAGGAATTGGCACCTGAGAATCCTGGGAATATCCTGGATATGCCATGGGCATGTCTGACGTCTTCCTCTTGCTGTTGGGAATGGAAAGACTGGCTGTGCTCTCCAGATCTTTGCTTTTCATGTCTGTATCCGAGGGGCCCGGATCTCCTGTCCTCTGAACCTGATCCATAGCCCGATGGGCTCCAACCACAAGAACCACAACCCCCCAAAACAGCTTCCCTTTTTCAGCAAATACAATTAGTCTCAAAAGCCAGCAGGATCTAAGAATCTCCTATTCACCCCTCAGCTATAATTAACCCTAGCTATCTCTCTTTTTTTTTTTTGCTTCAGCACAGAAATGTCCCTTTTTTCAAGAGCAGCTCTTATTCCTCTTGCACAAACCAGGAAGGGTATAGAGAAGACTCTTTAAACAAAGGGTGGGTGAAAAACCTTAGTAGCAGACAAGGAGACAGCAGTACAGAGCTTGTAGGAGCATGCAGGTCCCGGAAGGGATTCTTAGTTCTCAGTGAAAGCTTCGGTGCCCTGCCTTGGATTGAAGATCTGGTGCGGTAGATGCAGGACACCCCTTGCCTTAAATCCGATCAGCTTTGATGTGTAATGGACAAGGTCCCACCGGTCCTCCGCTTCCTCTGGACAGCTCCAGTCCAGAAAGGCTTGGCTCAGCCCGGCTCACTAGCTGCCTCCCTTCCGCCCGATCCTGGCTCTTTCTCCTCGCTCAAAACCCGTCCGACTGGCTCGACAACTCCAGAAAACAACTCCTCCAAAATATTACATGCTCAACTTTACAGAGCTCCTAGCTGGCTAGGGTTAGAACAACAATAGTCATCCACCGCCTGCATGTTCGTACAGAGCTATGCACACCTAACAAAATAAAGCTTTAATCTCACACTGAAAGCCAGATTACAGGCTCTAAACCAGAGCTGGGTGAAATAAACCTGCCCGGTGCTCTTTATCTATCACACGGGGACACTGATATTATCGAGGAGCTTCACGAACAGCAACTTTATAACACAGTCTCATATTAAAGAATTTGCAAATGAAGCATGATTTTATGTATATATATATATATATATCTATCATATATATTTAATATATGTATTATTATATATAACACATATTTATTCTCACTTATATACTCTTATATATAATTCATAGGGTATTATCACAGACACGCACTAGGCTACAGTCACTTTCCACATCACCTGGAAATTCGATTTCGTTCAGAAAGAAAACTGTGAAATCAACGAAGTGCAAAATGTATCATCCGCAATCAACAATAAATGCAGAGGTGTAGATTGGTATTGCCGAATTCTACTTAATCACATCTCTAATAGCCCATTATTTTAAGGGCAAATCTGAAATAAAAAAAAATACCCCAAAGAGCTGGAGAATCCTTGCAGTAAACCTCCTAGCGCAGCTGCCAGCATGTTATAACAAGCCTGTAAGCCATGCTCTAATGACAGCACTCACCACCAAGGCTACAACTTTGTACTCACACAGTCTTTGTGTACTTAATGTCCAAACACCTAGTTACCAGGTGGGGAAATATTACAAGGGTAGACAACAGCTTTTTTTTCACTTTTTCATCTTTTTTTTTTGAAGTATATATATATTTCTTCAAAATGAAATTTATATTGAAGTGAATAAGCAAAACCGCATAAAAGAAAGAATAAAAATAAGGTGCCAACATGGGCACAGCAAAGCCAGATTTACCTGCGAATGTTCCACCATTGCAAATTATATGATATATAAGGGGAAATTGCACTATATAATTTTAAAACATAACGCGCAAACAAATACTAAAAACCGAAGCCTTAAGCACTACATTAATACAAGGAACACCATCTTATTTAATAATATATTAGATACCGAAAATACTCCTGTGTTTCACAATTATTTATATAATTGCTGGACACAGAAAGGTGTCCCTAAATATTACAGAGCATCAGGTTAACGCACAGGTCCTCTAAAGTTCTAAAGAAGTATTAACCCAGTACAATAGGGCAAATAATGGCAATAAACAAAATTTCGGGAATATACTTCTGCTTCTTACCTCACACTCCTCGTACTTGATATTATCCGTCAGTTTCCAGAGCATTCTCATGGGTTGTTGGGCAGAAGATTTTGCGTTTACTCCTTGTCCCCACCAAAAATAACTAAAGCCCCTATGTGAGTGTGAGAGAGAGCGGTATAGAGTCTGATAGAGAGAGGCACTGCTTTAGTGCACTGAGATCTCCCTCTAATGGTGGAAAGTTTTCTCTCTCTCTCTCCCTCTCTCTTTTTTTAGCTCCTCTCCAACAATCCTAAACGCCTCATTAACATACCAACAATAGCCCAACTGCAATGTGGCCACAACAACCTGCACAACACGTAGCTCAAAGGTACATAACAATTGCGTTTCACCTCTTTTTATGTCGGTTGCCACCCATTGTTACTAGAAAAACAAAAAACGTTTTTTTTAGAATATTCCCAGGCATCGCTTTTGTACTCCTCCAAAGTAATCCAGTTAATTGGGGGTCTAAAGAAAATATTTTACAGTAGGTTCACTTTCAGCATTATTTTTCCCTATTTTATTAGTACATTTTACAAATTTGCTTCTTAATTATTTATCAAGTGTCTGTAAGGTTTTAGTGGACAATTTATTTTAAGATTTATTCCATCGCTTTATGCATTCCACGAATGTCACTGCAGGAATATTCTAGGAATATCGCATGCGGTATATATATATATATATATATATATATATATAGTATATTAGATATATATATATATAGATATAAAGATTTAGATATAATATATGATCGATAGATATAGATAGATAGATAGATATAATGATAGATAGATAGATAGATAGATAGATAGATATAGAATATTATGATATATATTATACATGTATAATATATCGTAATACTTTGCGTACTGATATTTAAACTCGGTTTGGCGCTTGCTCCGATCTAGATCTATAGCCCTGTAGAAATGATTGTCTGTATTGAAAACATCTGGAATCTACAATGTATTAGAACACTACTTGTTTCTTCATATTGCAACAATCCCGCAATTTGCCTTAGAATGAGACAGATAAATTCCCAGTCCACCCCGTTAAATGGGCAGTTTTAATCTGGATTTACTCAATGCATAATACAGGCCTAACTGGTGAATAAGGACGCCGAATTGGTTAATCAGTATCTGGTGCCTGTACTGGGAGTCTTGTTGTGACCCAGACCAATGTCATGGATATTTGGATGGTATCAGCTAAAAGAGAAGGTGGTCTTTTCATTGTGTTGGGTGTCTGCTTTTGAGGCTAGTCCAAATAGTTGTTTTTTCTGGGCTATTGAGGTTAAAATTGAGTTCAGATTATGCTTAGGTGTATGTTAATAGAGTGCGAATCTGAAAAGGGGGCACATCATGAGCTAGCGTCAAGTCAACTGGGCCAGACAGGTCCAGGAGAACATCAACAAGATTACCATGACCGCCCCGCTAACTGTGAATATTCACCAGGGGGGATCAAACGGTGTAGCTAGCAGGTTAGACACAGTGTGAAAGACCACTTTAACACCAGGGAGCAGATCAATAGACAGAGCATTAAAGGCTCATTAACATTTTTTGGGTGGGGTAGGACCTGTTAATTATGTGAAACTCTTAAATATACAAGGACACCGTGATCTTTATTGAGCCCCGTAGCTAATTTGTCTTTAGATGTAATGTACTTGTCAGGGTATTCCTCCTTTTGTATGCAGATAATAATAATAACAGCAGTAAAATTATTAACAATGACAGTACTTATTACCTATATTGGGGGGGTAGATGCTTGGATTTCATTTTGGGTGTTTGTGTAAAAAGAATGCATCAAGAAACTGCCTGAACTCTCCGAGCGTTTAAGACTAAAACACCCATTATCCCCAACTGCAGAGTCTAGTTGTGGATAATGGGGGTTTTACTCAGAAAGACCCCCGCAGCTACAGCACCAGGTACATCGCACGCTATTGAAAATAAACATGAACGTATTTTTACAGGGTGTCATCATATACATCATATACCGGATCATATACTAGCCACAGTAAACAGTAATCATATATGTAATGCGAATGGTAACTGTTGCCTCTTATCGCTTTGACACGTCAGTATTTACGCGAAGTGCATATTTAGTAGTTACCCTAAGAGCTCACAATCTAGATATTTTTTTTTCGTTCGTATATAGTCAGATCTCCCGCAAAGTAGGACTTGTATAGCTAAAAATGTATGGATTTCTCATTTTTATAGATTTTTCCCCTGCTCATTGGTGGTAAACACACACATCATATAAATACAATTAAGTGCCATAAATGAGTTATTAAGTAATGTAACCGATTATTTCGGGATTGCCGATGGTGACTCTACCTTTTCTAGATTATCTACCTGTTTCCGACCTATAAACAATACAGTGTGTGTGCTTAGCGTGGAATATATACATTTCACACACACATAGATTTCTTCTGCCAAGTAGGTAGTCACCAGGGCCCTTGTCTGCATAAGATACCGAAGTGTCATCATAAGCTTGGATAAAGTCGCCCTTACCTGAAGGCTATAATGCTACGTTAAGTGTCCCTGGGCGGTTAAAGCCAGCTCCTGCCTGTCTTCATAAGGAAATCCTTTGCTAACAGGTGCTGGATCACCCCTGAATATAACCCAGTCGGATTTAAGGCAAATCCTGTTCTATATTAAACGCGGTCCTTATAGGATTCATGGACTGATTTATAGCCGTGGGTGCAAAATAACCTATAGGGACTGCAAAGGTCACTTTAAATTTGCACCTCTTGTTCCATGTTAACGGGACAGGAGTGGTACCTCACCTGCCAATCCCCCATTATGGCTAGCATGGACATCCACTGATCCCTCTCTGATGGGGTCCTCCTGTTGATGCGACCAGCTTAAACAATTCCTTCTGTTACCTGCCGAGGTGCATCTCACCTGCTCATAAAGAACTGGTTACTACCTGTGCGCGCATGCGCAGTAGCGCTGGAATTCGCTTAGCTAACACGCTCGCTATGTTTAGAGCTGTCTGTTGAGTCGATAGATTTACAGCAACAGAAGCCTCCACACAAACACCAGCACCCTCCCTCCACCTTTCCTCCATTTTAGGACCCCCACTGCCATTAATTTTATTACTGATCATTTATAAAGGTGGTAGTAATCAGTGGAGATGGCAGTGACTGGAAACATTCAAACACCGGTTACTAAGATCCACATTTCTCCTTGTTGCTGACTTATTATCATGGGAGTTGCAGTCCACCGTTTAAGGGAGTGAGTTATGTAACTTATGAGCTATGTAACTTATTCGAGGTATACTGCAGTTGTGTGATCACTAAATAAGAGTTAATTAAAAAAGCGAAAATCACGTTTAACCAGTTGAGTGCCAGGAGGTCAGACGAGAATTCGGAACTGGAAGCATCAGTCTCAGTTTTAGTATAAACTCATTGGTTTTGGCATTAAAATAGATAATTGTGAACCATGGAATTCCACTGCACTGCTCTATTTAAGAATCATTGGGTCTCATTTTCTATTCAAACTTCGGAAACATTAAACGCATACTTTGTACTGCTGGACTGCTGGCTTTATTGGAAATATAACGAAATGTGTATTGAAAAACACATTTAGCGAATACAAAGGAATGGGAAACTATATATATATATATATATATATTATATATATATATATAGTGTGTGTGTGTCTGTATTAGTGGGATACAATCTTGCCACCCGAGACAAAGTCATCATAAGATTTCTTAAACTGCAGTTTAATGCATAACCGAGAAGCAACGAATAAGTAAATCTTACTGGTGTAAAAAAACGCTTTCACTACAACAGGACGTGGGATAAAAACGTGAAATGATTGTTTTAACGCAGTTTAATCCAGTTAGGAATATATTTCAAATTTGAGATAACATAGAGGCACATGTCTATCCCCTCTGGCAAGTCAACGATTTTAAATGTCTATCTTACAGCAACTGTGCTTATACACTAAGCAGTGGTGGCTCTAGTTTTTTGGGGGACATTAGGCAAAGAGATGAATAGAGAGAGAAAAGAGAGGGAGAGAGGAATATATATATATATATATATATATATATATATATATATATATATTAACACATTGATATATAGATGAACTAGCTGCTGCAGGAGCCCCACCTCTGCAGGTAGGTTTATGCAGCAATTGATAATTATCCCATATGTTACACTTGGGAAGAATAATAAAATAATAGTATAAGTGCAACAGGCACCCAAGCATTTTTCATTTTGCATCTGCTGACAGGCATAAGCAATTGAAAGATCTGACAGTATGATAAGTGAAATAATAAAGCAGAGCGTAATAGTAATTGTAACACTTTTGCCTTTTAGAAAGTCTAAACCATGTGAATCACCCGGATAGTCCCAGAGATTATGTTTTCTAGCTACCTGTTGCAGACAGACCTATCAATAAAGAAAATGCAGAGGACCTTGCAGAAGGCAAGGGAGCATCTATGATTGTGATTTGTGTATAGAGATCAAGGAAAGAGTTACGCTAAGGAGAGAGGAGGGGCAGCTGAAAAGTAATGAGGCATGAAATATGCTATTCACAGCACATCAACTATCAATTCCCAAAGCTTATACATCTATCTTCAGTTTACACCGGTTATAGAGGTGGACCGAATATAGCTAGCCCTTTATTTTGTGTGGAGGTGCTTTTAAGAAATATTGTATATCTACATAATTCTACAGTGCACTTATACATCCAGTACACACACACATACACATATTATTATTATTATTATTATAACTGTATTATTATACAGTTATAAAGGTCTGACTACCTACTGTACAGGTCTCCAATAGAGCTACAAATCACTGGGAATAATAGTTGGTATTATTTTTTAAAAAAAACTTATACCTGTTTACCTGTAAAATAAAAATATATATCTACTTAATCATGCGTATAAATATACAGTAGATCTATATAGAGCATATTGTATATACATTCACTGTTTAGAGCTTAAATTCAAATAAATTTCTTGTATACATCTTAGGATATTTTGCTCCACAGATAATACAGTGTGTTGGGGTCAGTGTATCGTCGGGGTAAGTATTTGTGTTGTGTTTCCATTTGTATTCCCACACACAATAAAGAAAGAAATTGATACCGTTCTCATTAACAGTTGCAATATCCCTTATACTTTACAACAGGTGCTATTGAGAGCAATTTTCGCAGATTAATCCTATGCATTGTATTTACACACTGTTTACAAAGCAATACTATCATCAAAGAAGCTAAAATGAGCATTTATCAAATCCTGCAATTCACTAATCTGCCCCGGGGGGAAATTTCCACATCAGATTTAAAAAAGTTTCCAAGCTTTCTGCATTTTCTTTGTTTTAAGGAGTTTTAATAAATAAATCCTGTTCTTTCACCTAAAGTCTTAAACAAAACGAAATAATAATTTAGGTGTTCAAACGTGTCATAATGTATATAGCTTCTCTAACTATTGCAGGGTAACATAAATCATAGGGGCAGGGATTTTTTATAGGTCAAATTTAATGTAAATAAAGCTTTCATCCACAAAATTTTATTTTGCAACAACATAATTTAAGCTCATACACATTTGCAAACCAGCTATGAAAAACACAAGGTTTCGAATAAATTATGTAAATCGCTGTTGTTTTTTTTTCTCCTACTAAGGTTATAAACCGGTACAAAACAGGTTTTGAAATGTTCAAGGGTTTCTTCAAAGCTAAGCTTTGTCCAGACAAAGGACAGGTATGGAAAAGTCAAAGGGCAGGGGCATTAAAGCATTGAAATTCAGGTTAGCCTCCAATCTTAATTATCATTTACATTTAGAAAAACAAAAAAGCAACGAATTTTGCTTCTCCGATGGTTGCAGCAACGAAATCACTTCTTACAATCAAATGTAATATATATATATATCTATCTATCACTTTTTCTAAATAAAAAAATCAGTTTCCCTAAGATCGAAATTCAGTAAAACCGCCGGGTTATACTGTGTGTTTTGTATTTTTCTCACAATGATTGGTTTAATGTGACACCATTAAAATACGCATACATTTACGAAGTTACGAAATCCATTTCCAAAACTAAATAATATACATATATTATATACATATAATATATGCCTAATATATATACATGCCTAATATATATATATATATATATATACACGAACACAAGTGAAATCATAACATATGGTAATATATATATATATATATATATATATATACACCATATGTTATTGATTGGTTCACTTGTGTTCGTGTTTTATTTTACCCACGGGGATAATAATGTAAAACAAGAGAAACTGTAAATGTAATCGACTGTCTATGGTGGTGATATAACACAGTAGATTTAAAGGTGTAGGGGCTGTGGCAAAGTGGTAAGGGTTAAACGTTAAAGACACATGAGAAAAACGATTCTGTAATTCCTGTCTGATTCCAATTAATGCAAAAGATCTGGTATGATTTATTCACATTTCCATCTAAGCAATTTTCTTCACAGGGATATTCATACATTGCATCACTGTAATGTCTTGTAGGAAATTAATTGCACATTTCAGGTTCTTGTCCATGTTTATTTGATGTATTGGGGGCTTTCCGGTCACTTTTCTAAAATACCTGTACTGAAAGTAATTGTGATTTTGTTTTCAGTACAGACACACGCATACACAATAACACGTCTACAAACAGTAATTCTAAGGCAACTTTCTAAAATGTAACGCAATCGCCATGGAAACCAATGGAGTGTCCCTGCAGACTTCTTGAGTTTAAGCACTGTGTCCTAGAAACACTGTATATATATGGCCTACTTTTACCGGTCACATTTAATTAGCAATATCATTTCAAAATGTATTTGTAATTGAAAAAAGAAAGTTTGGAAAACGTGGAAAACCCCCTGCAAGCAAAACACTCTGTGATCCAAATCACTCGTGGGTTCTGGGGAAATGATCTCCCTGAGTTTGTTGCTTGACTAACACGTACGGGTTTCTACACATTATTTAACATACTCTCCATTGCTAAAGACATTACTAGGATTTGCGTTAGTATCCTTAACCCTGTCAGCGCCAGAAGGGTGAAAGTATATTTTGCTACTTGAGGCATCCAATGGCCCCGAAAGGCTTAACTTTTCAGTGTCAGTGAACAGGAATGTAGACTTCCACTGAAGAAAACACTTAAATAAAAACAACATATATTCCGAAAATTACATAATATACTAATTATATTATGGGACATGCATAGACAATATTCCCAATTCATTTTAATCTGCACCCAATATGCCACATTACTTCTGTAACACTAAATTTTAAAACAGTGCATTGACTTTTTGAACAGTACTACTCATTTACTGAAGAATGTGGTATTGTTATTCTACAGTAGCCTTGTTTGTATTCTTTAGGTTCTCACCTCTTAGTAGATTTACACACATGTCGTAAACAGCCAGGTGCCTCTATATAAAAAGTTACAATCTTGGTCAAAAAGGAAAAATGAATGGTATCTTCTGAGAATGGTTGGAAATGTCAGGAATCTTTTTCTTTACTTAACACAATACAATATGTGTAAAAAATAGTGTAGATAGCTAGATAGATAGATAGATAAAAAACAAGATTGTGGAATATAGTGTAGCATTTTGTTTGATCTAAGTGCCAAGTTCTATAAATGCTATTCAATGAGTCACAGACAAGAATAGTCTATTAGTTTTTTTTAATTAAATATATTACTTTTAGAGCATCAAAATTCTGACAGTCTCCACTGTAAACAGAGATGATAAAACACTGTCTTCTTCTGTTTTTCCCCAGACTGGGGGTAAAAGAATGATTCAGCTGAATCCCAGGGGGGGGGGTCTTTATCAAGACCCTAAATGTATGTTTATATATTCACCACTCCACTGTGGAGGCTTACAGGTCCAACAAATGGTTTGAGGTTATAAGAGGCCTTAATAATTAAACTCTTTGTGTCCTTATGATTGCAGAATAACCTGTAGGCTCAGTTGAGACAGACATATCATTTAACAGGAACTTTCATTTGTGGTTTCAACTGATTATATGATGAAGTGATGGCAACCTTGCTGTTGTCAAATTGTTTCCATATCAGTTCAAAAAGAGCAAATATATATAACAGTAAAGGCATCAGTCATTTCCTCTGCTTTAGATTTTGCAGTTGCATGATCACAACAATAATCTAATTATTAAGCAATTTTTGCCTACACTTTGCAAGGGTCTGAATTTCCCTAAAATAACACAAATCATTTTAAGCATAAATCCTTAATTATTGTAACAGGAAAAAACAAGCTATAACTAATCTTAATAAATTAAGTTAGTTAAACATAAGGCTGTGGGGTTGACTTTTCCCGATCAAAATGCTCTGCATTAAAAAGGGGTTATAAGTATAAAATCCGATTTTTACCTTTAAGGTATACAAATCTGTTAGGCTTACAAAATACTGATTAAAATGCAAATTAAATGAAAAATAAATAAAAATCATGCAATGTGGAAAAAGTCGTAAAATAATTGCTGAATTGTGGCAAATTGTTGCATTTAAATAATTCATCTTTACCTTAGGTTTTGGTTTTGTCAGTGTGATTTATACCCCATGCAATGTTAATTGCTTATTAAATCATTAGTACTATACAATCAAATGTATACTAGCGTTATAACTTATTACTAACAACTAACAACTAATATGATACATACATACATATGTAGGCCAGGGCAACTACTTGTGCAATTTTATTCAGAACCTAAGGCATTTTCATATGTTGTTGACCAGTACATGTAAAGTGTTGGCTTCCATGTATAAACCCACAGGAGGTTACCAGTTATTGAGTTATACTTCACAAGAAATGAACTGCAAAACTTTACATATGCTGATCAGAAACATGAGAAATGTACATGTATGCTGGAAAATAACCTGCTCCTCTTTTATAAATGGATTTTGCTTAAACCTGGGCAGGGGCTGTTAGCTACCTAAACATTGTCCTGTAAGTTATGGCCTTCTGCATATTATTATTATTATTATTATTATTATTTATTGTTTTATATAGCGCCATCAAATTCCGTAGCTCTGTACAATGGGTAGACATAACAAGTAGCATGTAACATAACAAATTGAATAACAGAGACAACAAGTGAGTAGGGCTCTGCTCAAACGAGCTTACAATCTAGACTATTAATATCTGTTTACAATTATGATGTCAAGAAATTTACTTGTGCATAAAAAGGGTTAAGAAAAAAGTGGGTTTGGCAGAAAATGGGTGGAGGTTTCCAAATACCATTAAAGTGAAAAATTACTTTGACATTGGCAAATGGTATCTATTTTTTTCACTGACATATATGATTGATAGGAACATCGGGGTTTATTTGGTGATATACCTGCAGAAACTATTTAATACACTGAAAACAAGACTGGTTCCAATCAATGAAAGCACCTTTTTATTTTCAAAAGGCCTGAATTTGTCCATCCTCAAGCTAAAGTGTCTTATCTTAACCCCCTAATCACATTAAGCGCTGTATATTGCGCAGGAAATTGTAGCTTTGCTGTCTCCAATCCCAAAATGATTGTATAAAAAGTCATATGCTCTATGCACACATGGGTTTTCATTTGTTTTATTTGCTTAATAGTCAGATGTTTTTTCTTGCATCACATTGCAGTGTTTAACTGGCTAGCATATTAGTATGTATAAGAAACTTTCCCATGTGCATGCATAACTCAGAGGCACTTCAAAACAAACAGCTTATATAATTCTATTTACATTCAAACATTGTCTTATGTTGTGCGCCTAATAAGAGTTTACAAAACAATTTGGGCTTATCATGCCCAATGTGGTTGAATATACAGTTTGTAAGCTGGATTCAACAATATATATATAATATATATATATATATATATATATATATATATAATTACACATTACCGGGAAATTTTGGCTGCACACTAAAATCAGACTCATTAGCAAGGTATTGAACTCCCGAGCACAAAAAAAAACACACCCAAATGCACATAAATGTTTAGCGGGCGTATCACAACACAACCATCCCTAATTACGCGGCAATTCCAAAAACAAAGAGAGCTACTGCATCTCCAATGAGATCAAAGGCACATTGCAAAGTAAGTGAAATAATGTATTCATAAAGTATACATCTATATAGAGAATCACAGAGCTCAGAGCTAGCGTTGTTAGCACTATAATGACTAGAGATCATTACAGAAGTAGAGTTGTATTGTAGCTATAATGCCAAGAGGTTGTAGTAGGGTTAGAGTTTTTTTTATTACTATTTAGTCTCGTATTTGTAGTGTTTGTTGCCATTACAATTATGAAGATCGGTGGTATTTAGCTAGTGCAAATGTATTGTGGTTATTTTTTATTATAAAATACATACAACATTGAAAGGGTAAAATTATACATGTCATACTGTGGTTTTTGTATAGTCCCAGGCATTAGTACACAGAAGAGGAAGGTGATTATGGCACTTTAGAGATCTGTCGTCAGATCTCACCTAGAGTACTGTGTACGGTTCTGGAGAACCCATTTTCAGAAGATTATACAGTAGACATTGTGAAGAGAGCTCAGATGAGGCCTACTAAAATATAACTTGGAGATTTTACCACTTAAAAAAAGTACATACTTCCATAAGTTCCATACTTGCAGGACGTATTGAACTTTTACCAACGTTAGTGAGGTTTCACCATGCACTATATAGGGCCAGCCTTGCTTTTCCTGTGGCAATGGGCTTTCATAATGTATAGCACAGTTGAGTTGAAGCCACAACTCTCCTGACAACTCCTGACTACAACCATTTCGAACAAACCCCAGTTTCTAGCAGCCTTCGTAAGGATAGGGCGAGGATGAGATGACAGAACAGGAAACTGATTAATATACAGCTCAGCATCCTTGAGATATAAAAAAACCCCTTCACATTACAGCAAGTACACATAAACAATTAGTAAAAAAAAAAAAGTAGCTATAATAAATTAATTTAAGTTACCTGTAATGTCCCAGATTTTCTAATAACATAATATTGATTAACTTGTTTATGACAAATGATAATCTATGCGAACGATTTACTATAAAATAGTTACAAAGGGTATGTTGGTATGATGTCTCATTAACAGACCTTCATTGTTATTATTGCATCACAGTTACCTGACTCTAGACAACTCTTCTTTCATTCTTCTCAAGCTTGGATGTTCAAGTGCAGCAAGGCACATGAACATCAGTTGTGTTACTCTAAAAAAACACACATTGAAATAAATTAATAAAAAAGTCCTATCTGGCTTATACTTGCTGCTAGTGTTGCTTTAACAGTCAAAGTTACTTGTAATTAAACCTCCATGTTGGAGGAAGGCAAAGAAAACTCCTCCCAAACAGAATTCCCAAGTCCAGGTTGGTATTGGTATATAAATTTGTCAGTGCCTGGGGAGAATGGGGGACTTTCCCTGGTTATTCAACAATAAGTCTGATTTTATAGCTCCTGGGAGATTTAATGTTTGCCTTGTACCTTTGGCTTTAAAAAAGTCACAGAAAGGCTTTCAAAATCTTGGCTTGGTTCCTCCTGTCTCTTCAAAATTAAATATGAGCACTGTCCTACCTCTTCTACTTCAGCCCAGGGGTTCACAGGTAGTGCCCCACCTAGCACAAAAGCTAACACCTCTTTAGGACTTGGCAGTGCCACAAGACATACAATGTATGTATTAATTATGCTATTGGAATCAATTTTTTGTCTGTGAGGTCAAGAACTCAGTTTTCAAATATTTATTCCTCTTTCCCAGGAGATAGATAACAAGGGCTACAGCATTATAAGGCATTTGGGAGAAAGGCTGAGCTCATGCACCACCCTTTGAACAAATTATTGGACTTTACTTGGATGTTATGTTTCTCTGGTGTCCTGGAGTGGGAACATATACCAGGTATCCAACAAGGGCACATATACTATGTATAATTTAGTTTAATTTTAAATGCAAACATTAGAAAACCTCCCAGCTACTGAACTACAGTCATGTTACCCACATTCAGATAAAGCATGTATAAGGATGATAGACAATGTAGTCCAGCAACAGCTCCAGGGACAACATGTTGTCCAAGTGCGCGCTGAATGATTTATTTGTTCTAATCCAACATAGTCACAGATAAACAACACACCGGCTCCACAAAGTACAAGCGGTGAAATAAGGTCAACATGAAACCAGAATCCAAATTTCTCAAATCACACATCACCTTGTGTACTCTCCAGAAATCAATGCTGCATTGATAAAATATTTGTGCTAAGTTTAAGCAATATTATTAAGTTGTTTTTTTACTGCTAAAATTAGTTTAATTGCATATAACTTTAATTTTTCTAAAAAAAAAAAAAAAAAAAAAAAAAGAGGAGAAACATGAAATTGTACTTTTTAGAAAACTATATAAAATGTAATCAATAAGTGTTACCCTGGAACAGTAACAATTACATTGGAGTAAATTACATTTTGTGTCAATTGGCTGATTTCTACAACTTCTATCATGGTTATTAAAGTAAATCTAGTTCAATAGGATAATGGAACATAGTCCTCCTTTGGAGACATAATATTTAAAAGGAAATAGCGCTTTTGGCCCTTAGGTTTAGTGAAATTAGTATCCAGTATTGGTTGTTACAGAATATCACAACAAAGTCAACAACCTGGTCTATCCATAGTGGCACTTGAAGGGCCGGCTGCAAAACTGGAGGGACACTGTACTGTAGAGCCATACAAAGGACCTGGCAGAGCTGTCACCCCTATACACATTTCCCCTAGTAATGCATTGTACATGACCACCAAAGAAGGGACTGAGGGTAAACATTGGGCAAGATGCTGAGGCATAATGTCTCACCATCCAGGAAGCCCAAAATTTGGCCTTTTTGCACCAAAACAGCCAGGCAAACCCATGCATGGGTGGTATCACTGTATCAGGAGATGCTACTGAACACATATTGGGATGTTGTGAAACATACCAGGACCTGTAAATTCATACATGAAGTAAAGTGTGTGTGGGAAAAAAACACAAAAGTTTGACAAAGACTGGTAGTAGAATTAGTGCATGGAAATAGTTAAAATACTAGCATTTCAAATACCCTGGGGTGTCTAGTCTTCAAAAATATATGGTTTGATGGGGTAAATTGCATTGGTCGGCTTCAAAGATACAGAAATAGCACATAGGGGAAGAATTACCAGATTTGGAAAAAATGGTTTTGAAATAGCAAAACACTACTTGTACTTATTGCCCCATAATGCGCAGAAAAAAGCAAACAAAATATAAAAACATTGGGTATTTCTAAACTCAGGACAAACAGTAGAATCTATTTAGCAGGTTTTTTCTTTAGCTTTTATAGCTGAGTAAAAGATTTTTCAAGTCAGAAAAAGTCATTTTTTTCCATTTTTTTAACCGTATTTTATACTTTTCTTAATAGTAAATGATATGATACAATCAAAATAATGACATCTAAAGAAAGCCCTTCTTTTCCTGAAAAAAAACAATATATAACTTTTGTGGGTTCAGTAAACGGGAAAGAAAGAAAATTACAGCTAACACAAGCACCGCAGAAATGTTAAAACAGCCATTGTCACGATGGGTAGAAAAAAACTAAAATCAGCCATTGTCACGAAGGGGTTAAGAAAGAAAAAACGAGAATGGATTTCACAATATGCTGTAACATCAATATTTGCAGGCACTTATTTATAATTAGCCAATGCTGCCATCTTGTGGTAATAAAAGTACATGACATTAATGTGATTCTCAATCCATACAGATTGGGGTCCCTTTTTTCAGATGATCAATTACTCTTTTAAACTTAAAATTATATGAGCTAATAAAACATGCCAACGGAACATAGGAGTGATGGTTGGCCTCTGTATCCCTATGAAGATATTTCATTAAAAATCAGCTATTTCAAGCTACAATCCACGACATTAACGACCTCTACACTGTATTTCTGATCCATTTCATGGATTTCTTAATAAGGATACTTATAAACGACCTCAAACGTTTGAACAGTAGTGTGTGTGTATATATATATAT
>VKOC01000006.1:26593497-26606584 GCA_009364415.1 Spea multiplicata
AAGGCAGGTACTGGAACAAGCAAGGCAGGTACTGGAACAAGCAAGGCAGGTACTGGAACAAGCAAGGCAGGTACTGGAACAAGCAAGGTCCAAACAGGTTGTCCACTGACGTTAATGTCAAGGCCCAGACTGCAGGGCTGGGCAGGCTTATAAAGGCTGTGATAATCAGGTAAGCAACTGCAGCTGGACCTGATGATTGGTTTGAGTGGAAAGGGCGGCCACTAGTGGCTGGAAGCATGAGTGTCAAAGTGAAATATAAATAAGTCCAGCCAGCGCATGGGGAAACGTGACACCTGGGCATGATAGGACTGTGATTGCTGTTAGCAATCACACTCCTATCATTCCAAGTCAGCAAATACATGCTAAAATCTGGCTGGCTGTCCCCTTGTGTATTGACGCTGCCAGCAGTATGGGGTCAATTACAGACTGCCTGTGCCATGCGCCCACACATCCATGCAGTCACACATATACTCATCCATTCACACATATACTCATCCATTCATTCACAGATTCATTCCCTCAATCACGCATACAACCCCACCGCCACCCTCTTACCTGCACTGCAGATCTCTCACTCGCAGACTTATGCAGGGGCTGCTGCTTCCCACTGGCATTATAGCCATATTCATGGGCCAGTTTAAGACCCAAAAACAAAAAGCTAGGCAAAAAAGTGCCCAGCTTTCCATCTTATTCCTTGATATAGGCTACAGTAAGCCTTTGGACAACCCCTCTAGAGGAACCTAAAATTGGACAAGTGGAATACACCCTTGTTTAGCTTCTGAGAGAAAACCAGCTGGATGGGATGAAACTAGACTTGTGGAAATTTCTTTAAGTGTAAAGTTATAGACATCACCCGCAGTATATTATAGTGGAGTAGACTTTACCACGGTTGTCCTGGCAGTGTTCCTTTGCAAGGACTTTATTGGGAATCTTGGAAAATAAACTTGAAGTGTCTATGAATGGGAATTTCCTTTTAAACACTCGCTTTGACTTTTAGAAGAACTCGTACAGTGGATTAATGTTAGAAGCATAGTGCCTAATGTGTTATGTTAAGGACGCTTTGTGGTTTGATGTGAACTGCATGATCCTGAGGAGGAGACAGAACACTACCCAAGACTGTCTCAGATATATTCATAGCTTGCTTAAAGACTATTCCCTTATTGAAGAAGGAGATGAATTCCCAGATTCCAATTCTGCCTCCACAGGCTTTAGACTTTCCAATCCATTCCCCCTGCCCAACTTTTTCACCTATTCCCACCATACTCAGGTGGTATTCCTTCTGAAACCTTATATTTTTTGTTCCCCTAGAATTGTTTACTGTATTTGACATTTTTACTGTTGCTACTTGTACAATGTTTTATTTATGAAATGTATTTTATTATGTCAGTGTACGCATGCATATTGGTGTTGTACTTTGTCAGAATATGTACAGGCTTATAACGGAATTCGATGGCTTAATGGCGTAATGTTTTTATTATTGGCTGTACACACATGAAATGCTTATGTATATATGTTGTTGAGATTGGTAGTCTGTGCTGTGCCACAGCATTCTCTGTATAAGATATAACTTGTCTTGGAATTAACTCAATGAAGCTGCATGGAAAGGGAAAGAAACATTTAGATAATGCTTGTTGTCTTTCACCATTTGCTGATGACATACAACCTTGAGTTTGGTTTCAGGGATATTTATAAGGTAACAAAATTAATGCATTATGCAAAGAAAATCTTTGCTCGTTCCTGAACGTCATTGATTTATCTATTCAATATTAGGGCCAACTCAGTCATTTTGCAGTGAAGCACATAGAGGCTGACTGTTCACAAGGGACAATGAAGCTAGTTAAATGCCCAACTACAAACCCACACATTAGTGGTTAAACCTTCTGATATTACAAAAATGTAAAAATGTTTGATAAATATTCCTTGTTAAAATAATAGACATTGCAATGCAACAAAACATCCCCTGAGGACCATAAACCCTGCTATGTGTAATCTATGTGTTAGAAGATTAGTAAAATTAGTAAATTTATTAGCAAGTTACAGTTATTGGAGTTAGTTTACAAATTGCGCTTCATGGTAGTGTCACAAATATAGCACAGCCAACAATTCAAAACATTTTATATATATATATATATATATATATATATTATATATATAAAATTCTGCATACATTGTGTTCTGAGTATTTCATGCATTAAATTCAGAGCTGGTTTTAAGGTCAAACTATTTGCAAAAAGAAAAAAGTTTTTTGTAAAATCAATAGAAAACAGAAGAACATAGCAACATATGGATACATGTATGTGATGTGTGTTGTAAGACATGGACACTAAAGGCTAAAGCATTGAAAGCCAAATCTTTAACATAACAGAAAGCAATTGAAAAACATTTGTCAACAAACCATTGAAGGAATCTAGAGCCTTAAATGTAAATGTGTAGCCCACAGAGGATAAAGTACATATTATATATGTAGCAAGCTAAACCTTGTGGATACCAGCTTGACACTAACGTCAAAAAAGAAGACCGAAGATAACATGTTAATGAAATTGTAAAATTTGCTGTTGCCCAATGGTAACTTAAAACATGAAACGGAATATTTTGGAAAATTGTTGAGGAAGCCTTCATCCTACAGTGGATCGACAATGACTTATAATGATATATGTATTGTCTCCAGTCAACTAAACATTATTATAATAGTATAACACACTTAGCGGATAATCTTCTTATCTACATAAACAAAATGCGTCCTGCAATAGACCTTGATGACACGTACTGGAAACAAAACTTCTTAGTTAAAATGCTGATTATAAGGATTTATTGTTGGAAAAAACTACTGCTTATAATTCAAGGGATTATGTTTTGGTTTTTTTTGTCTTGTGAATGCAAACAAGCTACTGAGTCAAATTTTAGGACAAACATTTTTTTGGTGGAATAAATCAAGAAAGCTATTTAGAGCATCCTCAAATCAACCAAAAATATTTTGGAGACTGTCAAATTCTCAGATGTTTGAAATAGTTTCCTTTGATCCACAAAGGAGAACAAGTATTTTACTATACCAAGTCAGGACATGCTTGCTTCAGAGCTTTCTTTTATATGCATACCTCCTTTCCTGGGGCATGTAGTTCCAAGACTCCTTGCCTTTTTATATAATAGTATATATTATATTATATATTATATATATATATATATATATATATATATATATATATGTGTGTGTGTGTGTGTGTATATATGTGTGTGTGTTTTTCAAGAAATTGGGTAAAGAAGCTATAATTTGCGAGAAACCCCGAGTATAAATATAACGTATATAGCATTTAACAGGCAACACCTTTGAAAAGGTACAACAACTGTCTCTTTATTGACCTTTGCCCCATGTGGTGAGCAGATACTTTGTGAACAAAAGAATGGCAAAGCATTTTGCATAGCTTTAATGCACTCCTGCCCTGAGGGACATATCACGCGAGGTTAAAGAACAGCCCTTAATGGTTGGTTTGAAATTAAATAAGCTTTGCTTGTAACTAAAGTGATATACTTTACTGTACTGTCTGTCAAGAGTTCTTGTTTAAAATCCTGTTTGTTAGGCACACTGGCTAAACCTGAATTTTTCCTTTACCTGATTTAAAGATATGGATTTTTAAGACACCCCCCCATTTATAATTCACATTTTTTTTTTAGAAATCTCCATTACTCTGTTTAGCTTGGCAGGTAGAAAATCAACAGACGGATTACATTTCAATGGCAAAACACTATAATCCTCAGGCAAATGATTTGTCTAAATTTAATAGAAAGTACTTAGGATGTATTGTTTGATATAAACACTAGTTCTAATAAAACTGTGCCTAAGGAGCCCTACTTTAGCTTGTAATACCCTATTTGTGTTGGCCGGTACACTCTAACTTAGCAAGCATTTGACAAAATATATTCTTTTGGACTAAGTAAAGGAGAAAAATAAATTGAACTTGTAAGAGATGAACAATGTTTTACATACATTACTTTTCTTTTACTCTGTAAAAGGGGAATGCTCTTTAAAATATATTTTAAAAAACATATAGTTTCAATTTCTCTGAGGATTTTGCTTGATTAGGTGTTTAACAGAGAAATTGGAAAAACATATTTCCTCTTCAAGGCAGAAAAGGTACCAAAAGGTAGTTGTTATAAAACTACAATTCCCATGATGCTCGGTCATTATAAATTATATGTTGGACAGCCATCAGTTTCTAGATACATTTCTTGAAAACCTTTTAATTCATCTTTGCAAAATCTGCTACATATGTCTTGTGATGCCTGACCATTACACCAACAGGAACTTTTGTGACATTGCATTCTAAATTCATAGACATTAATATGTAGTCTATATGTTGAAGGAGACATACCAAGACATTTTGGACAATGCTATGCTTCCAACTTTCTGGGAACAGTTTGGTGAAGGCTCTTTTCTATTCCAGCATGACTGTGCCCCAATGCACCATGCAAGGTCCATAAAGATGGTTGGATGAGTTTGGTGTGAAAGAACTTCACAGGCCTGCACAGAGCCCTGACCTCAACCCCATCAAACACCTTTAAGATAAATTGTAACTGAGATTGCGAGCCAGGCCTTCTCACCTAACATCAATGCCTGACTTCACTAACTCTCTTCTGGATGAATGGGAAAAAAATCCCCCAGAAACAGAAGCTGAAAAGGGGGGACCAACTACATATTAATGTTTATGTATTTAGAATGCAATGCCCTCAAAGTCCTTGTTGGTGTAGTGGTCAGGTGTCCCAATACTTTGCTAATATAGTGTAAGCTCCATGCGTAACCTGAATTATGAAGGTTCTTTGGATCAACTTTCAAAACAGAAAATACTTTACAATGGTGGAAAGATGTTTTGGCTTCATCTAATGATAAACAAACTTTGTCTTTGATCTCACCTATTGAGTGTAAACTCTTTTGTTGATGGTGTTTCTTTCAGTGTTAAAGTTTTAGTTTTTTGTTAATATATGTACTGTAATATGGTAATGGTGCATGTTTCCAAGGTAGTTCCGGACGTGCTCAATGTCAACTAGATTGAAACACAGATACAGGTGCCTTATCGTTACTGAACTTACTGGAAATCATACTCAACTAAAGAAATTAGTAAAATGAACATTACATACAAAAAGCTAGTCTGGGCAATGAACCAAGATAGCTGCCATGCATTTAAATATGTGGTTACATTGTTTGTAGCAATGTATTTAAAGGGAAGTCACACAACTTTTTCATCAGGGATCAGTGAAGTAGTGTTTTGTAGTAAATACAAGATACTGTATATTGAGTATTCAACGGCAGTGCTTAATACTTGCTGCATCAATGACAGTTCTCTTTCTGTTGGGCATATATCGCATCTTTAAGATAATTAACATGGCCTAATTTCTTCTTTTTGTACTTCAACAACAATTCTTTGTCAATTTCCTATGAAGATTAAAACTCACTAAACTCTAGGTAGAGTTAATCTGAACCCCAGGTGTACCACTTCCATAGAAGGATTTTGTTTTGAATTAGTTGTCATTTTCTTTTTTGTCATCTAGTGTTTAACTGTTTGTGTGCCAGAAAAGGGAAAACATGGATTTGACAATGAATTCCCATTGGTATTTAAAGGATTAATATCATATTTGTGGTCAAACTGTTGTTGTAACAAATCTTTTTTTTTCAATTCCTTCTCATAGTGTGTTTACCAGAAGGTCTTAGCCCCAGATATCTAGAGCGGTTTTGATGTCAGTAGGATATCGTAATAGCTTTTCTGACCTTTGAACCCACCCATAACAACATTTACCATCACATATATACATATATTGATTTTTGTACAAAACAGTGACCAGTCAAACAATATTATACACATTTCCCTTATATAGACTTTTCTTTTAATAAGTTCATAGTATATACTTTAAAGTACATACTTATAATTACAGTACATTTTGAGATTATTGAAGAGTGAGTGACCCAAAAACAATAATAATAGCATAATTATGGTATACTTAGGTTAATGACTGGGACATTTCAGTTTCCCCCCGAGTCACCATGAAAGAATTATTATTATTATTATTATTATTATTATTATTCAATGTACAGTTTTTAGTCCTTATCTTTGGAGTTGAAGACCTCACAATCAGCTGTCATAAATTTTTCATCTGTGTGATATTCACCTGTAACAGGACCCGGTTCTCTTAATGTATGGTTCCTGTTCATGTAAATACCTGTTATAACATTTTCTTCTGTTCAGTTTTTTATTAATATATTTTTCATGCACAGTTATAATGTGTTCTTGTGGACCTGTTTGTAGATATTTTCCATGTTCCAATAACTGTCTCCATACACCTGTGAGTCTCCTACGTGTCCCTCACTCAAATAGTAGGCATCTTTCTGGATTGTCCCTGTGTCTCATCTATCCAGGTTCTATTTGCCACTTTGAATCTATTTGCCACTTTAAAGTGACATCTGCCCATCTCTTACGATGACCCTTTGGCCATAGATAATAATAAATGAACTGATTTGCATCCTGTATGTCTACCCATAATCACATTGTCCCTTGTCCATAAAAACCGTATTCATTTGCCAACTGATTACCGTGTTGTTATTTTGGTAATATGCTTCATTGTAAAATTCTTCCACAGAACAGCATCATAACTCCCTGAACCGGAGTTGCTACCCATCTATAGCTGACTCCGAATGTGAGGAAAGTGGCAATGGTCTTTGGTCTGCCCGGTTAACACTATATGACTATTTTATGGTGACCCAATTGTACTTAACTGCCTGTCCACCATGCCTTTATGATTAAAAGTTTTGAGAATTATGATGCCTAACATTGACATAACCATGACATTTCATGCACATTTTTTCTTAATTTCCCATGGTCCTTTAGACTGTATCCTTCTGCCAATCCAAATGTATAAATGACACAACTTAAAATATTTTATTATTTGTTTTAACACTTTATTTCTAAATATTATCTGTTTATACTGTTTCCTTAATGAATAGAAAGTTTAACATTTTCTCTATTATATAAAGCGTAATAATTTATCTTATTTTGCATGAAAAGTATATTATCACTGTTTAGTGCATTACCCTACAATGACACCGCGCATGTCAGACATCCATGAGAATGTTTAAAATCTGTTTTATTCACTAAATACTTTCCCATAAAGTTCTGGCTACCTATTTCTTAGCGAAATCTATTGAGCACACCAATAATTGAAGAAGGTATCTTCAACCCATCATTTGTCAGTATGGAGAAGATGCTCAAAAAATACATTTACGGCACATAGCATTTCTTCTGTCGTGTGTCAGATGTAGAAATTGTTTCCAAGATTTCATGCTGATCTGCTTTTTGTTTAACTAGCTTGGGCCTGGCCATTGTATTTGACACAGGAAATGTAGTGAAAATGAAAGCAATCAATCACTGTATTTGATACAATGCCTTTTAACACATATGGGGTAGATTTATCAATGTGACGCTAATGGCTAATTGATAGCAATATGGGGGGGTTATATGTGTCTCTTTATTACATGCATTTGCATTTTATTCACCACTTTTTTTTCACATTCATTTATAGATGTGGTAGCATTGGTATTATTTAAAATACATGTCTCTCCTGATTAAAAGTGATATGTAATCTGTAATATCTTGGGTCAAATGTAATAATATTGATTTTAACTGCCTGACCCTAGTCAAAGACTGCTGTCTAGAACAGCTAAGAGTCTCTATTATCGTCAATGGTGAATCAATGCTATCCGGTCCCTCAGATAAAACCCCTAAAATGCTGGATTACTGGACAATTTGATTGTCACCCTCCCCGATACATCTGAATGAGCAACACACCTCATATGAAAAGGATGACAGGGTATATAATATACACCCTATAATACTGTATTGGTTTGATTATAGGATACACCCGATTATAGGCCGCACCTTAAACGTTTGGTGCTATTTTAAAGAAAAATTTATTTTCTTAAAAAAAATACATTTGTGGAATGGTAAAACATTATTTTGCCTAATACACGGGAATACATGTATTTTAACATTTTTGGTATCTATTATGCAATTAGCCAGCCATTTTAAGCCCCCCCTTAATTCATAATGCACCTTACTTATAGATATGCCACTCTGCCCCCCTGATATGCCACTATGCCCCCCAGATATGCCACTTAACCCCCCATATATGCTTTATGCCCCCTAGGAATACCACTCTGCTCCCTAGATATGCACTCACAGACTTGGGATCCCCGAGTGTTGAGGCGCATGGTGCGTAAAAGTCACCCACGCTCTGCTGATTCATAGCTGAAGAGTTCCAAACTGCCTTAATATCAGCACAAAAACTGTGCGGCGGGAGCTTCATGGAAGCGGTTTCCATAATCTAACAGCTGCAAGCATGCCTCACATCACCAAGTTCAATGCAAAGCTTCGGATCGAAAGGTGTAAAGCACACTGCCACTGGACTCCAGAAATGTTATGGGAATGACAAATCGTGCTTCTCTGTTTGGCAGTCTGATGGGCGAGTTTGGGTTTTGGGGATGCCAGGAAAACATTAGCTCCCTGACTGTATTGTGCCAACTGTAAAGCTTGGCTGAAGGAGGAATAATGGTATTGGGCTGATTTTCTGGGGTTGGGCTAAGACAATGCTATGCTTCCAACTTTGTGGGAACAGTTTGGGGAAGGCCCTTTTCTACTCCTGCATGACTGTGCCCCTGTGCACAAAGCGGGGTCTATGAAGGCATGGCTGGATGAGTTTGGTGTGGAAGACCAGAATTTCATTATATTTAAAATGTGCAAGCTGCAGCTTTGCTGGCAGCTTGAGTCATAACTTATTTTGTTTTCAAACTAAAAACCTGATGCAAATAAAGGATATTCAATGATTGATTTGGATGGTCTAGCTTCTATTGGTTGTTGTTTGCATATGAGCATTTTCAGTGTTCTTATCTCACAGAATCCTAATGAGTTTAAACGAATACATGGTTTACGGAAGAGAAAAATAAATACATCATCATGTCCTTGACAGGTGTCTTCAGCTAATATTGGTTATACAATATGTCAAGGGCGAACCTCACCCTTCACTGAGCCTTTAGAGGTTGTGGCAAAGAATTCCCCCTCATTTGACGTCCTACACACTTATTGAGCACTGTTCACCAAAAAGGGCCACATGACAAGCCCATACAAGAAACGTTGGGAAAAAAATTCACTAGACATCCTGTTAGCTCTTCATCAAGTTGAACAAAAACTCACCCTCTTTGGCAGGACCAATATTTACCTATTCATATTCACTCATATTCTATGAACCCCGTTATTTGGACATGAAAAATCGACTTCACAACTTTAGTAACTGTGCTTAGGTAAATTCCATTCATAAAAAAACTATATTATTTTTTATATAGAACATTAATAAATTAAGCAACATTTTACAAAAGTTGTTTGCAAAATTGTCGAAGTGGTCAAGTAAATGCACTTCTGCTAGAATACGATGTCTTGTCACCATGATATCTTCTGGTGCCTGCTGAAAGCAACAACACAATTATGTGTGCACTGGCAACAACATGCATTCGAGAGAGAACTGGCAGACAGCTAGAGATAGATTGGAAGATAGCTTCTCACAGCTGCAGAGAACAGAAAGCTCTTTTACATGTGCTTTATAGTGCACGCCTGAACCAACTATGTTGTGAGAGCAATATCATTGAAAAAACACTGGGAGACAGAATTAGCTTGAACAGTGTAGTATAGATAAACTGTGTATCATTGGCTTTTCGCAGCCATGCAACAATGTAGCATTTGTTTAGGTAAATTATAACCAATGGTTTTGGAGAATAACAATATAAAATGAAGCAATTTAGGTGGTCAAATTATTTGCTCGTTTTCAATGGAGGCCTGCACACTATTTGGGATTTGGGTACTTACACAAAAATGGATTAGTGTAAAACTGACTATTTTTTGATGAATTGCAGTACTAAAAACAATTATATTCTATGATATATGATATATTTCTTGAGCTATGATCTAATAACTGAAAACATACATAAACCCCAAGCGTATCGCTCATCATACGCTTTTCTCAAAAATGTAGGTTTTTTTAAACTACTCAAGACTGCATTCACCTAAATATAATGAGTTTGATTTTGTAAGCTGTTTTTTTTGTTTGCGTCATGAATGCCCACCCCAGCAATTTTGTCATGTAAGAAAGGCACAGCTAGGCATATCTACATAAAAACCCTTGGCACAAACTGGGCATTATGCAGGGCAAATGTATCGCTTCTCATAGTAAATCAGGGTTTTTCAGTCATAATGCAGTGTGAGCTTGGGGACAGTGGCGTAGCTACATGAGTTGCAACTGCAAAAGGGACAATACCTCTAGGGTATTGGTCAACTCCTGGTTAAGGAGTTGATATGTTTCCACATGCGAATTACCTGAAAACCTAAATATGTTTTATGGAAGCAGAAATGGATTTCTATCTCTTATGTTCATATACACAGGAACCGAAATTGTGCCTCTTGACTAACTCTAACAGCTTGCCAGACTTGAGACAAGTTGGTCAAGCTTAAATCCTTCTTCATTTAAGAACGTGTAAATTACATAAATACAAAACCTGTAAGTCATTCATTTAATTCATAATTCATGATATATCACAATTGTATGGCTATGGCAGTTACTGAAGTCCAAATTATACTGATATTGACTCATGTCTAATTAAGCTCCTTAGTGGTGAGGCAAATATATGGTTACTTCCTACTGTGCCATGGTATTCACAGTATTTTTTATGGTAGACCTTCAAAAAACTATTTGTCTTCTAACTACAATTCATTCTCTAATTTAATTCATAAACACATGGAATATGTGTGGATTGCAGAGAGAATTGAAAGATATTACATGAGGTGTTGAGTAGCCCTCTGTCAGAGGCCTAGATGAGCTTAGTGGAAGAAATGGATTTCCAATGCAGATATATACATGGAACAATCCTCCCTCAGGCTTGTGTGGTACAAAAAAGGATTTATCAATCTTTCACCGAGTGATATATTCACTCAACACAGGCATTCTATTAGGAAGCCGAGCACTACGGGAAAGCTGACCTAAAGGCCTTAGGCAGAAGGCTACAAACAGAGACTTGGGGGTCAACTCTTCTGTCTTTAACTCTGGTGGTGATGGGAGGGGGATTGAGATAAAATACTGAGTAGATGGCACATTAACAGATAGAGTCATGGAGGTTATTGAAGGACGGGATGATTTTCCTAAGCATACGCTTTTGCCTATTCCTAAGCATGTTTTGAGCTAATTACAGAATAGAAAATGCTAGTATATTTGTTTAAAACCCAGAGAAGAACTCTTTCATTCGAAGCGCATTTTGTCCTGAAAATTAACAATTTTCTGTGAATCTAATACAAACAGGTAGTGAGAGCACAAATTATTATTTTTATAACCATTGATTCCTTAATTATATTTAAATACCTTTATTGTTCCATATTTATGTAGGGATAACTATGGAAATATGCAATGTATATATTTTACACTTCTGACCTGAAAATAAGTTAAAACCATGGCAAATCCAAGTGAAATCAATAGCTGGTTTTAAAAACAGCAGAAAAACAAGGGCAAAAAATCTCATGTTGATCTCAATAAATTTGAACTAAAATGCCCTTGAAAAATACTTTAATGGATGAAACCTTAATCAGATAATTGTTCTGATGACGAATTGTATATTTTTCTTTTTGTTACAACTCTTATTCCATTCTTTTAGCTCAATTACTAAACTGATTGATCTTTATTTTGAGTTTTAAAATGCAATCAGGGTCAAAAGAAGTTGCCTGGCTACCAATTCCTTCACTGAAAAGCACGTTTATAACCAGATAAGAGCTTAATTTACAAAACTGTGCATGGCAAATGAAATGTCAAAAGAACAAAAGATTGTGTTCTTTATGTGGCTTATTTTACAGTAAATTAGACATAGCTTAAGATGCTTGCAGTGTTATGTATACTTTGCGGACAGTCAATATCACTTTAAATTTGTCTTTAGCAGTGTAGTAACCCCTTAAAATGAATGCACTCGTTTTACCTCTGGGCAGATCTAGCATTAAAGATCTACCTGGTGGTGACCTATTGATAGCATTAGCCTAGATTAGCTGTTTTTTACAGCTAATCGGGTTTTCCTACTGTCAACAATTATGAAAACCCATTGACCAACTTGTGTATCCAGAATATTTTATTTATTCAAAATGTATAAAGCATCTTTTGCTAAATATGTTTTTGTTTCTATTAATTGTATGCTTTAACGAATAATGACATACCCCAGGTATTTTTTTTAATTACTAGTGTCCATAACTGGGAAGTTTCTAAATCAGATGACCCCGAGACTCTGGAAATATTAACCCTTCAATAGCCATTCGTGAAGATTCCATGCAGTGACTCGGCAAATGTGTTGACCACATGGCTCCAATATGAGTCCTCATGGAAACCTTGACCTGTTATTATTTAAAGCTAAACTTAATTGAGTCACTTGAATTCAAGCAGGCATATCATCCATAACATACTGGAAGCAAAAGCACCAATTGGGAGTCTTAGATATGATCCTGGCAGTGAAGAAAAGGAAGGAGTCAGCTCCAGACTGTGCGACCCTGAGATTTTGGCTCTTCACCGTGAGACCATGATATATGGGCAAAACCAAGAGTTCCAGTCTATGCTTTTTTCAGATTGAAAATGTGCTTTGTGTCTTTGTTTTTGCAGAATATAATGTTTCAGGGACCTGCACATTAGCCATTTGTATGTGTACTTCCTCTTTTTTCTTAGATAAGTCTACTAGACAAACATCTTGACCTATTATCATACTGCTTATCATACAATAGAATGTTTTGGTCTTAATCACATAGCCATACACTTAGATCAAAAATTTCATGACTTGCCACAGTGGCAGCCTCTGCAGATATAGTTTATTGGAACAAAATGAGATGAAACCAAGATTTTCAGGCCTACCATCAGAAGTCTTGAGGCCCTGTACAAATCTAAGGACACGGACCCCTGTCCTCTCCCAACCCATTCTCTCACCAGCCTGCTCCCCGTGCTAATCCCACTGCCCCTTGCTGCATGCAATGGTACCACCAGC
>VKOC01000006.1:26606684-26617940 GCA_009364415.1 Spea multiplicata
TATATATTATATATAAATAGTATTCATATTATCAGCGTACCCTTTAGCAAGGACTGATTTGTGCATAATCCACATTTATGGGCACGTGTACATCCAGTGTAGGGCTAGTACTAAATATTCACATGTATCATATTCCACACATTTGCCCATTTCCTTCATTTTCAGCATTTCTGTAAAAGAAACACCCACCATGTTTCTGGACTAACATCATAATGGAAACAGCACACAAGTATTTGTCACTGAGCCATGACATCACAGGCTCAGATACGTATCTATACAATGGAATCTTGACTTGACGGTAAGCCTTGGGTATTATTATTGGCGAAAACCCTTTGTTCCAGAATGACTTAACAATAACAAATGTTTGTTGTAACAAGTTTGGGTAGGATAGGCCTTTGCTTGCACGTCCAAAGCAAATGTTGATGTTCGTTATTAACTGTTTGTCTGATCTGCGTTGTCTCTTTGTCTTTTTGCGTTTTCCAACCATGATCTTCGTAAAGTTCAGTGTATTTGACCGGTGTTTCCTTGGACTAACTCAACAGCCTCCTCTGCCTACACAATGTTACAAAAGATTGTGTGCTCTTCGTTAAAGAGTTGTTACAGTTCAACAATATGGGTTGCTTGGTCTATAAATACCCAAGTTTCATGACTGACCTTAGAACCTGAATACCACTAGCAGCACTTTGTTATTTTCAATAACTAGTGAGTTTTTTTTTAAATTTATTTAAATAACCCCTCAACATTAATTTTATTTATAGAAGCAAAAGCTATTTTAAGATGCCCTTGGGATTTTAAGAAAATGCAGCGTAGTTCTCGAGATCTGTCCCTGCCAACTCACAGTGGATCACGTGTGCCGAATGGCACTTTCTCACAGCTCGGTCATACGAATAGACAGCATTAACAAGGGAACACACATAGCAAATGCAGAAGAAAGATTGCTTTTGCAGTTAGTAATGTGATGCAACGCTTTCATTACATTTGCTTGGTTAAACACCTACTATTTTGAGTATTGATGACTAATGACCATTAATCAAAGCACTCGTTATTGAATGCAGATGTTATATCATAACCCATTATTTTATCCGCTACATGTGAATTTGTAGTTTAACAGCTGGCACAATTCACGTTGAAAAAAGGAATGCGAATAATTAAAAGCTCACAGATGTCTGCCAAGCAAAGTTACTTGTCTGCTTCTACATCTATTGCCTTTTAAGGGCAGCCATTAATAGGAATAGTTTCCTTTCACTTATCACTTGAGAGCCCTCGCTTTCCTTTTCCAGGCTGATTTTCCTAGAAGAGGACACTGCTTACAAGTACCAGTCAGACTGAACAGTGATTTCACTTTGATTTAAGGTTCGTTCCCGGATCCGCATTTCCAGGCATTCCAGTGTAGGTGGATAAGATTTTAGTTCAAACTTGTTGGCAAAAATACTTTTGGCGTTAAGAAGCCACTGCAAGTCCCCTGTTCCATAGATGCAGATATCACGTACGTAGTGTCCTAAGAAATAAAAATAAAAAAGAGAGGGAGAGAAAAAATTAGTATTACAACAACATGAGGTCTATATTCCTTACACCCTTTCACTAGTCCGTGTTAGGTGCACGTACTTCTAGGCCAAGAAAAGGAGAATCAGACTAAAACAATTAAGTCTGTAATAATTAAGTCTTAAGTAATATGCACTTAATGCTTTATCTTAAACCCCCATTGTTATTTACTTTAACTTATCTTAACGCGTGACATACAAAATCACCTAACCATGATCCTCTGGCACCCTTCAGCCGTGCCACCCGCGATTATGCAGGGATTATGTCACATGCAGCGTAATGGGTCCCGGCTACACATAGTCTACCCTTGTGGGACGCGGCCAGAACTAACTGGGCATCTGACATCACTGTGTTTAGTCTGATGTGCTACACTGGTAGCGCATATTTGCTGAACATGTATATACCGATACTTAATTTTGACTTCCACTGACAGTTAACCAGCACACACTGACAACGTATGCAAGCGGAATGCCTTGACATCACTCATCAGCACTGCCCAGAAGAACATCCTGTGGAAAGGTTACTTACAATACAATAGGCAGGGACAAGAAGATGTACATTTTGCACATCTTCCCATAAATTTACCGTAAATGAACAGTATACTTCCCCCAAACAGCTTCATCAAGTATGAATGCATATTTACGGTACTGCAGAGTAACTCCCCTTCTGTCTTAACGGGATTTGCACCAGTGTTGGCTGCTAAAAGCAACTAATTACTGGCAAGAAGGTATTTCTATTGAAATCTCATTGAAAAGTCTCGTGCATGTCAGCACTGGAGCTGGCTGGCAGTGAGTATCCCATGTACTGCAGATCAGGAGATAGATTTGATGAGACACATTGCCTAAAAGGCTGGAGGGGAAGTGGTTAAACAAAAGAAACACGTAGAGGGGATTCAGTAGAATCTACTTATTATTTTGCATGCAAAAAAGGTTAGTGTAAAGGTTGCATTCTGCTACCATATGCATTAAAATGGCTCTTGACTTGATACAAACACCCATGATCCAAGGTGGGTCTTCACATGTCAATGCATGCTTGTCTTTCGCATGCTGCCCCACCCCTATCATTTTTATTCAGGATCCTGTTTTTTTTTTTAACTATACACATAATAATACATTTATGGAGTTTCTCACTTGAGATTAGAGAAACATGTGTGCATGGTACAATAAATCCAGCCGATAAATCCGCAGATGACAATATTTGTGGCGTAAGCAACATGACATACTGTATTAGAATTATATTATACCAGTCATAAACAGGCATATCCATCTGAAATGATCCAACACAAATTCAATGAAATTAGGATGGCGATCATAAATCAATGTCATCATGTCAAATCCAGAAGGACAAACGCTGACTTGAATCCTATCACAAGAACCATCTGACTGTGTATACTTGAGTCTGACTTCCGCTGCGGAAGGAGTATAATAGCTTTTTAATAAAAGATTGGGTTACTAGACATACACCTCTGTGTTCCCGAGGGTTAAGGGATATGTCACACGCCAGGACGTGCAGTGAGGTAGGCTCTGCTGTCTCCATTTGTTTTCATTTCTTGCTCCGAGCTGAAATAAATGTTTTTCGGTCTAGGCTGCATGGAGTCAGCCACACAACATTTTACTCCCTAGACGACTGCTTGCTATAAACACATCAGTAGGGTCTCTCGCACGAGGAGCATTTGATGATTCCCTTGATGTCTAAACTGCTATGGAGATATGACTGAAGAATAGTAGTCTCTAAGTGACTTTATATAACAGTGACAATGTAACAGCTGCATGGCTGTAACACCCAGAGTTACTAATTTACACAAAGTGAAAATCCTTGTCAGCGGTGCTGATAAATCAAGAACTGAATTTTAAGATATATATTTCTCTGTCTCACAAAATCGTTTGTAAAAACATTACACAGTGAAGTTGGTGTGCAGCACTTCAGCTATTACTATATTATTTCTGTCACAGTTCTTTCTCTCACAATTTTTTATCAAGTCCCTTTTCGTTAGTACACTTAGACTGGCCATTGAGAACACTGGGGAGACCCCCAGTAGACAAGTGACCAACAGCACTTCTCCGGTAGCTTTACTTCATGAGTATAGTTTATCGACCAGTGGCCTTAAAGTGTCTACTGTTTTACTGTTCTAGTCAGTTAGGGTGTGTACCAGTTCACTATATGTAGTCAAGTGCTCTTAGATGGACAAATGTGGCTATGGATAATACTGCTAGGGCATGTTCTCAGGACTGGGTTTTCCAAAAGACAGAAGGTTTATTCACTAACAGTAGCATGCACAGGAGATGGAGACTTGTGTTTTAGCTCTTTGACAGTGGCGTACCATGGGGGGATCCGCCTAGGGTGCCAATCATCAGGGGGGGTGTGCTCCTCCAAAGACAGAAGCCGCTGGAGGAGAAGGCCGGTTGGGTAGATTATGGAGCTCCCTCTCATCGGCCCAAAATCAGGGGTGCGGGGATGACTGTTTGTACAGAACTCCGTATCCTGCTCCCTTGCAATGCACGTCAGCTTCTGATGATGAGCACTCAGCACTAAAGCCATGCCCAATGCTCTTCTTCAGAAGTTGAAGACACAAGAAGAAGAGGAGGAGAAAGAAGAGGAAGAGTTCTTGCTGGAAAGGAGACAGATGAGCAGTCCAGCTTGTTGCCTCCTAACAGAAGCTGTGTACTGGAAAACGGCAGCAGGTTTAGTCTTTATGGTTCTAGCATAAATCTAGCATACACTGTGAAATATGAAAAAATTGTTGTTTTCATTGACTGAATTAGAATATAAGTAAAGGTTTAAACAAAAGCATCATTTGGCTTGTATTTTTTTTACAGGAGATTAATCATGTTAAATGGCAGCTACTTAGCTGACAACTTTTGCTTACTGATTTACATTTTATTTTGCATAAAATTACCCATGAACTGATGCCAAAGGCACTGCAGGTAATGAGAGCTAACTAAATTGTCTCCATTACAAAAGATGCTTTTTTCCTTTGTATTTCATGCAAAATATATTTCTACTGTATGAAGCCACCTTAAAGGGAGAGTTAAACCATTAGTTTACAATTGATTTTATCAATAAAGGTCTTAGAAGCTCTGTATATAATTTTTCAAAGAAGCACGACCCAGAGCTTTGGTGACTTTCCCCACTGAAGCACCATACTAAGCAGATTCTTCATGACAATGCTAATTATCTATTGAAGTTGGTTTCATCAATAGAGTCATATCATGAGTCAGAGGGTCCCTCTGGTTGATTAAGACTGGCCCATTCTATTGTTTAAAACAATGCATTAGCGTAAGGTGTCAGGACACATACACATGACACATTATACAGATTTTTAAAAATACCATACTAAGTAAAAACTCAAACAGTTGTGATTTACCATAAGGAGCCTTGTCTAAACTCTAGACTAATAAAAGAGAAATGAATTCTAAAACGGTATTCACTAGTAAGCTACTCAGCTACCTGGGTACATAATCAAGTAACAAACGCTAACTTTTCAACCTTGTGTACACATTGAATACATGTAACCCTAAAACTCCTTGCTAGAAATGTCATTTTAAGTTAAATTTGTCTAAGCAGACCAGAGCACACAGACATTAGGTTCAATTAAGTTAAACTAGCCGAAAAATGTGTCCAGATCCCCTTGACATGATGTGAAACTAACACAAGACAAACACAACCTTTACAGATACATTTAAAACCCTATATATTATTAGCATATTTGTTACAACTGCTTTTCATAAATTTGTGAGTAGTAATTAAGTATAAATAATTCAATGCAAACATATTACTAGTTATAAAAATTATCAGGGCTTCGCGCCAGAATCCACATTTCAGATGTCTCCAGGGAGAGGTTCCCCAAGATATTTTTTTTAATGTAAAGAGATATCTTCAGGTCACCTTTCCCCTTAGTGTTTACACCCTATTGACAAAGTAGGCTGAAGTAGCTTTTAAATGCTTTACAGTACAATATTATTTTATAATTGTTTTTTATAGTTCCATCATATTTCACCTATTAAGAGTTACCTCTGGTAGAGTAAAATACTGACCTTAGTTTTTCCTTTCCTTTAGCACAAAGTCAGGATTAATGAGGTTTTACAATGTTTTGTTTGAGGCATTATATCTAAGTCATATTACACATGTGTCATTTCATTTATTGGTTTTACAGAGGCTTTGTCACCGAAAATATGTAATGATTAACAAACCAATTATTAAATACACATTATACAATAAAATTTTTGTACCTACATGTAATGTTATGGTATTTCACAATACCACCCAGAGCAATTTCTGATTGGTTGCTAGATTAACATCAGAACAAAAACATATTACAAAAGATTTTAAATCTTGTGTAATATGTTTTTGTTCTGATGCAGAAACACAATATGAGAAGAATTTTTAGCTAAGGTTTAAACCCCTTTTTTAAAAAAATAGACTGGACTCTTTTATTGCCGCTTTCCTAAAACAGCAAATAAAATCTAAAATTTAAAAAAACAAATATAAACATTTACATTTCTGTTAACAGGCGCTTTCTTTATGGTGGTTAGAAGCAGTAAAAGATTAAGAGATTAAAAAATGTATATATTACCATGACATCCTCCATGGTCATTCATATCTCTCCACTTAATGGCTCTAAGGTCACCTTCCCACATTCCATTTGGCATGGATCCGGGGACATCTGCAATGTAACAAAGCAGAATACATTTATTCCTGCTGAAGTTATTTTATGCTAATGGTACATGACATTTAAAACCTGACTTTTATAATCTATAACTTACCGTACATAATATAAACATGAAAATATAATAGTACTTCAATGATACAAGCCCCAGACATTTCATCTCGCCAAAAAGGGGCTTTATTTTGCACTGAGCCACTCCAGAAGCAGAAACGCAGCAAGCGACGGAGTGAGTGGGTAAGGAAGGGGGTGAGTATGTATGTGGGTCACGTGTGTATGTGTAAGTGTGTGTTTTAATAACAAATAACATACACAAAGGTATGAGAACCTCATTGGACAGTTTTTCTGTGTAATAGCACAAGTGCGCTAAAGACACTCTCGAGCAAGGATGCACAGAGGGAAGGCTATTAAGCAGCTGCTATTCTCCGTTGGGTTGTTCTCAAATCCTTTTTGCATGAAACTAAAATTATATTTGATTTTCTACTTTAAAGTTAGCAATATACGTAAATAGTGATAAACTACAGCAAATTTGTAGCGTTTGTACTTAATGAGTACACATGTGAAACTGAAGCAATTATCCAAATGTTTTGCTCTTCTGGTCCCCAAGGACACAATAATGTTTGTGTACTGATTAAGCACACACGTGACTTGACCAGAACACCTTTCATATCTCAGAATTCTCCCGCGTATATTCTCTTGTATTTTAACCACTGCATACTATCACAAGGCAAAGCAATATCCTCCTTTTCCCTCACGCCAACAATTGATGGGGACCCACAGATCAATATATGACCTATATGAACGCTTAATTTTCATATTTATGGTAGTAAAACCTATAGAAGAAGACCCCTTGTCTTGGGCAGTGAAGGTATTTAACATTTCCCTTTTTCTTATTGAAACCTAGGGTAGATTGGTTTACCAAGGCTAAATATGCATGTGTTTCGATTTAAATATATTTACTTATCTGAATTTTAGCAAACAAGAAAGCTGAGAAAGTGAGGAATCCTCACTTGGTACATAGATTGAAATATAGCATTAACGGCATTTTACAGTACTAAACATTAACCCTTGATGGCTAATATGTGGGTCCTACCAGAGTAGCAAGATCCGTTGTTGTCACTACTCTATAATAGAACATATATAGGGTTATTCATGTGCATCAGAATACAGCATTTCCAAACTGTACGTAGCTTGAATGACATACATGAAAAAATGAATGGGATATAGACCTTGCCACCTGCCAAGTACACTTGGATGCATGTTTTGCAAGAGTGTAGCATCCGACTGTCTGTATTAAGCAGATGTGGCTGAATGTCTAATTTATTGTCTGATGGCCCTAAAGGTCCAGAGTCAATTTTAATCCCCTGTCTAGTCTTGGTGGGATGCATCTACCAAATAAATCATAAATAGTATGTTGACAGTGTGTACAAAAAGACTGGCCTCATGCATATAGGGCTTCTATTTATTTATTGTGTATGCTAAAATAGCTGTCAACAGAAATGGCCATAACCCACTATCCTAATAGTGCTGTCAATGAAGGGCAAATATTTTCTAGCGTATCATCTAGATGCCTAAATACCATAAATAAAATAAGCATTTTATGTTTCTTCAACTGCAGTAGGTTATGTGTGAGTGGGGGATTAGAGAAAGTGTTCTCATGCAATATTTACATAAACCATTTATTCCTATTGTTATAATGACAGTGTTACATTTGCTTCTGAAATATTTAATATTATGAAAGATATTCATTTTACTATTGTATTTGTTGTATTAAAGGTCATCCATCAGCTTTTAAGATCAGTAAAATTAAAAAAAAATACACTAAGGGAATATAAATATGCATAGGGTAGGTAAATGGCTGCCCTGAATTTAAGACAGAGGCAAGAACAATATAAAAGTTTGACGTTTTTGAGCAGGCAAACATAGGCAGACTAGATGGGCCAGTGGTTGTTATCTGGCATCAGATTTCTAGGTTTCTATGACCTTCTTGTTACCTCCCAGTAGACTACTCAGAGCCGTGAAGAGAGACCTCCTGGGGCTCAATCATAGTTGCGCATATGGTTATGCCATATTATATATCTCCGGTATATTTGTTTAGCAAATACAGTATTGTATTATATGAATGTTTCTGGTCCTTTTGTAGTCTAATTCCACTCAACATGCAAGCAGGGTGTCACAATGAAGTCAACTGACCAACTTGGGTGGTAGATCTCTAGTCTAATCCTCTGCTGACATCACTTCCCTCATCAGTAGCTACAAAGAACTAGAGAGGGGATCTGCTCACCTGTGTGTGAAATAGCTTTATTCACAATTAATGTTAAAAACAAAGCTCTCATGTATAATTGATACATTATGGTGGCCATACTGTGGTATGATAGCTCATTGGTCTAATTTAGTCAACACTCAGAACAGTCAACAGAAAAGGCACTTAGATGCAAATGTAATCCTATAAATGTTGTTTACAGTCATCCTGAAAATAACTGCGGATGTGAACAACACCTCTGTACGCATAATAGCGCTGATATGCTGTGCTAATATTTACCCCACACCGAAAATGACAAGTGCATAACTGTTTATTTGAGACCCAAGCTACAATTTCTAGCACATGCTTCTTTATTACAAGATCTGCGCAATGCAAACATGCTGATAAAACCTCTTAAAGGTGCTGTTCCACCTAGCTATATTATTCTAATTGGTTTATATTATTGTGCACTCCTTCGGAATACATACTAGATAAGCTTATTACTTTTTTCTTAAATAATATACCATTGTGCAGTATTTTGCTGCTCAGCCTGCTCATCCCTGACATTACAGAAGGATTGTAACCTTCAAAGGGCAACTGTAGTGAGAAACATGTTTCTTTAAACATATTGGGAAAGGAAAAACATTTTTAACTACAGTTATCCTTTTAGGTGTTCTAGTTTAAATGGACCTCCCTCTCATCATACCTACTACACATCACTCCCATCACAAAATCACACACCCCTCTATGACATAGTACACCTCACTCAATAACACTCACTCCCCATCACTGGCTAGTGTGGCCATTATAAGAATTGTTCACTGTTTATAAGAATTTTTGAAGCCAAGCTTTTTTCACATCTATGAATATGAAATAGGAGGTGGCCCTGGCTGTAGGTGGTCAGACCGCTGTGATGTAATACATAGAAGAGAGGAGCAATGACAACACTCTCTTTCTAGTATTTTAAACACCTATTTGAAGAAACAATTGCCAGTAAAAATTAGCCTCAAACCAGCAATACAAGGTCAGTAAATGGGATTGCTTTCAGGTTATCTGTGGAATTTGCATCAAACATTCACACATCACTGAACCAAAACTATTAAAACAATTATTTGGCTCAGTGGAAGATAACAAGTAACATTGAGTGTTTCATGAAATGAAGAAAATGTTGATCATGGTCAAAGAAGTAAGAACGGAAAACGGTGCATGTTGTTCACAATGCACACGCTAGATGAAAGTGAAATGCAGTAATGAACTGGCCTGCATTACAGACAGATATTGAATGTCAGATACCTGTGTGTTATGTGATAGTAAGCTGTGTATGTAAATGTGATTTTCTGTTTCGCTCTCCACAAGGGACTTTTATCCTGAAAAACTGAGATTTTTTTTGTATCATGTTTTTGTAAAAATGTTTTTTGTACCATATGGCTTTTAAGAACAGAGTATAGTTAACCAAGTGCTCAGTGGGGTTAGCCGATGGCAAGGGTGGGTCTAGCCCAAAATAACATTGCATAGGAGTGGAAGGGGAATTGGGCCAGGAATGGCTAAATGCTGCTCCCCTTTCATGGCGAAAGAGCTGAGTGACCCGGAGACCGAGGAAGCAGCGGTTTACCTGGAGGGCTTCCAGGTATGATTATTTTATTTATTTATTGTTTCCACCCAAAACTAATTTGAGAAGGAGTGGCATAGCTTTAATTTTATGTCCCCTGACAGTTAATTCAAACTCTGAGACATTCCAGCCATCATATGCACCTTTAACCATATAAACTCTGAGAGGTCCCTTTAAATTTACATCCAGCCAATCAGAGGAGAGAAGCTAAGGTAAGTGCATTATTTCATTTAAGAACTTTAATATACATTCTTTTTTTAATTGTGCGCAAAGATAGAAAAGAGATTGTGAATTATATAAAAGTATCTTATACACAACTACCTGTAAACCTAATTTTAACTATGTCATTCCACTAGATTATTTTAGATACAATTTATTTCCTTTTTTATATAAATTAGGCCATGTTTTACTATACCCTGGCTTGTAACTGCTTTAGTATTTTGTAGACCATATATCTATCTTAATGTTATCTTGCTATTATTGTCATTCTTTTTAATACTAGTACAGCAGTTGCTTTTTCTTCCTAACACTTACTGAAGTAGTTCTGTTAAAATGCGATGTTCATTTAGACCAAAAATTAATTGACCTATATAGTATTAAGTACTCTAATAAAAGTTGATAGCGATGCTAATACATCATTTCCTTTGGAGATTTAATTACACAAAACAGATTTTTTTTTAAAAAAAATTGTATATGGCAACATAGTGTCACATGCCAATTAAGTGTTCCTGGCACGTTGGCAACGAGACACAACATTTACAATATTATTTCTGGAGAAGGTTTGAGCGTTTACTAGTATTGAGAATGATGTATCTAATGCTGCAATATTACAGAAGTCACAAAGGTGAAAGGCATTCCACACATCCTTAATCAAGTAGTTTACATCTTGTTTTCAAAAAATATCTTCTTTCTGTGATTTCAATAAACGCGTTCCTCTATAATAAACTAACTTCTATAATGATGGATAGATTTCATCCACTATAATATGAGCCTTCATTATGTCAGTTCCTTATGTCGGTTGAGAAATGCCTCTTGAATACAGTTACCTTCCCGATTTAAAAGTGACATATTAGTGTCATCCCCGCTCATCAAAAACTATTTTAAGATTTAATGCGCCTCTTGCGCACTAGACAGTCTCTCTAGATCATTTCAAGCAGAATTACACAATTTTAGTCTAGGTGTGTCAGCAATAGATGCTGC
>VKOC01000006.1:26625028-26644458 GCA_009364415.1 Spea multiplicata
CCCAGGGAAATATGCTGTGTTGGTTTCCAGCTGGATGAGAATGATACCGTCATGTGCCTGTTAATCACGTGTAAACGCTTATGTGTGCGTGATTGCTGCAATTCCTTATGTGTCACTATTATATGTCACTATTTTCTAGCAGAAACACAAGCCTAATTACGGCTCCGTATATTACATGGCGTTTGGATGTAATACGTATGTGAATACAGGATACAGGATTCCATACAAAGGGAGTGTTGAGGAGTGGACAGAGACAGATTACATGTATCTCGCTAGAAGCAGGGTTATGCCAGCGGGTCTGTCTCGCTACATAATGGCAAACGCACAAACTAAACGGTAGGGGTGGCATTTACCTGGGGGGTCATCAAACACTGCCTTTTGGCAGGTAGGTTTTGGTTTAATAAACATTGGCTTATAATCCCCAGCATCATGTGTGGGTGAAGCTAGCAGGAAAAATAAAGAGAAAATGAAGGGATAAAGAAAGAAAAGTAAAACATGCAGGTGAAAGTAAAGAAGAGAGCACAGGCCGTAAATACGAGGGACATAAGCCTAAGCCGTTATTTTTCAGCACAGTGAAATTTGGATCTTCAGGAGGAAAATGTGCCACATTGCACATTGTCGTTGTAGGGGGCAGTCTGGGTACAATGAGAACACAGTGTGAAAAATACTACCGTACATTCTCTCTGGGACCACATGTATGACACAAGTATAAAAACCTCTTACAAAAGCAGCTTCATGCAAAGGCATTTTGTTTTATGGCCATGTGCTAAACAGAGATGTAATGGAGAAATCCTCCTCTATGTTATTTTGTAGAGATGCATGTAGTAAGCAGCTTAATAAATTTAAAAAAACATCAATTTGACTATTCTGTACTGCAAGTAAATTAAAATACACCTAGGCCAACACAGACATGTCTGAAATGCACACAAAGACACAAGCGATGTCACTTTTTGATTCCTTGCCCATGGTTATATGGGCTCCTTCATTTGCGCATGCATGCTGTTTTAGACACAGCTTTAGAACACTGATATAAGCATGTTCCAGGGTTGGAAGTCGATGACCATTAGAAATGAATACTAAATTATTTTCCTTTTTTATAAAGGGATATTGTATGGCAGATGCAAAAGTGTGTATCTGCAGTCTAAAACAGCACGTCATTAAAAAAAATCCTGTTTTTTTGTTTATTCTTGTATTTATGACTCCGATAAAGGAAATCCAAGAGCTGAAAAGGTAACTTCAATGAATAAACAGGCTTATTAATTGAATTGACTTGGAAGTTCCAAATCCCCTCACCTTTACTATATATGATGAAGGGCTAGACTTATGAAATGTCTCGAAAGCCACCTAACTGATGGAACTATACATTTGCAGGGTAAGCTCCCCTTTGTTGGAAGGAGAACTTGCCAGGGTGCAGCATGATGTATAAAGAAGCCCCAAACCCCAAAGAGGCTGAATTCAATAGGCTGGTACAGCTTTAGAAACAGACCAAATGTGGATATAGAAATAGATGATTTTTGTGACTATAAATTGTGTTATGAAGCCAGCTCTTACTTGTAGCACCAATTGGTGCAAGCTGTATTCTCTGTCCTGCTGAGCCAACCTCCTTTTTGTGAAAGGAAGGAATATATCCCCCAGGTGGGTTGTATGAAGGACCGTTAAATCCTCCTAACGTGCCTGAAGGAACACAAACAAAATCACGATTTGTAAATTAAAAGGCAATATCGTCATCAAGATCGACAATTTCACACAGTAAAATACTGTCCTTTTGCTGGAGAATGTAAAAAAATAACATTCAAATAAACAAAAACATTAAAAAGATAACTAGACATAATAACAAAATCGTTTATATAAAATTAAATTTCAATTGAAGAACATTTATCTGACTTCATTGTACAGCCCTTGTTCCAAAAACCCCATCCTTATCAACCGTTGCCCCTTTTTAATATTAAAAAAAATAATAACGATAAAAGATATGCTAATGAGATGTTTACCTGCATTAGCTCTACTGAAAGCAAGTCCTCCACCAATTGGACCAAGTGGTTTAGAGGCCAATGCACCGCTCCATGCAGAATTATTTACTTCTTTACTATTTGACAAAAATCCTCCATTTTTTGGGTTCATACCTTAATGTAGTTAATAAAAAACAAACATATGTTACAGTCAAAATGAATACCATTTTAAAATATACATTAGGCCACTCTATAACTCAAAAAGGGTAACGCTGCAGGGAATCCTAGAATGAATCCAGATAATAGGAATTATCACAAAGGATCCTTTAAAACATTGGGAGGTACTTTGTGTGTAAAGAAAGCTAGAAGAGGTTCTGGAAAGCTTTTTTTTCTTCTCCTGTTCACTCTGACCAAGATGCCAAGCTATATATTGGGATAGCGGCCCTCCTCTGTCTCTGCTTCTCCACTTAGTCCTTCTGGCAGTGCCAGAAATGACGCTGTTGGAAGGGAATGCCCAATCGGATATTCAACCGGTGTAGGTGTACTTTTTGTGATCAAAACAGAGCAAGAAATCAGGGCATACGCAGAGAATACTACACAAAAAACATCTTTCTATATGGCCGTATATTGTTTACCCCGTCACTATGTCACTAAGTATCCCAATTTTGGTGAGTCCTATATATATTTTTTTGATAGACAATACCCTATTAGTAGGCTGCACCCTTATGATTTGGTGCCACTTCATCAGGGCCAATAGTGCGGGATAATACGGTACTTGCTTAGGATACAATAGGGGTTAATTGTGACATTTGCTTGTAACGGTAGCGATGTGACTGCGGTCTCTTTGCGGTGGTCAGTGTGTTAAATGTACCTGTCATCAATGTAACCCGGATTCTCATAGATATAAAAAACCCTTATTGTCCACATCCCCAAAAAAGCACTAAAAAAGTTTTTCGACCACAAGCATATGGGAAAAAAATATAAACACAGAAAGCAGCCTTGGTCCTTAAGAGGTTAAAGCATAATATGACAATATGAATACTATAATACATCTGACAGAAACACAATCCCCCCCAGCCTGAATGTCATGCATAGTGGGCCATACTAATACAGCTCAATTCTGCAGCAATCAGCAGATAGCGGTTCCGGTGGCTTTATTGACATTTCCACATTCAAAACTTGGTCATCGAGTTATTTCCTGTAAATATGGCCCATAATCTTTTCACATTTCTACCTTATTCTTATGCAGTGTTTAGGAAGGACATATTGGTGCACGCACTGGAATCTTTGGTACATTATTTATGAAGTAATAGTAGTTAGTGTATTGCTTATTTACCGGGGAAATATCTTGCCTGCCGTAGATAATGCTGTTTAGCCGAGGTGGTCTTGCCCGAGTCCATTCTTACCATACCCATCTGTGAAGGACCTTTGTTTTCCTCTCCCGTTGGAGCAGACTCTGGCAAGCTGAAAGAGACATACAATAGTGTGTATGTAAGAATACAATATGCCTTTGAAGTAATCCCATATCTTAAAAATCTCACATAAGAGCCCAACATTAGCATGTTTTTTTAAGGAGCCAGAGAGGTATTACATACATAGATACCAATAAAAGACTCACAAAAACTTTTATGAGCCGTGGCAACCTTGTCCAGCGCCATTTTGAACTAATCTTTTATTTAAATAAATTGATTACAATATGTCTATGAACATTTATTATACTAATATAGTATTATATATGTATATATAATATATATATATACTGTTAAAAGAAACATAATAAAGGGGCAGGAAATGGTTTAGGATCTTGGAATCCAAGACATTGGGTAACCGAAACTTACCTGAACAGAGGATCCGTGTTTTTATTATCCTTAATTGCAGCAATGCTGGGTTTCTTAGAATACGAGATGCCAAACTCAGTATCAAAGTCATCCCAGCTGTCTTTCAGAACTGACTGTCCCCAGCGACGCCTTCCATTTTTAACATGAGCAGCATTGTTCTGGGACACCGGGACTACTGGCTTCTATAGGAGATGGGTAAAGGTTTAATCGTCTATTACGGTTCAGTAATTCTTGCATTGCAGATTCTTTTAAATACATTAAGTAGTATGAAATGAAAAGCTAAGTACGCAGGTTAATGACTTCATTCATCACTCTTTTACTCACTGGAGAGTTGGTTTTGCTGATGCTGGGAAGAAACATTTGTGTAGGTTTGGGAAGAGAGCTTTCCTTTGAGCTCTGTGGCACCTGAATCTGCTGAAGGGGCCGATGAGCGGCCATCGCCGAGTCGGCCCCTGTCTTCTCGAAAGCAATCTGTGGAGATTTTTTCTTCACTGCAGACACTGGCTGTGGCTCTATAGGTTGCCCTGGTTTATTCACAGGCTTTTTCGGCTCTATGTATTGTGGTGGAGGTCCAAGTGCCTGTCCAACTTGGAAATAAGGGTACCTTAAAGCCTATAAAATAAATTCAGGTTTGTATTTCACTATTATATTAAAAGACTCATAATGATCTTACATACATTTCATGGTAGATCATCCATTAAAGTGACAATAATAAGTTATACGAAGGCCTTTTTTTTTTTAAAGATGCCCATGAAGTTCATCTTATTTCTCACATTCAATGGAAGAAATATAAACATCATAATGGTGATTACCAAGTATATGAAAAACACGTTCCTAAAACCCAGCACACTGATTACCTCGTGATGAACCAATTTGTATGAATTAATCTTCAAATGCTGCTAAGGTAAAATTAATCAATGTATTCAGTTCACTTAAACTAACTCAGGACTCGTAAATAACACCTGCTGAAAATTACTCCGGCACTGCCTTTTCAACAGAAATCCTGAAGATAACATACTAACACACATGTCCACAGACAAAAAAAGGCATTTTCCTGAATATACTTCACAAGCATAGAAATGTAATGAAAAGTTACATTGACGTAAGGTACCTGACTGGCTGTGGGTCGTTTCTTTGGGTCCCAATGAAGCATGTCTCTCATTAACGTTAAAGCCTCGTCACTGGCATTAGGGATAAGAGTTTTCAGGTTAATAGGAACGCACTGTGGAAATCGGAAATTCATGGATGTTGCCAGTTGGTATCCGTCAGGCCAGTCATTCTGTCACAAGGTATAAAAATATATTCAGATTATTGGATGTGAAATCCGTTTAATGTTTCATTGGTTAGATACAAATAGATTCAAGTAGCTTTATGCCTATCCCATGCATGTTTAAATTCCCTCATTTATTAGTTCTACCAATTCTGATGGTAGGTTGTTCCACTAATCTACCACCCTTAGGTAAAACTAAACCTCCTTACACAACATCTAAAACTGTAACTCATAGTTTTAAATTATGACCTCTTGTTCTACCATTTCTAAGCCTACAGTTACTTCCCCCCTGTAGTTTTCTTTTTGCTACTAATGCCTTTTGCTAAACAACTCAGCAACCTTTTTATGAAATAATTAGTCCAACAAATACTCCAATAATTACAACATGGCAACATTATTGTATTTATTTCATTTAAATTCGATTTTTTCCTTATTTTTTTAGAGGTGGAAACTATCTCTCTCAGTCACCTCCTCCTGATGTGTTTGTGCTGATTATAATGTAATCAGCAAGCAGGGCTCCATAGCCCTGCATTATAGATTACAATAATTGCAATCAGCCAGCAGGGGGTGTAATGGGAGAACACAGCAGGGTTTAGGAAGACCCTGCTGAGGCTCTCCTGTCCTTAAGTGAACTTCTGGTGGGTGTCAGCAGTGAATAATAGTGTACTGGCACTCACCAAGATCAGTGATGATGATATGGAAGAGTCCAGGCTGTCCATAGAACAGCTGCAACAAAGTCAATATGTACCTGTATGTCCTAATGGGCTTCTTGCCACAACTTTGAAAGGAAATTTTAATGGAATGTTTCAATTGTATGCGAATATGCATACACATGATGAAATAAAAAAAAATAACTCACTTTCTTGGGAGTTCCTAGAACTTGGCAGATTTTGAAGATTTCATCAACTTCACTTGTCCCTGGGAAGAGGGGCCGTAGTGTGTATAGTTCAGCCATGATGCTGCCAACCGCCCATATGTCTATTGGAGAGCTATACGTAGTGGATCTAAGCAATACCTCTGGTGCTCTGTACCTGCATAAAAAAAAGAAACAAATATTGTTGGGCATCCACAAAACACACAATGACCCACTGCCAGTATGAGAGAGCACATACGTCGGTTCAAGCAGGTTCATTAAAACCAGAAAACCAATAAGCCCTCAATTTAAGTCTGTATACTTCTACTGACCATGCCATTCTACTGAATGACTGTAAATGCACATTACGCATCTGTAATGAACTCTCCACACATACATTGCTTGTATTCATCTTATATGTTTACCAAGCAAACCAAACCGTCAACCTCATCCAGCAAGAATGGAGGAATAATGGATCGAATTACCATCTGGTAGACACATAGTCTGTGTAGGGTGGCTGAGATCTCAGCTCTCGCACTAATCCAAAATCAGCTATTTTCACAAGATCAGGACCCATACATAAAAGATTTTCAGGCTTCATATCTCTATGGAAGTACCCTAGATAAAATGTTGGAGAAAAATAATAAATATCACAAGGCATACAAAATATTTTCTAGGTCTCTAATGCCTAAAGTCATCGCCACTTTCTATACATTTCTCTCATTTACCAGAGAAAATCTTTTCTAACTTTAGACCAAGTAATACAATGTTAACTCTTCAGGATTAGTTATGCACTAGGTACATCACAAAAAGCAGTTTCTATATACCAGAGAAAGAAAGAAAGAAAGAAAGAAAGAAAGAAAGAAAGAACGAAAGAAAGAATAAAAAAAAACAATAGTGTCTAGATAAACAGTATTATGCCATGATAAATAGAAGTGCAAAAAATGCTGAAACAAGAAACCTACAAACCTCCTACAGATGTGGGATATTACACAACCTATGTATATGGGGTATTTTTGTTTTTTGTTGCTAAACATAAATTGGATTTCTTTTTAACTTTATAACAGTAAAAAACATACCAAAAAACTGTGTCTGTATGTGTCTGAATATATATATATATATATATAATATATATATATATATATATGTCTCCATGACAAAGCCTTCCTCTCCCCCCTTCAAACTATATTCTATTATCACCCAACACAGCAGACATAAATATACTACAACCTCAGAGAGCAAAAAACAGTATTTAAGAGTATTATAAACGTGCATTAAAGTTAAAATATAGCACACAGTAAACTGTTATCAAAGTGCTTACCATGTCTGTGCATAAAGGCTAACCCAGAAAGCACCTGGAACATAATGTTCCTGATTTCGCTCTCAGTGAACACCTTATTTTCGCTGGCAAGAGAAAAGGGTACGGAAGAAACAGCAGAAAACAGAAAGAATGTGAAGGAATAAAACAGAATCTGACTCACACCAAGGGCACTTGATACCATCTAGGAGAACATCACCACCATACATATAATGTTGAGTAGGACATGATCATGGAATAAAGTTAGTGTACATATTATCCACTCAAGGTTTTATAAGAGTTATGGATTGATTGATTGGTTTTGCTTCCCCTGTATGTATGGTTGTCATACAATACAAAGTAAAAGTTACAGAATACATGTTCCTATTGTAAATAGACCAATCATAATGGTAATTCTGTATTATTTATTCCATGGTGGTATCAGCTGCCCTTTAGATAGCTGTAGGATGAAAAAGTAAAGCAAAGACATTAGAGAGATACAAAAGCTGCCCCTTATCCAAGTAAAATCAGGCGCTGACGTCAATCGATATAGGTAAATAGGGTTCATATTTTTGCCCTCTATTGCTCCAAGAGCAACTGAATCATACATTCGGGCCAATTGCACATATCTATACCAGGTCAACTTAAGTCACTGGCACTGCTGATCAGTAAAGAATAACGCCTACCTATCTCAATATTAATTAAATGCTCCTCTGAAACGTTTTGTACATGTGATCATACGTGGACCTTCTAAAGTTATTTTTGTTTCCCTTCCCCTTTCCAAAAGAGGACAGCAAATATCTTACAGTCCTAACAAGGAACCTACCGTGCTTATGGATAAAAGCTAGCCCTTGTAAAATTTGGAACATAATGTTTCTGATGACTGACTCAGGGAACAACTTATTTCTGTGAAGAGACAAATTAACAGTTTCAAGAAATGTATAAAATATGTTAAGGAAATGGCGCTTGCGACCAATCCATGCAATAAAACTTAAATCGCAGCAGCTTACATACACTACCAGATTTCCAACAGTTTTTCCTAAAAAAAAATTCCCAAATAGTGACATCACTGGATAAACTGAAAATGCCACTTTGTATTTAATTTTTTGGGGCTATTTTTTATCTTTATATATATTTCCATTCCTGGCTTATTATTGTAACAACAATTTACTGTATAGTTACTAAATTCTGCATACAAACAAACCCTCAAAATTATATTTCTGTGAAACCTCCTAAAAAATGTTAATGCCTACTAATAAAATATATAGAATTTTAGTACAGCCATAGAAAAGCATTTTGCAAGCTTCTTCTGTAAGCTTGTATGTAAGCTACATCAACAGACACAATTATTTATAAGAAAAAAATGTTTTCTATTAAGCCATTATGTGCATTTATTTACAGTTATCATTTGAGAAGAAAAAATAGGACACGGTGTAAAATTGCTTTAAAGAATTAAGTTAGAACATACCGGTCTTTCATCAGCTGGTATAGGTTTTCTTTCATATATTCAAACACGAAATAAAGTTGATCATTTTCTCGGATAACCTCTTTCAGCTTGATGACATTAGCATGATTAAGTTTCTTCAGGGACTGAAAAAAACATATGACGGGAAAGTGTTAAATTAACAATAGGAGGTTGGCTCTTGGTTATGGTAAATCTAGACTTTTACAAAATGGCAGTGAAGGGTTATTGCGCTTGCCACAGTTTTGGATATTTGGAAAGTATTTAGACCAATTAGATACACCCCACAACTTAATCCACTGTCCCACCAACCTCGTTGTAAGATGCCACCCACTTCAAAAAGTGTTTTTATGTGTTAAGTACAATAAACCATGCATTCAATAAACCATGCTTTTCAGTAAATATCAAATTTATAACTTTTTAACATTTGCTCTTTATTCATTTAAGATGAAGGGGCTATTTGTAATTCGACAGCTAATTAAAAAGAGAATCATCTTAATATTGTTAGTAAGAAACAGGTGATTTAACCCCTGTAAGTGCTAAAATACAAATATATAATAAGCAATACAGAAGCATAAAGCAGGACCAAAAAACACATCTTTTCAAATAAAAAATTTAAAACATTACCTTCACTTCCCTCAAATTCATACATTCATCCCATGAATAGAACTTTCTTTTCATTCTGAAAAATACCAATATTATATAAACAGCAATACAAGGAGAAACGTTTGCTGGCTGCATGTTAATTTAAGAAATTCACCATTTTCTAATCAATTTAGTTAACAACATTTGTACAATAAACAGTTCACGAAAGCATAGCCCCCTCAAGCATGAGAGTTTTGTATTTCGATTATATACACATAAAACCATATTTTAACATCAATACTGTTTTACGCTTGTTTTCAAACTTGATATATTGACAATTTACACCAAAACACATTCCAATCAAAATTAAGTATACTTGTCTTTCTGCAAATATTTTCAATATGGGTGTTTTTAAATATCCCTTTAATTTTACCATTTTACTCAACATTTCTCAAGCAGCGATTTACCATCCACCCTACTCAACCTCCACCATTTCTTTTTTTATATTAAAGTGAGAGACTAGCTAAGGTTTATACTTTTAAAAACTCTTCTTCTGTAAACCATATTCTCTAAACCACAAAGCCCTAAAATTTCTAGTGCCCAGAGAACACTATGCCTCTTTTGCCCAGTCTTCAATGCTCTTGCTGGCTAATCCAACTCTTGGTGGAGCCACACCACCACCGTCATTAACATAGGCCGGTACAACCCAGTTTGCCTATATGGCTGGGCTGGAGCTGTCTGGTCATCTGATGCTCTAAGATGCTTTTCAGTCAAGAGTTTTCATTAGACAGTGTCTCAAGGTACCTAAAGGACCCATATGCTACGGGGCATGTGAGTTTTTTTGGTATGGCACAATGTACTAGCATAAAGGGAAATGCCACTTACCTTTTGATAGCCACTAACTCTCCAGTCTCATTGCTCTTTGCCAGCAGGACATTTCCATAAGTGCCATCCCCAAGCTGTTTGAAGGTGGTGTAACGGTTCATTTTTGTTACGTAGACAATGGGTTTTCAGTCCTTGGCAAAAGTGATTCTCACTATGAAAGTAGCAAGATTAAATCAGTCAGAACTACTTGTTATTATTTTATCAAGACAACCCTTTCATTATCTACACACTATCCACGTGAAAATATTAGATTAAGTATTTCGGAGCATTCTTTTTTCTCATACAGAAGTGAACATATCTTGCAAACTATTAACTAATGCTGACAGGATGTTTTTAGTGCTGTTGTTGCTTTAAACTGAAATGTCTTTGGGTTGTTTATGATGTCATTTTAGATAACCAACTCTCATTAGTGTGTTCTTTTTGGTTAGTACCCAATATGCTGGTTCTGATAACCAAAGCCAGTTGAAAACCAAGCATGGGACCAAGCGCCACATACTATTAAAGCAGGAAAGATAGGAAGTACACCCTTAAGAATACAATCCCTTGTGTACAAAAATAGACGATACTCTGTTCTTAATTGTAAAGGTTTTGTAGGTCATGTAGGTGTCAGATTATGTCAACTGAAGGATAACTTTACCTACTACAGAGTTCAAATAGAGGATTGTGAGGCTGCAATTTGCAAAACATGTGCCCACTATATAGACAAAAGTATTGGCACACACCTCTTATTTATTGAAATCAGGTGACTTCAGACCCATTGCCACAAGTGTATAAAATCATACATCTAGCCATGCAATCTGCACTTACAAAACAAATTACTATGTATTTAGAATGCAATGTCATACAAGTCCATGCTGGTGCACTGGTCTGGTGTCCCGATTCTTTTGTCCATATGGTATATTTCCTTATGTCTTTCTAGGTTAGTGAGGTTGATATCTAGTGGATTGTGGTGTAAATGTAATGTTCTCTTCAGCAAACTGGCCCGTGTATACCTTTTACAAGGAGATACATTTTTGATTAGTATATTGATGATCTTCTGTCCTCTGCTCCAATCTCTACCTCCCATGCTACTATACAAGACTTCGCAAAGGCTGCCTCTATCTTACAGAATGCCCTACCTCGAGTCCTCAAACATTCTCTCAGTAATACTACTGTTCAGTGTATCTCAACATACCAACTCCCTCTTCTGGCTAGTCTATCTCTGTGTCTAGAAATATAATGTATCTAAAAAATGCTTATACTGGGATATAGTTGTATAGCTGATCCACTCAAAACTTTGCCCTTCTACCTCTTCTGTAATATAGCCCTTTCTCCTTGATTGTAAGCTTATGTACCAGTTTCTATGGTACGTCACAATTAAACTATACAATTGTAGTTACAAATGGGATCGCCAAGTAAACTTTTCAAAAATGTACTGTAAACCATTATATTAAGTAGATTTTTCCCAATATTCTCCAAATGGCCACAAGCCATGGTTTCCATGCTTCATCTCCAGGTGACATGTTGGCTGTTTACAAGCAGCACTTAAAATGTAATCCAGCTCTGAACTTACAATACCGGCTGTGACCTACTTGTGCTAACTTGTGTTTCACTTAAGTGCAGACAAAGTTATACTATACGATGATATCTTGCATTTTCAGCTATCCAGAGAAACCTGACAGCCACATAATCCTTAATTATCATTGCCATTATACTTTAGGTTCACAAATGCAACTGGAGTACTGACACATTGAAAGTACAGCAACTAGCATCCAAAGCTTCTTTATATTTCAACAAACAACAAGCATATAAAACATACACAGTTGCAACCCCCCATTTTTAAAATCCTTATCAATCCAGTCTCTATAGAAAATGAAAACAGTTACACAACAGGTAGGATCCTTGCATTAGTAAAAGACCAAAACACCTCTGTTTATACATCAATAATGCACAATGTCAGTCTGAAAATAATTTAATTACTGGAATGTTTGCAAAAACACTAGTAGTAAACCCCTTTCTCAAGAATAAGTGCCTTGTACCCCGACTGGGTACGCCCGTCGGTTCTGCGATGCTTCCTGCCGGCATCTAAATGGTTAACCGCTTCTAGCGCTAGCCGACACTAGCGGAACAGGGCTCGCGTGCTGGTCCGGTGGCCCTAGCTTCACGGCACCGCAGCCCGGCGAGGCGTAGCTGAGTACAGTGCCGTAATTGTCCTGAAAAGGACAATTAGCGATCCAGAGGGCCCCTGAAGCATTAGACGAAACTAATGTTCCAGGGAAGCAACAGACTTTATTGGGGAAACACACGGGCTTATATACAGGTTAGGTGATAAAAAGGTCAGAAATCAGGCACACATCTTCCCGCCCTGCCCAGACAGTCCGGCGCCACTCTTAGGCCACCGAGCCCCGCAATGTCCATATAACTTTGGTTGTCATTCTCAGGGTGATCCCAAAAGAGCGGCGGTGATCCCGGGGGGGGGCGATGGATAGCTTGTAGTCCAGGGGATGTCCGGTCCAAAAAGCAACGTGACCGGCCGAAAGGATCCTAAGCGGCAGCAGTTCGAAGTTTCCCCAAACATCTTTGGACTATATTCCCTGGGTCCAATATGGCAATATCCAGGTTACCCAAATCTCATTGACACTTGGCCGCTGCCAATAAGTGATTTGCCAGGGATGGTTGCATTGGATGGTTGCGTAAGAAGAACAACAGACTCTTCTGGAAATCCCAACACTTGGTGTTGGGAAAGACACTAAAGCTATTTTAAATAATGCATTATATTTTCATTTGAGTCAACTTTTGAGAAAAAGATGGAAATCTTGATGGTGTTGGGAATATTTTATCACACACGATTTGTGCTTGTGATCACTCAGCTCCCTGCTCTGAGGTGTACACCGAAAAGATAATCAACCGACCATCTCTTTTATTCATTTAATATCTGTTTGTATTATGGTTTTGAATATTTAGTGTACTTAAACACCAACAACACAGGAGGACAGAAAATGGTTCAATATCTTGACAATATTCTGTTTATTATTATCATTTATCTTTTTTTTATTCAAATATTGTCAAGATATTGACAATATTGTCAAATATTGTCAATAGCTTGACAATATTTGAATAAAAAAAAGATAAATGATAATAATAAACAGAATATGTGACATGTCATTATAATCTTTCAAAAAAGTGCCAAAATTCCTACTGGTAAACCTCTTTTTTTATAATTGTTTTCGTATTACGAGATGATGTCATTTTATACCTGAATAAAACTCCTCCACACAACACAAAAATATGTGACCACATATCTTAGCATCTTAAACAAGTACAATTTTAGTAATTTGGTTAATTCTGCTGGTCTACAATAGGGCTAGAATATCCAGTTGTGGGCAGACTGTTGGCTGGTTTTAGTGACTAAATACTAATCGCATTATAGAAGATTAGAGATTAATTACTCAGGGACAGATAGAGGACACTCAAGGATTCTCTTCTAATTGTCCCTTCACGATATTCTTTCGAATATTATGTTCATTTTGCTATGCAAGACAGGGGTAAAAGGGAATAAAAACAAATACACAAAAAATATATTTCTAAGCTTTTTTCTTTATTTTTGTTTAACATAAAAATATTCATTTTTGTTCTGTATTTTTATATCAGAATATTTTAGTATAAATCTAATATATACCAAATATTATACCGTATTATACATCTAATAACAATGTCTACCATTGCTTGGACTTAAGCTACATACAGTGGCAAACCATACATGCAAGCCTCAATTCACCAGTCCCAGTTCTGGTCAAATTAAATATTTTGTCTTTCCATATTGGTTACGTTGTATAAATGACCAACTTGACATTTCTATAGCATCCCAGGAACCGGGCATATTTCCTTGAAGCTCTACTGAGATGGTGCTGTAGAGCATCCCCCAAGTACATGATGATGTACACAAGCTCTTAATGTTTTAGTGAGTCTCGTCAGTGTCAGTGGACAACAAAGACCTGTATCTCCAAGTTGACACATTATATTGTAAGATTAACAGTTTCCTTCTGCCCAAAATGACAGACCTTATTGAGAAGGTCAAGATTATCCCTCAACCATCCTCTAACCAATTCAGTCTTTGTGTTCACGTGTACCTTAGGAATAAGGTACTTAGACTAGAAGTGCTAATGTATTCACGCCTAGTGTACCCCAATCAAAATATCTGTAGGCCACCGTACTTATTACATAACTGCACTTATTGCACTTTTATGATACCGTAAACTGTAATAATAAATACCAATATCGATACGTTGTAATCTTAAATATTTCTTAGACAGATGCTTAGAAATTGTTGCACAGGTTTTGTGACCTTTGGTTTAGATGCCAACAGGGAAAAAACAAGACAAGTTACATTGACTGGTTAATAGCAAAAAAATGTATAATTCTATAGGTTAAAGTGAAATACACCTCAAAATGTCTCTTTTTAGCCATTTGGGTAGCAATCACAGGGGTGATGCTTTGGATAGGACTCAAAATCCTAGCCTATCCTTATCGAAGAGATGTGCTGGCTGTCAAGGTGATTATAACGTCACTAATGTTGCTAAAGTAACGAATGCATGAAAGCAGGTCAGTATAACACTTTTCAGAGAGGCAGAGACTAAATACAACCAACAGTGTAATACATGGAAGATAAATTGATCTCTATGATAACACAGTGTAAGTATGAGATATAGCACGATATAATCATTTGGACGCTTTATGTTGTTTATGATGGATGCAGCTCTTCAGTTGCCCATAACGTAAGCTTATACGTTATACAGTATAACGACACACACGAACCGGCTCTCACCCCACTCTCTGATGTCCGGGTTCGGTACGTCTCCCCCGTATCACATGATGTGTTCTTTAGCTCCCCCGATCAGCTCCTCTCGGCTTGTGAGACTCGTCTCCAGGGTAACAGCTGCCTGTGCAAGGTGGAGGGGCGGAGCTCCAGGCAATCGGGTTGACGTCAGTAGTAGAACCGACCTGAGTTCGCACGGAAGTGCTGGGCGGAGCTTCGTGCGCGTGAGGCGCTGCTGAGTTCCCATGGTGACAAACTTGGAGGGCAGCCCGGAAGCTTAAGTGCAAGTGGAGCTTTAGCTTAACTGACAGTGACAGGGAATGGATCAGCCGGGCTAACCAGGCTAGGGCTTTCCATGTGAAATTATTTTATGGAACTAATAGACACGATTTTCTGCATTTTTCTTTCTCGACACCATAAAACACCGGTTTTATGGTGTCACCCACCATGGGAAATTCATTGTATGACATTTCTCAATATGTGGCCTATAGGCCCAATGTACTTCATCAAGGTCTTACACAAGATGTTGTTCCCCCCCAACAAAATCTGTTGAGCTCCCCATTCAGTATAATACAGTATGCCCTATTGGATCTAAATGGTTGTGTTTAGCAATGTATGGAGCAAATCCATGCAAGCGAAGCAGCTTTTAAAGGGCGCTCTTGAAGACCAAGAAGCAGTGGGGACTCAAAATATTTTGAGAAAAAGTTTGTAAAAGCAGCAGCAGCAGCAGTGAGAAGTTCAGAACAGGGAAAAGGCAAAAGTTAGTTTAGGGGTTTGAAGTTAGGTTTTGTTATTCTAGTTGGCGGTTAGGTGACCAATGCAGCGAGGGCTAGGGATAACAAAATGTTTATAAAATATGGTAACAAATGGGCATCAATCCAGATAGCATAGCTGGTAGGTTCAAAGAGCTACCTCTGATGGACCTTTACTGGAGGTAATCCCCAAAAGGAGGTGGGTTAATTAAGGGCCAATCAATACCCACTCAACCTGTAAAGGTCTTTGGTGAGCAATGCTTTAGATAATTAGGTATACAGAGTGCAATATTGCAGCCCAGAACAGGTATTTCAGCAATAATGCACTATACACGAGTTTTGGTTAACACATCCCTGAGGCACAAAACTGCAGCAACTTTCCTGCTTTGACAACTTTACTGAGGAAGGCCATAGCAGAAGAGACTATGCCATTTTTAGGTGTAGAAACTGAAGCGAGAGAGAAAGTTCGTAGGTTACCACCAGATGATGTAATGTAAAGTGAGAGAGTTTGTTGGTGAGGCAGGCCCTGTCAAAGTGTAACATGTCTCTGAGGGAGGTTCAGTCTATTTTAAGCGTTGCTTGTGGGGGTTTGCTGGAGGAAGGATTTGGTGTTGTCTGTTGTGACAACTTTCTGCTAACTTTCAATAGAGTAAAGAGGTAGGGAAAAGATCTATCTGCGGTTTAAATGGAATCTCCAGTTCTGGACATATAAAATTGGTTTGTGCCACAAAAAGCTTGTCTTAATATTACCCTCCTGAGATACAACTGCTTAGGCATGTAATGCAGGTGTGTATGTGTGTCATACCAGCTCCAAGGCAAGGCGAAGTGCACCCACAAAACAAGGAATACGTACATAGCCCATAGACACAAATGACATTTAAAGCAACTATCTCTGATAGTATAATTATTGGGGAGTCAGTTATACTCATAACTCATACTCAATACTCATAGGCTATCTGGAGCCTTCCCAGGACTGCACACTGACGTTGGTGGGTGTTTCCCGCTGACGGCAGCGGGAAACACCCCCATTTAAAGGAAAAAATGGGCGGGGAGCGGGGCTTGTGAAGACCCGGCGACCCGGAGGATTCGCGTCTTGACCGGAGAACCGGAGGGGCAGCGCTCACCCGGCAATCTCGGGGTCAAACCCGGAGAGTTCCCAGGTATGGTAATACTATATGGCCATATATTGCTTAGCTCACCAGTACATCTTAGTACTCTACTCTTGGCTATACAGAACCCCTAAAGTGCCAGATACAAAGATACATAGGAGATAATGACAAACAAACTGGATTGGGATGCCCACCTATGTATCCCCTAGGTAACGGCACTCTCAGTGCTGCACCTAGTGATCGCTAAAAGTATAGTAACAGCAAGGCTGGCTGTCAGTATTTTTATTTATTTTTTTATTAAAAAATGAGCTGCAAAGCTTTTGTGGTCTATAACTTCCACCATCAAGGATGATAACGGCTGCTTAACCCATCAAAAGCGGATCCACCAGGGTTGACAAAAGAGTCCCATAGTTGTAGACATTTATATATAATTCAACACCTTATTCTTTTATATGCAATGTCTCCCCATGCTGTCTGTATTTCATATATTTTAACAAAGAAGATTCTTCTTCAGCAATACAAAACATAACTTATATTTGAGCATTCATACTTCTTTTTTACGCATGCTATATATTTTTTATCTATATGCCATCAGTAGATGTGAGCTTTTAACACTAGATGGCGCCTTACACTTAAAAAGCACGTCGTATCACGTCGACTAGCCAACTAATTGATTAGTTGGCCGATTTTCTTTACGATTAATGGGATAAAAAAGTATTACATTTTTTCGTTTATTTAAAATAATTTAACGAAGGGACCAGGGAAGTTGGGAACTGGGGACTGGATCAGCCCTTTGGGCTAGCATTCTGTAGTCTTGTAGTCAGAAGCATCTGTCTGAAGTAAATTAAACTTTAACTTTAAAACAATAGTGCGTGCTTTACAAATCAATCAATAATGAAAATAATTGACAAGGAACTAAGCCAAACATTTTGTGGGGGGTTATCCATCTATGAGTGTGTGCTTTTTTTCTAGGCATTAAACTAATTAATTAATATGGTTCACAACACTGGGTTACTACTGTGCTTCAGGATATTCACAGTGATTTACGAGAACTGAGCTTCAGGTAACAGGTACCTGTACTGAGGAACCTGAATTTGTTATCTATTTGAATGATTTTAATGGGGTGGGAGTGGCTGGCTCTGGCATAACGTCAGACGATTTCTTCAGTCTGCCAGCCAGCAGATCTAACCAGAGAAGGCCATTTCCTGTTCCAGCATGACTGTGACCCTGTACACAAAGCTATTCATTATCCATGTGTTTATAATATAATAACTCTATCTCATTTGGGCCAAACCAAAATAATATGCTGTAAAAATAAGCATTTTGCAAATCATGATGCCATGATTTAAAAAAAACGTGATATGACTGTATTTAAAAAAAATCAGTGATGGTTTTGTCACCATCTCAAAAATTTAAGGCAAAAAACAAATTGTTTCATGTCATTTTTTAAGTGTCTAAAAAGTTTATATGAGACCCCGAGTGTCTATGTACTATAAGCCTTATTACTCTAAGTCATTAAATTGTTAGCTTATTATTAAAAGACAAATACAAAGGCAATATATTCAACCCTTCATGGTCTTCATCAAGGCCGCTCAAGCCCCAGTTTTCAACCTAATGCAGACACATTAACTCACATGCACACTGACACTAGCACAGCCAGACACTCAACACTAACACACATGCACAGACAGACACACTAACATATACACACTAGCATACCCACATTCACACTAACAAACATGCACACACACACTAACATACTCAAATACACACTTATCTCAGACATGCCATGATGTTACTGTGCTACCTCTCTCTACAACTCAGCTCTCACCTCTGCTATTGAGGATATAGCAAGCAAGACTTCTGTCTAGGGGCGCTTGTAATTCACGATCTTAGTTGCGCAAAAAAACAGATACGAAAAAAAGAAATATAGTGTAATAAAGTAACACTGAGGGATTGCAGGACTATACTCCAATGGTTACACTCACAATGTGTATGAACCTTTTAAGCCTCCAAAATCAACTCCTTGATGTGTGTGTCAATCCGTCAATCTCATGAACATAAAAAACAGAAATATACCATAGGATGATATCTTTCTAAATTAATGTACACGCAATAATAGGATGCACTCACATTTAGGTAGATGTACCGCGCTTATCAGATGTAAATCCTGGAGTTGTGATGGTGTTTGCTGAAGTTCTGGATCTGAATCTTGTAGATCCTCAATTTCTTTGGGTCCTGATCAGGTAAATCCTCTGTGTTCAGGACCCAAAGAAACCTGTCCCGTCATGCTTGCTGTCTTGGTGTCAACCTTGACTCTAATCTATTGTTCACTGACCACATTCAGTATACCTCTAAAAACCAGATCAGGTAGTTTTTGTGGCGGACACAGGTATCTGTGTAAGGACACTTTGCAGATCACTTGTTGTGATGGTCAAGTGTCCACATACGTTTGATCAAAGGACAGTGAGAGACCGCTTACTGTGTTGTGGCTGTAAAGTAGTCTGTGAGTGGATCTTGGTTTAGGTCGGACAACGTTATGGGAAAGAAAGTGCCTAGGAGAATAAGAAGTAGGTAAAAAGTAGGTAGAAGTTTGGAGTCAAAAAAGAAAAAGAAAGAGTTCCATCTCACTTGG
>VKOC01000006.1:26681885-26706139 GCA_009364415.1 Spea multiplicata
TCCAACAAGGCACCAACTTCAGGATCCATGACCTGCAAAACAAAGAAAAAGAACCCCAAACCTGGAAATGCTCACAAGGAACAAAATCAGGTAAGTTGCTCAAATTAATTGTGACAGGATCTAAAATGTCCGCCCATTTATACCTCTCACTAAAACCCCCACCCATCAAAAGCTACTACCAATCACAACCATTGAAACCCTTGGAGCCCTCCTCCTAGCTCTGTCAAGGCCTGTTCCACTAAGCTGCGCAGCTCCTCTGGCTACATTCTTGGAAAGGCCCTCTTTTCTTTGTCCTTTCTCACCCTGTTAACACCTACATCCTTTGGTTAAGGTTTAATGCATTTTGTTTGTACCTTTACAATATCCAATAAATACTACTTTGTAAATAGAAATGTGAATTGCATGATATCTTCCTCAGCACGCCGGGGAAGCAGTTTCTGTTTGCACTTGCTCATGTATGATCTTCCTGTGAAGTACAAACAGGAAGTGATTACTGCCTGGAAAACCATGTCTATAAAAGTTGCCCCTTTACGTTTTCATACCGTATACTAAGCTACCCCACAGCGTGTGTTACTAAATGTTACAAATTGTATCCAAAGTTTTAATATATTTTTTATTTTTTTATACTCTGTATTAATTGGCAAGTCCTCTTAAGTCATAAACATTTAGCTCATGTAGATGAGTGACTTTGTTGGCATACTATATATATATATATCATATTTTGGATTATAAATTTGGTGACACAGGATGGCAGCTTATTACTGTTGGTGCATCAAGCTGTTTTCCACTTTGTTATCCTATAGACTCAATTTAATACTTCTAACTGTTTACTCAATGCTAAGGAAATAAAGCATGTTCTTTTTGTTAAATGTCATAACATGCTTGTTTTTCAGAGATGTGGTACTGGGTCTTCCTGTGGGCCCTTTTCTCGTCTCTCTTTGTCCACGGAGCGGCGGCGGTTCTGATGTTTGTCATGCTACAGAGGCACAAGCAGGGGAGACTGATATGTGTGGTGATGGCCATCATTGGCTTTCTGGCTTCTGTCACTGGAGCAATGATAACTAGTAAGTGGTTCTTCTCCAATCTTTTTTTTTGATACACTAATTGGTGCTGTGGATTTCAACTCATAGTAAATGGCTGTTGTGCTGGGAGTTGTCCTTGATAAAATGTCTATGAGGGAAAGGTATCTGCATAGGGGTTTAATTCACTATGGAGGAAGATGGCAGAAAAGTTTCAATTTCATGCCAGTAAGTTTGCTTTCCATTATGGACTATTAGCTCCAGTGTGCTTCTGCACCTGGAATAGCTTGGATAACCCTGTATGAAGCCAATAAATTTGACCTGCCTGAGCTAAGCATTATGTAGACCATCTCAGCAACAATGGGCCTCAATACTGCATAGTGAATTCAGGGAGTTAAAACCAAAACTCTCCTGCAACCTCTCCCTTTAGTGAATGAACCTCATATACATGTCCCATGTTACATGCCAGCACATGTAAAGTGTACTATGTAGGATGTATAGTAAAGTAATCAATTCCCTTCTGTGAGTTTATACATCCCAGATGCCACATGTCTAAGCCAGACTTTTTGCCTGGCATGCCCTTAACTGCCACCTAGACCAGGTTTCATATTCCTCCTTCCCTACTGGTCCAGATCCCTGCACACTATTAATTATCCATTTTTACTACTCAAGTTTATTAAACAGTTCATGTTGATTAATAGTGTGATATGTGTACACACACACACACACACACACACAATGACTACGGTGGATACCAGATCCAAATGATTAAGGTTACCACCATCACATATTTGATTATAACAACTGTCTTTATTCTTGTGCCCCCACAGTATTAGGTTTGTTTAATTTCATGATTAATTCAACTTAATTCCTCCACTATCAAGGTTAGAGGAAATCACAAGAATTTTTGACTAGTTATGACTTTTCTACGAGTTTAAACTGGTTATTGTCTGATTACTAAGTAGTGACTAACACTATGTAGAAATGCTAGCTAAAAATACCTCAGCACCCACTGTCTTTTTCTAAAAATACCATATTTTGTGAAGACATTTTTTAAAGCACAAAAAGTGTTACATTTCCTGTTTTATATTCCTAGTTGAACCCAGTAGCAGATGTTCTAATTTTTTTTTCTTTTTTAAAATTTCAGCGCATATGATGACTAGGTTTGTCTTACATACCAATATATATATATACAGTATATAAAAATTCAAATGAGAAAACGTGTAATGTAATTGCTTGAAAATTGCTTTTCTAGTGGAAAAGAATTATATATATATATATACAGTGTTTGCACTATATTTTACGTGTTCTTATTTTATGCTTATCAGTAACGAATGTTCAAAGAACTGTAAGTAAATACAAGTTTCCTAGATCCACAGTTTGGCCTGGTTTTGAAAAAGGACCGCTATTGCTGCCATGTCTTCTAAAATCTGACCAATGTATCTCTTTTAGGTGCAGCTGTTGCGGGAATTTACCAGGTGGCAGGAAAATATATGGCCCCTCTTGAAGCCTTAGTGTTTGGAGTAGGCCAGACAGTACTGACAGTGATTATATCCTTTTCACGGGTGCTTGCAACCCTGTAAGGCTCATAAACTGGGGACATGTAGTTTGAGAAGGAGGCTTTCTCTAGTATAGAGTGTAACTCTTCTGAAAGCTGTTCACCTGATCGTCCGGCCAGAATTTATGAAGGATACAAAAATGCACAAGTCAGGTAACTTCTGTGATGCTGCTGTGTGGCCTGCTGCAGAAAGCGCACTATTGCAGTGTTGTGAAGGCCTTGAAAAACTAAATAGTGATAACAGTGAAACTGATCTCCTTATGATGGAGTAGCTTCTCATTGCCAAGATGTTGCACTAATGAACTGCATAGCACCTTATGTGCCTCTGTCAAGGGCAAGGTGCGGTCAGTTTTCTATATCGCTGCAGGAATATGCACCTTGCAGGAGTGTCATTGTGGCTCTCTAGTGGTGTGAACATGGCACCATGTCAGTGGTGTTCAATGCTCTTCTCCTGGAGTCTCAGACATAATAGAATGTGAAATGGTGTGTATAACATTTTAAAAAGTATACACTCTTATAGTGAATTTTGGGTCTTTGATTTTACAGTAAAGAGGACCGAAGACCACTGCTGTATAAACTGACACACAACAGGGTTGGATTATACATGCCAAAATATTATGTTTATTTGTGATCATTTTTACATATTTGTAATAGGTTACATTGAAAAGTGTTTATGGCTAAAATGTAGTTTGGTTGGTGAGTCCGAATCGCTGGACAGAACATGTTTTTAAGTGGAATGATCATTTTTTCACACTGAGCAAGCACAGCACCTACGATGGGGTTGAACTGTTGGTTGGTCGTGGACTACAATAACCATCACAGTTAAAACTTGATGGATGTTGTAGCTCTTCAATAGCTGCTGAAGGACAACACAACTCCCTCCTATCATCTTTGAGCTTGGTAACATGTCAGGTGTCATAGTACAAATGATCACTTTGCCACTGGCCAAACACACTAAGACCCTTTTCCACAATGTCTTCATTGCTCCAGTAGGTAGATGTGTATTATCTTACATAGTGCAGTATTAGACAGTTATGTATTTTTGTTGCTTTTTTTCCCATCATTTTAACCAAATTGGCCATGGATTTTGAAGTGGCTTTGCCTGGAATAGCTATATGTAATTGATGTAATTAAGATGTTCTTATGTAGGTTGTCATAAAAACTGAACCTCAGTTATCTCCTTGTATTATATGTCATTCCAAACATCTCCTGTATAAATGTATTTTGTCTGAAAATGCGTTAGCAAGTTAAGGGAAAGAATGTGCGGATTCCTAAACAGTCACACGTTTTTGGGTTTGATTTTGTGTATATTTCAAAAAGGCTGATTATTATTTAACTTGGCATGAATTAAGAAAATTAGAGTAATTCAATAACTCAAATGTGAAATTGGAAAGCTATTTTGATGCATTTTTAATAATATTTCTATGAAGGAATGTTAATACATGGATAATAAAAAAGCAAGAGATACCTTGAGTAATTCTTAATATTAAAAAAATACACATCTCTATGAACATTTAAAGTAAGGGCTTTGTTTTTGGCAACTAATATATGAAACTATGTTTAAGGTTACATATTATTGTTTATTATAATGCCACAATACAAAAATGCCATATGAAATTGCAAACCAGAAACATGTTTGTTTGCTGCGTGACTGTAGTTTTGGTTCAGAACCTTATTATATTATTGACTTGTTTGTTGTGCATTATCCAGTTTAACATAAGCTACTCAAGCCTTGCTCTGTTCATTGACATAGAGGTGTATGACTTGCAAAGCTTCTGGCAATGGGGGTTTCCAGATGGGGCTAAGGTGGGGGTGAAGCCTGAATCTATTGAACCCCACTGAATTTAGGAAATCACAAATACGTCAGGCTGAGAGACACATTTACACTGATTTATGGGATGCATAATAAGTGTGTTTAGTGTATTATCTAGGGTTTGTGATATATGTATAGAGTCTGTGTGTTTGCAAATAGTCCGTAAAGTGCCAGTAAAGTGTATTTTAAACTCTCAAAGAAGACAAATATAACCTGCGTCCCTGTACAGAGCCAGTCAGCAGTACTGCAGACACCAGCAGTGTCCATAACCCCCGGTAGGATCCTCATTGTTGCCACCTGGCATGGCTATGTGGAAACAGAAAAAGCATGACACAGAAAAAGGTCGGTGGTCGGTGCTTTTTTAATTCAAACTCTTAAGACGACAATTGCGCAAACAATACTTTCAGTATAAATAATGCTTGCGTGATCATTTTCTTAAGAGTTAAGAACTAACTTTACTGGCACTTTAAAGTTGTCTTCAGGCTAGTTTGGTCTCAAAATCTTAATGAGTCTTGCAAAGGCCCTCACAGTTGAGCTTTAGACATTTTGCGTCCTAATATTCTTCACATAGATTGAAAACAGTGTGTTTCTGCTTTCATCAAAAAGTGTCTTATTATAGTCTCAGCAAGAACCTAGAGATGAAAGCAATGATAAGGTTATCACAAGTAAAAGGATATAATCCAATACAAAAAAAAGGCTATCATAAAAAAGAGGTAATTAAAATGTAGATGTACTTCATTCTGTAAAGAGATGGTAATGTTGACTATATTATCAGCAATAATATGCTTGTTTGTCTTGGTGAAGATACACATAGTGCAAGAACCCTCAAGCTATGCATTAGATGTAGTTTCTAATGAAATAATCCAACTGGAGACCTCTGGGCCTGATGTGGCCCTCATGGATTTTATACAGCTCCCAACCTGCCTGAAAATCATAGTTATTATTTTGCTAAAATTGTAATATGCTCCAATCTTCTAAATCAAACACAGGCATATTTTCATGTAAACTTAAAAAAAGTAGCCTGATTGCCAAATCTGATGAGTATCGGTATCCTAGGTCTAGAGCAGCAGCTATTGAGTAGGCAGCAGCCAACACCACCACCATAGTTCATTACATTGTGTTACATGTCCTTCTGTAATAGAGCACTAGGATATAACACTACATCCAGGCACTCAGCAGAGAGGACCATAGTTATGAACGTAAGTTATGAGGGGCTGATAGACCTACCTTTTAAGTGCGATGGACAACAGTGATCAGTGACCAGCATTTAGAGATTCTCCTTGGCCTCTTTCATGGCATTGTCTACTGTGCATCATAGGAAATGCACTCTAGCACTGGAACAGTTTGTGCCTTAGTAAATATTGTTGTGGGTATGAGTCCATATAATTAGTTCAGCTTTAATGGCGACATATCATAAATACCATTAAAAACACAGAAACTTCTGTGCTAAAGAAAGCCGGCATTTTTACTGTGGTACAGTATAACTCATTCTAGATGGTTACAATCATGCCTGTAGCATTGGATAGTGTGGGCATATGTAAGAATTTCAAGTAACAGTTTATTTGTTTGCATAATAGTTGCCATTAATATGCTAGCACATCTGTCATTTATTGGCATGCCGTATTAATTTATACTAGCATATGACAACCAGCCAACAAGATCATTATCTGTCAGCACATTTCTGGCAATCTTTTGTAAAGGACCAAAAATGGAATGCAGTCATTTTCTCTGATATTTCTGCTATAGATGCACTGTTTAAAAATGATAAACAGCTGTGTTCTCTAATAAAATCCAGCAATAATCATAAGGCATTGATGTCTATATCATAGATGTAATTTATATTTATAGACTGGGCACACAGAGGCGACATTTTGGTTCACCAAATTAGTTCCCTTGGTTGTAGGCTTTAAATACCCCCTTCCTCAAATGCACATTTTCTGTCTGTCTTCACATAAGTACAAATGGGTTTAGAAATTTCAGACCTGGTTAAGCCAGCTGTGCTACTTTGAGGAGATGCAGAAAAGACACATTGCTTGACCTTGGTTTGAGTCCCATACACACCCATGGGTTCAAGCGAGGGCTGACCACATTTAGCCAAGGGGCAATTCCAGCCAGAAACACATTTGGAAGATGACATGCCCAATGTGTACTATACAGTTTTGTCTAAAAAAACAACAAGTAGAAAGGGGATGCATTAGAAATGATTCTATTGATGAGTAAATTCTTTCTAAAGCCCATGTTACTCTAGTGTCCTTTTGGTTATACGGCCACGGTGGGGTGCACATTGAGTCCCCTTAAGGACAATGGGCTGTCCCAAAACCCATTGAAAACAATGCATTTTGAGCCTGTACATGTACGGCTTTGGAACATGGCAGTGGTTAACACAAAATCAATTGTACCCTGCCTACGTCTTTTTCTCTGCATGTTATGTGGTTTACTGTTAGTTTCTATAGAATCTGCAAGATTAGAATTGCTAATGCTAGAGTTTATCATTGCATGGCTGAACATAAGGAGGGCATATGTTTTACATTAGAAAATAACATTATTTCACCTTTTTTGCTTCTGACACACAGTGATGCAAAAAAATATTTTGAAGTGTTGGTTGATACTTGGCCAGTTCATTGTCCAAACTATCTGGACCTTCAGAGCTTGATTGTAAAGTACTATTTTGCTGAATATAAAATTGATTTATAATTTGCAGAATGATTTGCCGTGTTCTTATAACAATCCTCCCCTGGCCACGTACAGTAAGTGCTTTGTTAACACATCTTCCTAAATTAAGAGTTGCCGTTAAATTAAGATTATTGCGCACCATTGGCTGGTAGGTGTTAATTAATAGGTGTACATTCCTCTGTAACAAACTAAATTACATTAGTCACTCATGTAACAATAAGTTACTGCACTGACCTTTTTTCTAATAGAGTTAGTGTTTTCTAAAACAAAAACAAAGGGTTTACAGTCTACAAGGACTGGGCTTATTTAATTGCAGAGAGATATTAGTTTAGAAAGAGATATTTTTGTTTAAAATATTTTTTTACTTTACATAACTGTACCCACAATTGTGATTTCTTTGTTAGAAGTTGCAGCAAAAAAAAAAATGACGTGCTGTTACAATGGCCATTTTGGACCACCTTTGAAATTTTTACTAAGCACTCTCACATATTATAATAAAATAAGAAGACGAGAGCCTCAAGGGTTAATACATATGACCAACTAAAAATTAACCAAAATAATTGCACCATTGATTCATTGATGGAATGACGTTTAGGGGGAAGACGAAAGCGTTTTCAAAAAATGGTTGTTTAAACATAATTCCATCAATATACTTTCAGCAGTCCTTCGGCGAGTCTCCCTGCCGGCTTGTAATACTGAGCGCCGGAAATGACATCATCTTCCGGCGCTCAGCATTACAAGCCGGCACCGAGACCGAGCTAGAGGGCTCGCAGAGGAGAGAGAGAGGGGCGCCGAGCAGGTACTGACAACTTGGTAAGTGAAAACCACTCGGCGCCTCTCTCCCTCTCTTCCGCTTTTGCCCCACTCGGCTCCATTGTCGGGCCGGCCCTGGTGACTTAGTTGGTGGCTCTTTATGTGTTTTTGAGAAAATGGGTAGTAGGATGGTTGGTGCGTGCCTAAAATGTCCTTAGCACCCACAGTATCAGGACTATTATTTCTTATTAAACATATCTACAGAATTCTTAATATATTTTTGGGGGGGGTGACTTTTTTAATAAATTATTAATTTATGTGTTAAGATTTCTTTGCACTATTACAAAATCCAATTTATTATTATTTCCAATGGAAATATACCACAAAGCAGAATATGTTTGCACTGTGTGAGCTTTACTAAAATGCATCAGAACTATGCGTCCTGTCACAGTTTGTGGGGGATGACACATGGCATATAACACAAACGTATTTGCTAGTAACAACCAAAATTGTGCTATATCATTCTAATGTATGACTTCCATTTGCTGTTGTAAAAATGTGCGTATGAGGGAAAAAACAAATAATAGAATATGGGAAAGCATTAGTTTTTTTGTGTGAATAACTAAGACATTTTACAAATGGCAATGCATGGGAAATTAACTTTTACTTTGAAAAAAAACCTGTGCAGAATCTATCTTTGTTCTAATATTGGTGACTTTCTTTTTCTTGGCGATCAAATTTCTTCTGTATGAAAGAACATTGTGTAACATTTCCAAATTTTCATCATGTGCAAGAAGAACAAGTAAACGTTGCGCATAAGTGTGGTATAGCTATATATGTGTATAAATATCCAGCGTAGTATTTTGAGATGTTGCACTAATTCTAAAAAAGGATGATGAGGTTTAAGATCCAACAAATAGGGCGTTAATTTGTATACAAAGATACATTAAATTCCACAACCAAACCGACGATCAACCAGTTTTATTTTCCAACATCCCTAGGTCAGTGGAAGACCAAAAACTCTTCATACACAACTGTAGATGTATGTAAATATATGTGTAATTCTCAGAACTGGAAACTTACCAGGCTCGGCTGCTTGGAAAACCCTTTCCTTGGAATGGGGCGCAGCTAGACCTAGATGTGGAAGTGGGAAGTAAACAGGTAGTAGGTTGCAGTGGATGGGGACCGGGTAGAACCTGGCCATGGAGCGGGTGTGACTAAGCATAAGGGGATAGGGATTTTGTACTTCACTGGAGGTTGAAGGCTACAAAGGTTGCTCAACATTTACATTTGCACTGGGACAAGTCAAGTGTTGCTTCATATGGAGAGTATACTTTATATTAGTAATTTAAAACACCTCCTGTTATGGTTCAATAGAATTACTCCAGATTCACTAGTATTATTTAACTGCATGCACATTGTTAAAACATAAAAAAAATAGAAGTGAATACATTCCCAGTGCCATCTTTTAATTCTAGATGTTGATTGTAGATAGTCATCAACACAACTGAGATCTGCACAGGATAGTAACTAATACCAGCAATGCTCTATGGCACCAACCATGCCAAAGTAAATAGCTTTTATAGTCAATGAGGCTTCCTATGACACTATAAGCTATCTACATGGAAGGAAATAAATAATTAGCCATTGTAACAACATACAGAATATATCATGTTGCCGTCTCTTCTAAAAACAATCTTAATTAAACACCAATAAATTCACTTCTCTCAATAAAGATTCATGTAGAACACAACCATACAATAATACATTGGTCAATTGCTTCTGAAATAAAAAAAATGTAGTATGTCCAGTGGCCAAAAGCAACATTATTTGTTTCATTAATAAAGTGATCAATCAGCAAGTTCCATAACTAGCCATGCGCTCACATGTGATTTTATAAATGATAAATATATTTAAAACTAAGGCAGCTAACATGCTGATGTGAAGACACCGTATCTCATTTTAGGTGCTTCTGTTTTATTCAACCTTCAACATGGTGACTGCAAGCACATCACTCTCTTATCTGGTTTAGACAGAAATTATATTAAAACGCTAATGCCACTCTGATTGTTAATTGGTGAAATATCATTTGATAATAGGTTGGTGGAGAGAATGACTTTATATCTTTGAAATCTATATTGTCTGAGTCACCGGACCATATTTAGGAGAGAGAAGGGATCAGCATGACTTTGACCTCATTTGCACTTAACTCCGTAACTTGGCCCTTTTTTTCCCAGTACAAAAATGTCCTTCTACATGTAGATCAAAAATGAAGTGTTTGACAAGATGAACTTTACAGTGCTGTACACCAGTTTTTTTTTTCCGCATGCCTCATTTGAGTGAATGATGAATTTCCTTTTCTTTAATGGAAACAGTGTTGGATTGGGAATAATTAGCTTGTAGAACATAATGGGTTTTTTTTTCCAAATTGAATTGAGTATAAAGGTAATGCTGGTGAAATATGTTTGGGATGAAAACACATGATACAAATATAGATAATATGACAAACAGTAATGAGTTTCCTATCAATGATAGGAATATTATCATTTGGATTTGGATGTTACCTGGACATTACTTAATGTAAGTCCTGCTAAAACTAAATGTGGCATTGGTGGTTTCTGTGGGATCTGATTTGCGTCTAATTAGCCTAAGATTAAAGGGACCTCCATGATTTGATCTGAATGCAGTTCACTGTATTAAAATCATATATTCAAGTCTGTGAATAACACTGCATGTAAAACGATGTGCAAAAAGCTGTCTAGCACTCATTGAATGATCATATAAAGTATAAATTACAATCGACTATGTTTGTAAATATTGTATATTATTGATTTTTAATTTTATAAAAGCAAGTTTTTTATTTCCTTGATGATGTAAAAATGTTTGTCTGTAAATGAAATAATAAAAGTAACTTTTTTTTGCAGTATGCTTTGTTTTATTACGGTATCAGTAAGACTTTCTGCTTAGTAAAAATCGAATGTTTTAGTGGTTATAATCAGGTGCAAGACAATGAAACGCTGTTTTCCTCCCTCACAACCGCTCCCCAATTGAAATGAAATACTGAAGACATTCTCCAAGAATAGTGAATTCAGTCTTAAAAAAGGACCCACAAAGAGCTGCAGCTGAGATAAGATAAAACTCCTTTAATAATTTAACTAAAATAAGTTCTTTTAATAACCTTTGCAAATGCTATAGACATATTTTTTCATTTATTTCTTCAGTTATAGAATCTATAACTAATGAACTCATAGGACACGCTGATGTAGGAGATTGATTGAATCCCGGTAGAATACAAAAATCTAAAATCTGCAAAGTGTTTTTGTGTTTATTTCATTGATGGGTAATTCGATAGAATTTTGTTATGAACCGCATTCAGTACATCTATACGTTTAAACTGATACTGTATACATTTAGCATTTGCTGTTTAATACATTTTTCTTGATCTTTTTAGTTTAGAATTTTACCTGTAAAACTTTTCTCGCGAACAAAAAATGATTGCCTTTCTTTTACATACATCTGACATTTCTATCCTTTCTGCACCAATAAAATTTGATGTTTATTACCATTCCCACTCAGGATTTAATCTCCAGAGGTATTACATTACTCATTGTTCTATTGTATTCTCACCCCCAGTCCCTGTTATGTAAAGCTTGAACATGGAATTAACCCATTTAATGCTCAATATACAATGAACAAGCTTGATCTGGGGTCCCAGATATATCAAGACCACACAATGTACAGGGCCTGGCAATCAGGCTGAAGTGGGCATCTTCAAATACCATGTCCCTGTACCCCCCACAAATATGAAGGAGAGCTCGATTGATGACATCAGAAAGGCATGACCTCCAGAGGTTGTAATGCCCAAGAAATAGTACCCATATCATCTGTACTGATCATTCAAATATGCAAACATATACCACATAAACAGGTAAAGTTCATCACATTTTTAGTGCTACATGCGTTTTAAAAATGTGTTGCACATCCCAATACTTCCATTGCCCACTAGATGGCAGTACAAAACACTGAACAGAAGCTGTGGGTCAAAACCATTGTCTTTTGTTTGCTTTTCTCATATATGTCATTATGGGGAGGCATTTACATCTGAGGTATTCCTCTATAGGGGCATATTCTTTTTTCCTTCTTGATTTCTCCCTTTACTAGAACCTTAAAATCTTTGGTGAGAATAAGTGTATTACATCCTTAAAAGTGATCATACTTACCTTTAACATTTATATTGTTTTAATGGTTACCACTGTGTCATCACAACATTGTCTCTTTATGACATCCCTGTTGTTGAAGCTTATTATTGCAGAAGATAATATTGAAGGGAAACGCTCCTGTTTTCTATTTTAAGATAAATCTCCTCTCATTATCATTTTCTGTAAACCTCTCCAGTTTTGAAATCATAACAAACAACCTAAGATTAATTTTATAGGAGAGATGTAACAAAAGTCATGTGCTGCCATATTAAAAGCCTCTCTGATCAGAGCCACAATGCAGACCAGAACTTTACTCAAACTTTTATCAGGTTGGAATTGAACTGATCTTATCTTAAATCTCCACTAACATTTTAATCATGTCTCATCCCCTATGCCCACAAATGATGTCAGAGAAGCCTCTTATTTATTATTTGTAATACCCCAATACTCTACCATTATAATATAGACAATCCGTGGTAAACGTACTCACTGAACACACATCACTGAATATGGGTTCACCACGTTCCTAACTGGGAAGTGTTCTTTCTCAGTTTGAACATATTAAAGAAACAGAATTTAATGACACATAAGAACCATTCAACTCATCCAGTCTGCCCGCTATGATCCTTTGTGTTTCACAGACACACCACTTCAGCTACAAAATTCAGTTTTGGTCTCCTCGTGCCTGAACCAAATAAATGATACTTGGTCTACATGTAGTTTTCAGCTGTTACAATGTCTGTTTTTAATACAGCTCAGATTAAAATAATGAATAGGATTACATTTACACATGTATTAACTATTTCAGTGTCTATTGACAATATTTTGACAATTCTTTCCAGGTTATATTTATATATTTATAGGTAACACAAATACATGGTTAAGGACCACCGACATACTACCAGCAGCTGTATCTTAACCAATTTCGACATGTCAGATTGTAACCCTATACTCGAAAACACTTCCTTTCAGCAGATGACAGGTCGCGACCAGGTTAAATCAATTGACCTAATCATGACAATTAGAAAACAGCAGGTGAAAACTGAAATTCACTTCCCAGCATATCCCTAAAAGAAAGCTTATTTTGACTCTTTAATGACACCCAGTCACTGTGCCCCAAGGTCAGGACTCTTACACCCAGGGTGTCTTTACAAGTCAGGACACAAACTGCCTTTTGTAAATAATGCCCTATATAACCTGCCTAGAAATACAACATCCCCTCCCTTTAATCCTTGGATTACTGAAATGGTAGACTAATCCCATTGAATGATTGTGGGATATTCTCAAAAATATAAAATATATTGTTTAAACAAAACTTTGGATCTATCACCTTATTGCTATGTATGTATAAATACATTCTGTTCTAAATGATGCACATAATTAATCATTCTCCCAGCAACTAAATCATAATAAATATAAATCTGCAGAAAATGTACATTGGGTACACCATTTGAGTCATACTTCACGGAACAATTAACAACTGCACTTTGATACGCTAATTTATTGTTAATGGGATAGCATTTTATTCTTGTAATAATATCCATAACTAGTTTTAAATGTATTATTATTGATTTATATAGTGCCATCATATTCTTCAGCACTGTACAATGGGTAAACAAGACATATATGCATTACATTTAATAATAATAATAATAAAAATAATAGTAATAATAAGGAATCTGTGTCTCACTGAGAGAGCCCTTATACCAGTGACTTTTTGCTGCTTATAGAATAACCTTTGGTTACAGTTGGAAAACATCAGTGTCTTTTCTTTTGACATCAGTGATATCAGTGACCATGCAGGGAATGACACTTAATACACTTTTTTTCCACAAATAGTTTTTATTGAAGGAGAATCCCATATTTCGAGATTAAAAAAATCAGAAGGTATACATACAAGTACAGCAATACATTATTATATCACCAAACATATTGGGGCCCCATTTAATTGTAAACAACCAATATTTGTGTATAATACCATTGAGTACATTATGTTTCATATTAAAGCTACACAAGGAAGCTGTACCGTTGACAAGCATCGGACTCAAGGGTCTCCTGTCTTATGTAAATGAAACCATCTAAGCGGAAATCTAAAAGTATTAGGGGACAGAACAGACAAGATAGAAAAGAGAAGGGGAATAGCTGGTAGGAAGGGGGCCGGGAGTGTTAGTAGCTCAAGTCATTGACTCCACTGGTAGGTGAGATTTCAGGCTTGTTTAGCTTTTCCAGAGGACCCACAATTTCTTGAACACTACCCTGTGGAGCTGTAATTTAGTTTTTCTATTATTAAATTGTGTTTGTTCAGGTTGCTCAATTGGGCTGCCGTCGGGAGGACATCTGATTTCCAGTACTGGCTAGTAGGGTTTTTGATGCTAAGAATATATGGCCTGTTGACATCCTAAGAATATTTGGTATCTCTTCAGGCCAGGGCAATTCAAGGGAAGTGTTGGAGATCTAAGGACGTTTTGTTTTTTACGAATCTCAAAATATTCTCGCAATATGGGGCCAGGATGCTTCATGACCACCATATGCGAGTGAAGGAGCCCACCTGCTTGCAATTCCTCCAATACTGATTAGTAGCACACGAAAACATGTGAGCAAGAGGTTTGGGCATAGTACTTTCTTTGCTAGCTCGGCATGGTTTGAGCAGTGCGACCAGGAGGCAAGGTTAGCAGTCGCCTTTCTCCCCTGGTTTTGAGTAAATTGTTTTTCTAGATCAGCTTCCCATGCCAAGAGAAAGAGGTATTTTGCAGGAATGCCTTGTAAAAGATGTTTGGGTGCATAGTTGGGTCTTTTTGTTAACTGGTTTGTGTGGTGCCCACCACCCTATTTGCTCTGGTCTGTAGAAGATGTTGCACTTTAATGTATTTATACAAGTCTCTCTTTGGAAGGTTAATTGTGATTCCTCAAGGAGTCTTAACATGTAATGATTGAGCCCCCTAGTCTCTTAATGCCTCCCTCCTTCCATTTTTGCAAATTTGAATTTAGGATATTGAGATCTAACGTGTTAATATTTTTTTTATTGCAGTAACAATGTTTTCTACCACTAGATGTCAGCATGTGTCTTGTAAAACATCAATCCATGCGCAAGAAAAAAAAGGCTTTTTTAGGAGCAACAAAATAAATATTGCAAATAAAATACGAGCTACCTCATTCTCAGAAATGTTCTTGAGATTCAAATGTATCTAATAGCCGTTACATTAAGTAATATATACATATTGTAAGGTTTATGTGAAGTACAAATTACTGCTATGATTAATTAAAGGGACAAATGCATTGCAAATAACTGGGTACTTTTAAGCAATGAAAGGTTGCAAACACAATGTGCATTTAAGGAGTCAGAGCTGTCCCGTACAAGATTGAGGCTATACATAGGTAGAATGCAGTTCTAACCCAGTGCTCTGTTCAAAGCTACACTATATGGACAAAAGTATTGGGGTACTTGAACATTACACTAAAAAGGACTTTGATGACATCACATTCTACATACATAGACATTAATATGCATTTGGTCCAGCCTTTTGTAGCTATAACAGCTTCCACTGGAATTTTTCCTACTCATCCAGTAGAGCATTTGTGAGATTAGGTACTGATCTTGAATGGGAAAGCCTTGCTCGTACTCTCTGTTCAAGTTCTTCCCTAAGGGGTTTGATGGGGTTCAGGTCAGGGCTCTGTGCTGACCAGTCAAGTTCTTCCACCCAAACTCATCCAACCATGTCTTTATGGACCTTGCTTTGTGCACCGGGGCACAGTCATTCTGGAATAGGAAAGGGCCTTCCCCAGACTGTTCCCCCAACGTTGGAAGCATAGCATTGTCCAAAATGTCTTGGTGGGAACAGTTTAGCGAAGGCCCTTGTCGTCCAACATTAGTGCCTGACCTCACAAATGCTCTACTGGTTTAATGGGTAAAAATTCTCAAAGAAACGCGAAATCTTGTGAAAACCATTCCCAGAAATGTGGAAGCTGTTATAGCTGCAAATTGGTCCAACTACATATTAACATCTACGTATTTAGAATATCATAAAAATCCCTGTTGGTGTAATGGTCAGGTGTCCCAATATTTTTGTCCCTATAGTGTACGTATAAAGTAGAGTCCATCTATTGAAGAGTGACATATCTTCTCCCAGAACGACTTTATTGGTCGCCGACAGGGGCCTCCTCTGGCATCAACCAATTGGTTGATTTAACTCCTGACGGCGAACCTACAGATTTCCTCTCCTGTTAACCCTTGTGATTCTGCGTATATAAGGTAGGTTACAGGAACCAGGGAGATTAGTAAACGAAGACGTGTTGTGTGTCTTTGTCTACACTTTGTCGCCACCGTATTCGTTTGTTCGGTATTCGGGCTGAACAACGAAAATGCACCCTTCGTGTTCTTCAAGTCTAGTATAAACTGGAGTACATCCACATGGCATTAAGAAAAAATAAAACACCCACTTATGACTTCATCTGTAGAATAAAGATGCATGCGTCATTAACTTGAATCAGTGTAACTGATGTTACTAAAAATAACCGTGTGAATAACTGTCAGCATCACATTTATAAATAGCCATAGAGATTATAGAAGATATGCTCTATTATTAGCCTGAACTATACATCAATATTGTAGTCTGAATATAACTATGGAACCACATATCAATTATTTTTGTCAATGTAGGGGCTCAAAATGGGCCAAATACACTAATGCTTTATGAGGCACCCAAGGATAAGCCCAAGGAGATGAATTGCTGCTGTACTATTTATTTCAAGTACAAAAAACATGTATGGCACACTTTTTTGTAACAGTTTTTAATTACAAGGCAGTCCTCTGCACCATAGGGTAGTGGTGTGCATAGACACACACACACACCACTACTAACGTCATGATGCTCCATGCTGTCATAATAGGTTATTGGGCACACCTGGAATGTCGTGAAGGTTTTAAGGGGTTAATAGCAGGTTAATTAAACCAATATATTCATAACTGTGAACCTCCTAAATGTACTTACTCTGGGACCCTTCACATGTTAACACCTCAATAATCTTTCACAAAAATTCAATTGTAGTGACTAAAAAATGATGAGAATTAAATGGTTTTATTAACCCCTACATATAAAACCACATTCATGTGATCGCTGTGATGGCCAGCTGTGTCTGCAGGGAGAGAGACAAAAAGTGTTACACGTGGAGTTATGTCCTCACATAAAACCCATAGATTGCCACAGGGTTAAGGTATTCTGTCTATTCTATAAGAGAAAAGTGAGATACACAGATATCATTAAATCACATGAACGAGTCGGGCCCAGACTGTGTGATTAGGAGATTTGTGTGAAAGCCCAGAAGCTCAGCGGCCAACCTTGAGAGTACCCACAATTTATTTTAGCATTACTACAAGAGTGAATGCATTATAAGTAAAAGCAAAACTGCTAAGACTTGAAGACACAAGTAGGTAATTCATGGCCAAGCCAGCCTGATAGAATATGTTGTCCAGCAATAGCTGGAGAGTGATAATCGCTTACAGCTGGCATGTTTTAATGTGCTTTGTAGGATGGATGCACAGAGCACTTCACACACTGGCAGCAAATTCATGATTATCTCCACTTACACAACATAAATTGGATGTGATAGATTACCGTCCTAGTATTCTAGCGGAGATTAAAATCAGCTTGCCTGGAAAAAATAGACATGGAATCCTAATCAGCACAAAGTTGAGAGTGCAGTCCAGCAGTACGCCGATCAGGATATGGCTGGCTAAGCAAATAAACAAATTCTAAGAGGGGCATCCTTTAGATATGGTTGTTGAGTGATGTATGACTATGGAAGGAAGAAAACAACATATTGTCTGTGATTTCAGTAGACAAATGTTCCAGTTCAGCTCCCACAGTCAGCGATTAGTCGTTATACCTAATTACAAAACAAAGCATGACCCGGCCTTTGACTTCCTGAAATAAAAGCCAAAGGCACTGTACACAGAGAATGTTGAAGAACCAATTCTGGCTAGGGAAATATGTATTTTTCAGGCCAAAAAATAACAACATTAACAAGCATGTTCGATTATAAATAGTAAATAAAAAGATAGAATTATCATGTCACACTTTATGAGTTATTGCCCTGCATGATGCTCGTCTTATAAGAGACTATTTTTTCAACAAGCAGGTAGCGACATCATACAACAGAATATATACAATAAAAGATATAAGGGTTACAATGGGCATTATACCATTAGAGACCAAGTAGTGGTGTGATCACCCACCAGAAGTCATATTTATTCTATTAATGATCATTAAAATCATTAGTAAAGCTTTAATGGTCTCCAAAAAGATGAACCATAGTTTACTATGACAAAAGTTACTACATGGGGAAAATAGCATGAGACTACAGCTCAGTAGTAAAGGAACATTTAAAAAAAAAGTTGGCAGACGATTTCAAAGAGTTATTGTGAGTTAATGGAAAAGCTGGACAAAGAAAAATATTCGTTCTAGGGAAGGGTGGTTTTCATTGGTATTTTTCCTAGAAAGGGCAGTCCCCAACAGGGTGGGTGACCCAGGGTGACCTGGCTTTTGGGGGCCTACTCTGAAGTTTACTGGGATATTCTTCGGGGCGCCCCATACTATCAATGTGTTTGCATGTTTACCACTGAGAGAAAAGTGGTGAAAACACCAGGTTTTAGCATTTTCTATTGATGAATGGGACCGAATATGATATGATATAGGCACGAGTAATCACAGCTTTGTAGCTGGAAAGATGCAAGAGAGATTGTGCCAGAGGTGCCATCGAAAAATGAGTTAGGACCCCAAAGTTGTTCGGTGATCAAAAACAGGGGTACAGTTCTTAAAGTGTACTTCCTTTGGATGCTGACCTGCGTTATGAAAATGACATACAAAAAACTTTAATGAATTTAACATCTGTAAAGAAATAAAATAACTGAATACATTTTGAAGAAGCATCTGTAGGAAATAGCACAGCTAAATGGTAATCTCTCACTGGACTTAAGTAGAGAAACATTGGGATGGTTGGTTGGGAGGGCTGGATTAGTGTCCTCAAATGTACAGAACGAGCTTATTTTTACTCTTTCGGTGGTAAACACAGGCAGTTTGAGATCACTAGGGGTTATTAACAGATCATGTTAAGTGTTTTACAGTGTGTTTAAAAAAGAATTTGTTCTTGGAGAAGTGCTGAGCTGGAACCTTGAGAAAATGGAAAATCAGAACAAATGGAATACATTTACTTTTTCATAAGACTGGTGGGATTCAAACCGTGCCAGAAAAGAGCTCACTGTGGAGAGAAAGAGGATTAACGAGTTGGAAATCAAAATAAGTTCATTTATTACGGTATTAAATTTTGTTGCATAATTTTTAGCCAAGGGTGGGCTGGCAAATGTTGGCTAGTATAACTCAAACACCTTTGCCATTCAGAATACACTGATGAGTGCAACACACAGCTGTAGCCAGGTCACCAAAGTGTTTATGCCACTTTCTACTAATGCCATTTCTGAATGCCCTTGGCAAAATGGACCGAAAGATTTGGTCAAATAGTGCTCTACGCACAAAGAGGATTAAATAAAGTAAATGTGAGATAAAACTGCAACATCTGTTAGTGAGAATGTGCTTCAAGTACCAAGAGAACATAGAATATGATGGAGGATAAGAACCACCTGACGTGAAGACTCAAACCTTAATCAGTCCTTGGTCTTATGTTAGGTTCAACATAGCAATATGTATTAGCCTCTACCACCTCTGATGTAGGCTGTTCCAGTTTTCTACCACCGTCTCATTAAAGTAAAAACATAGGCCCTAGAACGCTGTGGCGGAAAACTTCTTTTTCCTGCTTCTATGTTGGCTCATAATGTCTGTGACTTCATACAATGTAATACCATATATTTGAGTATCAGGATTTCCAATGTCAGTTTACTAAACCTGGAATCAATTTACCATTTACATCAAGCTGACCCGGTTTTATTTCTACTCTGCCGATATGTATGACTTACATATACATGTGATATAAAAGCAAGCACTGATTGGATGTTGCCATTGAAAGTGAAAAACTTGAAGGTTTGTGTTGTTTTTTGATGGTATTAAACATTCAAATGAAAGAATAAGCTGACTGATCTGCTAAGGATTATTTGTTCAACAAATTGGAGACTACTAATAACATTTTATCTAAGTGAAATACCACCTTTAAGCGTTTTGAGTGATAAATAATTGAGTTTTCCTTTAGGACTTACAAGCTTTTCTTTTTAAGAAGGCAATACCTACAGTATATTTTGCTAATAGTTCATGACTGATATGACTCCATGTTTTCTGTAATCTTTCCAGCATTTCTTATGTCCTGCCTCAACCTACTATATGCAACACTTTCCTGAAATGAATGTCTATTAAGTCTTAATATACTTCTCTAGTTGTTAACCGTAGAGTCGACCATAGTTATGCTATTATATTGTTATTTGTATTTAACTAACTATGTTACATGAAAAGCTCCTGCCTTTTTAGTTTTTCCATTTAAAATATTGATTTCATCTCTCCAGCCCATTACACATGCTTATTGAAAGCTAAGCCGATGTGCTCCCTGGATCTGTTGTAGACTGCGTTGTTGGATATTACTATTCAATCAGCCCGTGTGTCGGTCTCAGTTCCATGCATGGCTTACATCTCCATTATCTCCTAATTTATAAATACTCACAGCTAACACTTCTGGCAGTGCCTCTGATTTGGACTGGTAGCTTGTTCTAATCGTTCTATAACTTTACTGTGTTTTTTTTTCTGTCTAGGACGGTGATTTAAAACAATTATATGTTTACTAAAGAAAGCATTGGTCTGTGTTCCAAATACATAAGAACGGCAGTGAATGAGGTTTGGAGAACCATTGTGAGCATGAAACTCTAAGAATAGAAAGCAACATAAATAGAAAACAGCCAGTAAGAGATATTATCTGCATTCTTTGTGTCTTTCTTTGGCTGTACTAGGTAAGCAGAGGAGTTTATCCTCTACATGTAGACAGAGGTGTTTATTCACTAAACAATGAGCTGCGGTTTTAGTTGAGATGGATCATTGCATTGCGGAGGGCTACTCTTATGAAATTCTGACTTTTAAATGAAACTTATGGTCCCACCTATTTTCACGTCTTAAACAGAGGCCTGGGATTTACTTTCTCTCTGGTCATAATATGCGTATAGAAAATGTATGCAAATTTATTTGTGGACACATTGACACACACTCACACATATATATATATGCTGTATAACAATAATAACACAAAATGGCTGGGTACCATCCATAAGCACAACAAATATAGGTCGGATCTCCATTATATTGTGAAAAAAGGCACATATGAGGATCTGTGTTTCAGTTCTACTACAAAACCCTTGTAAAGATATATACTGGCATTCTTTTTCTAGTCTTAAAATGATTGATATCTAAACAGCATCATAAAAATGTCTTTCAGTAAATGTTTGGATTTTCTGGTATGTAAGGCATTGTTATTAGAATGACATGGAAAATAAAGCCGTGGACTTAGGTTTATCATGTAGCGCAGGCTGGTGAATTATTTCCCTAGGGGCTGAATTCTTGATATATGCGGCGTCTGCTAGCTAGCCAGTCCTATTCAATGTGTTTCCAGCATCCTGTCTAAGAGAATAACCTTCTGTTCTTCTCCTCGCATCCGGGTCTTTATTGAAAAGGCCGCTTGCACAGGAAGGCCATTTTATGGTGCCTGGCAGAAGACAACAACAACGGTCTATAGGAAGTTTTTCAGATACACACTCAAAGTCCTCTGAGGAAAGGCAGGAGTGTTTATGTTCCTGTCTTTGAAATGATTAAGGGTAACAAAAATTCCAAATATGCACAATATGAAACAGCAGGTGCAAAACACACAGCTGTATGATAAAAGCCCCCAAAAAACAGCAAGTCAGCACTACAATGTCATACGCAAAATGTTGGCTCCCAATACGCTTGAAACAGAGCCAATTAATCACTTCCAAGCTTTGAATGTTTTTTTTCCCGGATGTACTAAGATATGAACACCAAGTGCTGTTTTATACTCATGGAGAAATATTTGGTACATTCGTTTGCAGCGTAATAATTGACCCTGTGACCGGTTTGTCCTGTGCCTTTTTTTCTATATAAGAACATATGCAATGATGTGTCATTAAAATGATGCAATATTTCATTTTTTTTAATAAATAAACAAATATAAAGGAAATTCCCTAACATTTAATAGAAAAATTACATAATCTAAAGTACTCAAAAAGAAAACATCCAGGAAGTGTTATCGCTGACTGCAGCCGTTGGGGACCTAGTTTGCCTGCCAAATCCAAGTATTGAACATACATTGCTTATGCCAAATGCATATTGAGGGGCAATACTATATCTTACTCATTCATAGAAACATAAATTTAGACAGCAGATAAGAACCATTGATTTTACCTGTTGTAAAGACCCAAACCTGAATCTGTCCTTGATTCAGCAGTATTGACCTCTCTACTTAGCTACCATCCTCTCAGTGAAGCAAAACTTCCTTACATCACACCTTACAAGGATCTGGCCCTCTAATTTTAGATTCTGATCGTAAATTTCTTTAAGTATTTATTTATTTTTTTATCAACCCCCCTACCGTCTTGTCTGATATTGTGATCACTTAGTCTTTGCTGGTAATTTGTATCCTCCAAACCATCCACCCCAAACGGGGTCTTCAGAACGCAATGCAACCCAACACTCTGCTTGCTTTTTTGGGTTCTTTGTTATATTGCCTATATTGCCTCATAAATAATTACTCCCAAGTCCTTTTCTTCATTCGTTACTGATTTAACAGTGTCTCCAATGCTATGTTTTGCCTTTAGATTTTCATGTCCCAAGTGCATTATTTTACCTTTGAGACCTTACTGCAGATGTTTTGTGATTAGTGTTAATTTCACATTTATAAAGGGAGGTAGGTACTTTCATAGATACATACATAGTTTTAGGCTCTTTTGAGTACTGTAAGGCAGATTTGTAACCGAATAGGTACATATTAATCATCTATAAGTTAACTACTAGCATTACATTTTCAAAGGCCAATTTCCGTTATGTTTTGGAAATATGGTTTTACAAAATACTATTTTACATCTTTGAATATTTAATAATACAGTCCCCAGGAATCTCTGCCAAGCATTTAAACCCACTCACTCAATTCCATGTGCCTAATGACAGAAGAAAAGTGATCAGGCACGAATTCAAGGGGAAGAATAATATGTTGTTTGCAGCTGCAGAGTTATATTGAATTGCTTCCAGTAGTAGTAGTGTATTAATGCAGCTTAGCAAGGTATGAAACACAATTTGTTAAAGTCTTAAATTCATTATTAATAATAACATGTCAATGAGGGGTTTAGAAATCCCAGCTCCATTGAGTAAAGTTCCATTGCTGTGTAACCTTTGCCTACCAATACATACGGATGGGTTTGTTTACTAAATGTGCCTGAGGTTAACCTTGAGCTGAAATACCTTCCATATTTACAAAGATAATTGGCTCATTTCCAGGTCTCTCTAACGTCATAGCTGGGACCATAAGTTTTAATGCAGACGTAAGTAGTTGGACATAGAATGCTTCTTCTCTGATTCAGAGGTAACCAATTTCCCTGAGGCACAGCAGGTCATATGTTTGATGGATACAATCAAATGTGTTAAATTAACCAGTGACATTGTGTAAATGAATATGTAACTTGTTTCCCAATTCTACATTTTAAGTGTGTTTTGTCTTGTTCACAGGCACTTTTCATACATTAATTAAAATGTTTGCACTGGACCTAAATGGGCCATTGGGCTCACTCTGCAAATGCCAGGTGGGACTGTGGGATGCTTCCAGTGGTGTAATTACAGGGGTCGCAGCAGTCGCAACTGTGACGGGGCCCGTGCCTGTAGAGGGCCCAGGTGACCCCTGCGGCCACTTGTTCCTGTCTCTTTGTACCAGTTCAAAATTGTTTCTAAACTATTTTAGTGGTGTAAGTGGTGTGAGATGGAGTGTGTATTAGGATGAGTTGTGTGAAAGGGATTGTGTGTGTTAGAATAAATGTTTATGGGTGTGTTAGTGACCATGAGTATGTATGTGTGTTAGCATGTGTAATTTTTGAGTGTGTTTACATATGTGTTCCAGACAGGGGCGTAACTAGAAACCTCAGGGCCCCGTTGCGAGAACCTGTTAAGGGCCCCCTCACCCCCAACCCATCTATCCCTTTCTCACTATTACCCTCTCCCTCCCTACCCCCCCTTCTCACGATCTCCCCTCTCCCT
>VKOC01000006.1:26726860-26776763 GCA_009364415.1 Spea multiplicata
TATATATATATACACATACACACACACATATATATACACACACACACATACGTACAACCCCACCCCCACATACATGTAGATTTCACATGAAGCCATTGAATATTATATATGTATCAGAGGAGACTTAATGAATGACGGAAAATCTGTGCATCTCTAAATATTGTACTGTGACAGCGTTGTACCCACTAATTTCACTCAGGGCCAGTGATAATCCCATGAATGAAAATATATGTTTTAGTTTTTGGTTTCTTTTCATGTGCATATTACGGCATAGAAGCCTCAAAATCATCTTGTTTCACATTTGCAGGCATCGACTGTGGTGCTCAAGATCACATAACGTTGTTACGGTATAATGCTGTATTTTGACAAGCCCTTACCAGGTACCAATTAATGGAGCAGTTGGTTGGCGTCACACTGCTAATTCAAATGCATTATTCTTTTAAGGCAGGTATCATCACCTTGGATAGCATTAACGCCGATGACATCATGCACCTTAACAAGGGACTTCTGTGGGCTCGTACCAACAATTATAGTTTCCTCATTCTTCTCACAATATATACATCATTCTACTGTAATTGTTTCTTGAAACTGTTCACAAGTCACTGAACAAATTATGACAGCAATGAGGCTCCTACTGGAACAACAGAACAACAACAGCTGTCGATCCTTTTTGGACCAAATTTTTCATATTCTATATGCAAAACACATTTAACTTTGTTTTTAACCTCTAAAAAGACTAGCGGAACTGCAAATATTTATAACGGTCATACAAAGAAGGCAGAAGAAGCCAACCTGCATTACAACCTTGCATTAAAAGAAGTACTGGTCTGACTGTACTAGAGTCAGACTGTAATCTTATAGTCCTAGGATGGACACAATATTGTGGTCCATATTGGAGGATCCGAGTGAGAACATTTCCCTATTTCGCTTCTAGTAGCCTCAACTGATACAACGGAAGCTTGTGAAGGAAAAAATGAATAAACAAATATTGATCTAATTCGGTTTTCTCTTTCTAAGTCTGCAGCGGCGGGCCACATTTTGCTGACATCACGCGGGAGGTGGGAAGTGTCCGACATCAACCGGCGGGGATGAATACTTCATAGTGCATGGTTGCAGGAAACGTCGTGCCATAATTTCCTGCCCATACAAGAGTAATCACTAAAAATAACTACTAAAGTTTATGTCAGTAGAAAAGCTATAGTGCACATGTAGGAACTTGAGAATAATCCACCTCTAGCTCACTAAGCCTGTAAGTGGCACTTTTCTGAGCCTTATGGCCCATTACATGTTACGGCTGTAATGATTGTGTCTACAACAGTTACCTTGTTATTATAATTATGGAGTATTTTCAGCTTTGGCTACAGTCAGATGCAACTTAATTCACTGGTACAGTTAACACAAAAGTACTAAGATCAGTATAATTTACTACTAGTTATTTTATTACATTGTAGGTGGACGTATATAAAACGCACACGACTCATATCCAGTAGTGCAGAAAGCTTTGAGAGCATCCCAGCGACAGCACTTCATAAGTGTCCCTTTCACATGCTCAACAGGCAAATGTGAAGGAACGAGGTGGAATGTCACATTTGCATTCAGTGCTATTTCTGAGTGCTGGCACAGCGTATGAATGAGGGGGAAGATGCACTCAAAAATACAGGAAGCCAATCTTGAAAAACAATGTATGCTTCAGTGGGAGGCAGCTATTCCAATCATGCTAAACTATTTAAAAACAACAACAATATGTAACATTTGAAAAGCGTGTACGTACCTTAGCTAGGCCCCTAACCAGTGTTAGCTGAATTGTCAGGTTGGTGTCGACTAGTGTTTAATAATGCCTCTGCTACCCCCTTAATTTTAAATGGAGGGGTTTTACATCACTTTTTTATTTGTGCTTCTTGTACCTAAAGCCACAAACCAGTATCCCAACCTAGTCCCATAAAGAACGAAACAGCTGTCCATTAGTGGTGATCTGGCTTTTGCACCTCTGTCTCGAGCTTTGCTTAAAGGCTGTCTAGGACGACAGACATTTGCGCCAAGGGGTCCATGTATAAAATGGATATAGAGGCAAAAGGAGATCATTGTTAACCTAGTTTGCACATACCTACCCAGAATCCCTTGCAGTAGTGGAATCACTCCAGGGTTTGAAAGAAAAACAAGTCTTCTGGCTTGTCTGGTCGACGTAGACTGGTGTTTAATGTCTCTGCTACCCCTTCATTTTAAGCGGAGGGGCTTTCCATCTTTTCCCAACCATAGCTTTGGTTAGCTGAACGAAGGACTTAGATGATGAAATCAGTGACAAACCGCATGTCAAAGAATTCAGATCAGACTCAACTCATGTTGTGTATGTATATTTCAAACCCTCTCAGAAACCAATGAATTCTACCACTTGCACTACAATTCTTCTTTATACATAATCAGTCATGCGTCCATGATAAGAGAAGCAAAAAAGAAGGTATCTGACACACGTAAAAGGAGAAAGGTGGGAATCATTTTCAAGTCTACAGATTAATAGCCATTTATTGAAGGATTACATATTGTATTAAATTTACAATGTACAAGATACCATGAAAAAGAACTCCATACAGTCCTGCAATAAGGTGCCATTCTACTGTCACAGGTTATGCATGTATATATGCACAGCCACCAGAATATGCACAGCCACCATAATAGTATCGACTCTTGAATTGAAACTTTGCCAAAAGAGGGTATATTTCAAAATTATTATTTATGTTTTATTTTTATAGCGCCAACAATTTACGCAGCGCTTCTTACAATACATATATTCAAGGGGTATAACAAGACCAGAATTGACAGATGAAAAAAAAAACAATATAGTAGGTAAGCTTACAATCTTTAGATATAAACTCTAAAGGGATATATACAATTAATACAGAGATAGTGTGATTAATGACTTTCATTTTTTTTTTCTTCACAGACTCATTGCTTTACCGACTAAAGGGATCCGAAATAATGAACCTTTGTGTTTTAACCATAACTATCTACTTAAAAAAGAAAAAAAATGTATTCAAGGGCAACCACCTGTCACATCTGAAATGCAGGAAATCGACACAGCGTGTGATAAAATTATTTGCAATAAAATCAGTGCAGGGTTCCCAAAGCTGGCTTGCTCAATGGCATGCAGTTACTTAACTTGCCGGTGGCTTCTCCCGGTCCTGTTCATTTACTTGGCTGCGTTTAGACCAGAAAAAGGTATTGTATAAAGAATAGCATTAAAAATACATCAGTGTTTTGTAACAAAAAGCAGTATATGAAAGGGTGGATCTGTTCAATGAAGAAAAAAAAGAAATAGAAAATCTAATGTGAAGAAGAGACTTCCAAGGTCATATTATATGGCTATATGGGGTTTATTCACAGAATGTAGAGCCAACATGTGTGTTGTCAGGAGAGTTGTGGTTTTAACTTTTTCTCTTCTCTATTATATCCTATGAAAAGGATTGAGCTGGTCCTGTATAATTGTATAATGGAGACTTTGAAGAAATCTTGCTGATTTAATTATACTTTGTACAGGACCAGCTAAGCTTTTCCTGACTGGCACTGGCATATTTTGTTCTAGGTCGACTCCAAGTGGCAGCAGCTTCTATGCCATATCGTCCCTTTGGGCAATCAGCCTCCCTTGTGGAGCCACTGTAGCAATCAGTGGCCCCCAACCGGCCCACTAACGCTATGGAGAACAGTGCCAAGTTGCCACAACCTCTATAGCTTACTTTCACCTGGAGCCCCCCATCCTTAAGAGAAGGAGTGTGGGGCCTGACATCACATCCCGGCACACAACATTAAAGGCCGGCGGCAATAGTGCTGCCTTGAGTTAGGTACTGAGAAGTGCTTATAATAAATACAGCACTGCGGTTGGCTCTCATAACGTACAGTGAAGTAAAGAATTTGACAAATTCAATTTAGTGAATAAAATTGTATGTCTTTCTAAATATTGACCCTATAAAAAGTTATTACCTTACTTTTTAAACTTTAGTAAGACTTTTTTTTTTATATATATATATATATATATATATATTATAAATATATATATTATATATATACACAGTTCCTTTTTATACAGAATTCAACTTTACTTTAACTGCACAACGAGAAGCAAATAACTCCCATTTAGGAAAACCTATACAATACTGATGTAGCACATGACGCAGTGATTCATTGCGAAAAAACGCAACGTTTAGAAATGAGTTCATATACAGATCTATCTACAATTTGATCAACAGTCACCGTAAAGAGAACATACTTTGGTGTAAAGAGTATACCGTATTTGCTCGATTATAAGACGAAGGTTTTTTTCAGCAAATGCTCTGAAAAAGACCCCTTGTCTTATAATCGGGGTCGTCTTATAATCAGACCTCAAATAGGTCGGACTATGAGACTAAGATCCAGATCCCCTGCAGTCTTATAGTCAGGCTTTTTCTGTTTTCCTAAATTACTATTCAGATTTTGGGGGGTCGTCTTATAATCAGGGTCCTCTTATAATCGAGCAAATACGATATTAATATTTTTTATTTAAACAAAATCTAATATTTCTGTCCCGGTGAAAATGATTAATCTTCCCGAAAGCCACATATGCTTCACTGAATTGCAGTGTGATAGGCAGCCAACAATAAGATCTCTGTTGGACTACAATTCCCATAATCCACAAAATCTGTGTTTGCCGGAGGATAGATAAGTATGGTTAAAATTGTGTTTCGATAAAAAGCAGTGAGGCTACCAGCTAGTACTGATAGAGTAAGCCGGCTAGGGCTAGAAATCGGGAGAAAGTAATGACTTCACTAAAAGCAGCTTCCCAATGCTCTTCACCGACAATGTACGTTCTACTGAATCTCCACCAAAACAATTGAATGTTAACAACCAAGTCGGAAGTAAAGCAAGGCATGAACAATAAAACAACAAAAAACTCCAAGAAACATACTCACAATTTTGTGTTTCAAATACATGCTGAAGTGTACAGAATACAGGTCTGCCTGTTAGAAACATTTCTGAAAATCTGGGAAGATGACACAATGCTAAGCAGCTGGTAATAGGAGTGTCAGACTGCTCTTAGCTAACTGCATTTATTTGGAAAGTACCTAGAGATAAAACGTTAAGGCACGGTGAAACAGAAAACTAGTTCTTCCCTCTAAAACCGAATAGAAAGAAAAAAAAACTAGAAGGTACTCTGACTGTCAAATACCTTCAAAATGCCTAGAGTATGTGAAAGAAAAAACATCTTGAACAACTGCGTGGATATATATTGTTTAACCTATTTAATAGCATTCATGTTAACCAAATGATTACGTTAGGGCCTTCTTTACTTTTTACTTCATATCTTCCACCATCACCAAACAAAAATACAAATGATATTTTTGAACGGGTCACAAAAGTGAAACACTTCAGATGGCCGTCTTTAGTAAGTCCAGAGGACCATATGAGAAGATAATGCGCCCCTATCACTTTTCTTGGTTAATTGTTTAATTGAACACAAGTTGGGCAATTCATGCGTCATTTTGACAGACCAGTAAAATGATTTCATGAGAGTAGGTCCTGGAAGGCAACTGTAGACCAACCCAGAAACCTGTTCAGGTCTCTAGAAGAAAACCACAATGTGTTTCAATAGGGGAGTGGACAAACCATTTTTTTTTAACTCATTCATCGTGACTTAGTTTACATGATTAAATATGTTTACAGCTCTTCTTCATACAGGTATGCACGTATGATGAGTGTTTGGGTGGGGGCTCTGGTGTAAACGGATATTGGCCAAAGATAATAAACTATTCTTGCATCAGTACATTGGGTATATACTCTCAATTATTAAGGGATTATTGTGTGTAGCAAAAAAAGACCACGTATTCTGTAACGGGATTGCTTTATATTACCCCTACATGGCCAGTATTTTATGTCACTAAATGTCTAGGTTATAACTAAAACAGATGTCAAAAAAAAGAAGAGGAGGAGTATACGCAACTAGGCCAGAGGGTTAAAAATAAATAATTATCCAGAACACAATGAGATCCAGGGGATGGAAGAATCATGGTCGCAGGGGGTCGCAACTGACAAGCTGGGTAACAAGATGGCACACGTAAGCTGTTTGGAGACAAAGGTGCTTTTTGTGGTAAAGGTGGCATTTGTTGCTTGGTGAAGTAGGGGGCTGCGGGGCAATTTTCACGCTATATATATATATAGCGTGAAAATTTATTTATTAATTTATTTATATTTATTTATTTTTTTACTAATATGCTTTAACAATTCAAGTGACTACTGTAAAAGGTTGTTTTAATTTTGTGTATGATAGCACAAGGTAGGTTATTTTCTGTTGGGACCGTGTTTATGCCCGGGGGGGTATCATGTTATCACCTCAGATTGTTGGAGTTTCTATGAGTAGTGCTTAGAGCACTTTTCACCCATCTCTCGTTCTTATTTACCGAATTATTCTGCTGCAACTCCAGACAGCATAGGTGAAAGGAAGATAGAATGCTTGGCATGCGGAAAGGAATTTATCATTACTAAATCATTCACAAGAAATTAAAGATATGTACACATCTCAGAAATAAGTAGATACAATATCTCAGCACATTATGTATGCGTTTATCTGGTTTTAGCAGAGATACGTGGCCAGCAACCCTTCTACATGGTTTTTATAATCGGAAAACAGGTGGATCGTGAGATTTAAACACCTCGTGATCCGGTACCATCAGGCTCCACACAATGTCCTATTAAAACGCCACTTTAGTGCGGTCTACTTTCATCAGTTCAATTTTGGCGGCATACATTAAATGACCCTTATACGATATAAAGGACTTTTGTTTAATATCCTGATTGAACAAACATACATGGCAAAGTAGCATGCATGAGTTAAACATATTTACTGAGAAAATTCTCCTTCTTCTCAACATGTCATAAGCTTACGTTTGTGTGTATAACTTTTAGTTAACTGTTTAATTAACATTTAAGTTGCTTAAGTAAATTCACAGGAGTACCAGAAGTTACTGGAAAAAATGTTTCAATGTTGTGATTCTACATTTTTTTATTTTTTTTTAAAAAACACTGCTTTAGTTACTGTTGCCAAAACACGGCTATATAAATCCTCAGGAAGTTAATGAAATGAAACAGTCTAAAGAGAATCTCCGACTGGTTACATTCTAGTTATTTAACTTCTCAACATTTACAGCCACCAATAGTCAATGGTAAGCGGCCACATTTTTCATGTAGTGGGTGGAATAATATTGATAAACTTGGTGGATACTGTGAACCCACATAATCTATGTTCCCCATGGGGACCAAACCAAAACCTTGGAGGGTCTGGTGGCCTTTTTATTTTAAACATTACATTGAAAAATTCCTACTGTCGCCATTACTCTGCAAGGTTTTCTTTAAGTGGGCAAGAACCCTCTCTTGTCCTGGATCGCATGTTGACAAAATTAATAGTGGGCCTACTAGGATCGACCCTGTACATTGTAAGCAAGTACAAAATGGATCAGAAATACGTGTCTATGGAGTCTAAGTCTAAGGGTATTTCCATCACATGTCCCTCCAGTGAATGTCAAATGGAAGCATGATCACAGTTTACATAGTATAGACATCATTAGACATAAGAATTTGTGGGAGAATCAGGTTTACCCAAGATGGATCCTCTGAACTTTGCCATGGTGCCAAGTCAACTTTTTAACTTTCTATACTGTACTCACTTGTAAACAAGTTGTCACAGCAAAGGCTTGCTAGCAGAAGGTAGCCATGAAACAAGTTGCCTCTATGGCTTAACAGGGACAAGCTGAACCCAACAGCGTGGTTCTAGGAATCCTAGCAGTCAGAGGTAAGCACATGGAGGCCTACATGCACAATGGATGCACAATGGATACACAGTGACAGAATCTGCTATATTTATGTGTAAGGCATTGAGGGGAGAGGACAGATTGGTATAAACCTAAAGCCAACCTGTATCCTTGTGAATCACATCTGTGCAGCAGCTCAGTGGAACAGACCTTGCCACAATTCTACTTAATTCGGTTTCAAAACAAAAAGCAAGCCTATCCTGGATGTATACTAGTAGGACAATGGTGAATGAGATGGAATAGATGGACAACATACTTCATTGCATTTAAACAGGCCACAATTCATTTCAAGGGTTGTGGTCATAGGGCAAACATTATGTGGTCATTTCATCTATGGATTACTATTTAGGCATTTAGAATTAAGTACGTCACCAAACAGAATTTTGGTTTTCCTAATGTTTACATACATATTATTGAGACTTTTATGACAACAGAATGCTGTGATGCACACAAATGCAACCATTATTCTGAGAATTAGAAAAAAAGAGGGATATCAGGCAAAGAAAGACAAAAAAAGGTATTTAGATCTCAAAAAGGGACTGTGCAGTGTGGATACTTGAAGTATGGGCTGGCAGGGAACAGCATCATAGTGTCTCTAGATACCAGATCAATAATCTATTTTTCAATCTACCAACAATGTCTAGATCTAGGCATGACACTTGGTTATATTTGAGTTGAAATATTTCAAGTAATGTGAAGGTATTTTGTGCAAATGCTGTGTTTATGTTAATCTAGGAAATGTCTAAAAACTATAAAACCTGCAGTCAAAAATAACAACCTTCTAATTGTCTCTATAAACACATGTCAAACAAGTTCAGGTTGTTGCCACCAATGTAAATGCAATAATAAAAAAAAAAGTTATATTATTAATCTAAACGGAACATTTAGATTGTATAAAGAAAAAGTCATCTGTTTACCTAGAAAGGCTTCATGGAACGTCTGACCTGTGTAACCAAGCAGTGTGTCTGTAGTCACTCAAGGGACAGTAAAAGGGGGGGAAGGAAACTGTTGTCATTGGGTCTTGTCTATGCTCCAATTTAACATTATGATGGAATATTTTGCTTTAGGGCCACGCCTTGAGTTCATTTCCGAAACTTCACGCAGATTCAAATAAAAAGTATATCTGTCGCGTATGCTTGCCAAAGCAAACAGAAAGAATGGCATTTGGCAGTACAACCAGTCAGGCACCGTTACATAAGCTTACGTGTGTAAAACAAGATTTTTCAGCTTCTTCTTTTTTATTAAACTGTTTTTTTTTTTCCTTAAAGTGACTCAGTGGCTCACTTAGAGCTGTTTCTGAATAACAAATTAAATTTGTAGTTTTAACCTCCTTGCTGAGGACACAGTTGCTAAAGGAAAATTAAATGTTTTCATATAAAACTGTAGAATGATAGTTAAGAAGAGCCGAGTTGCATTTCTTAACCTTTAACCATGGTTAGATATACCTGGGCATGTGTAAAAACATGATGCCTAAGAAATAATTCCACGCTTTATTTCAACTTGGTTACATAAGAGGTAATCATGTCTCACAAACACACACACACACACTAACACCTACATCCTGTTCCTATGTCTCAATTAGGTCATAATATGTCATACCGTAACCATATTGTACTTTTGGTCCATATGCAGAGCCTGTTTTGCCACAAAATAGGCATTGGGCTTGCACAGCCAATGAAACAACTGAAACAAATATAGACTTTGGTCAGGACATCAAGCCAAGCCAGAAGAATGAGGAAGATCATAGCAAATCATATTGAAACCTCGTGAATCTTCTGTTTTCAACAAACTAAGGAATGTTAGAAAATTCTTATAGTAAATATTTCTTTAAAAGAGAAAAAAAAAAACATGGGAACTCTGCAGCATTAGTAGGACAGTTGACAAAACATTTAGCCCAACTAGCCTACCCATATATGATCCTGCTGCAGAGCATAAAACACTGCTAGCCACAATGCCTAAATTGTTCCAGAAGTTTTCTAATGGTCAGTAGGGTAGATTCCCAAATTCCACGTAATATTAAGCAGCGCAGTTCAAGATGTCACCTTATGACAGATTATTACAGAGACTAAGCAGTAGTATATTGGACAAGAAGACCAAATTCCATTATGAAGGACAATACATGCCTGAAAACTATATTTTAGCCAGCTAAACCATAACTTAGGAACGAACCCAAGAAAACCTTCTACGACTATATGTGGTTTTAACCCACATATTTATGCCTTGGCCTGTGTTCATCGTACCATAAACATAACTAAGAAACATGGCAGTGGAATACTGAAACAAAACCAAGTCAAGGTGATTAAGGGGCATGTAGTTCCATGCCAACTTTTCCATAACTGCATTGCAGAAAAAAATAGAAAAAATAGAAAAAAATTGCAGGTAAAATAGGTGAGTTTTACACTACTATGGAATATTACTTCATAATGGGAAGTCTTACACAGAGGTAGTTTTTTTACCTTGCTTCTGAAGGGCCACCAGAACAAATTATTAAATAGGCCAAGGCAAAATTGGGATTGGTTCACAAAGCTAACTGCGCACATAAATTCTTCCATACTAGCATATAGGGTTTCATGATGTTCTAGCCTCCCTCCATCGGTTGTATTGGTGGATCAGGTTATTAGCCTTTATGAGCATTCTTGGAGAAGGTTTCATTTTGAAAAAGAAGTACAGAGAAGCTTCCATGACTGTGGGACTACATCAGCTTCCTCATCTTTTAATCTGAATGCCACCAACAGTATACTTAGACCATTTGATTGCTAGTAAACTCTATACAATGACATCAGAGTGTGACCCTTCTAGTTTCAGTTCTGCGATGAAACTGTTTTCATATACATAAACATTCGCAGTCGCCAACACATAATTTTCATTGGAACCCACTTTGGGTAAGGTAAATAATGTTAATACTTATGGTTATTCAAGGAAATTATTAGTCTTTAGTAGTTCATACTTTTTATTTGGCTGACAAAATAAGATGCCTCTTAGGTGCTAAAAATGAAATCTTTTTAATGTTGGCCGTGTGAAAAGGTATCAGTACGGCTACATCCATTTTACTTTATTGAAAAGTATTGAATTAACTATGAATGTAGCTCAAAAAAATAGGCGATAGTAAAACAAAATTTAGAGCAAGGAGCACAATTGGCTAACAATCACATCACATACATACAGAGAAGAAGTGTCTAGAATCAAGCACACCCAAGTTGGTCCATTAGTGAACACTGCAACAAGGGGCAAAAAACAACAGAACAGATAATATGTCACCAGGCTGTCACTCCTTAACTCCTTCACTACCATTATTTTTAAATGGTCCTTGAGGACCAAGGACGTATCTCACACATCAAGGACTTTTTTTCACCAACAGTACTAAATCCCTGCTGGCGAATGGGAGATTAGGCTGTCAAATCACAGACAAGGCCAAAATGTGTGGCCTCGTCCTGTCAGATTCAATGTGACAGCACTCTAACAGGGAGCCATTACATTCAATGGGGATTTCAATACCTTGACAGTGACGTTGTTGCTGACATTGCTGGGGAATTCCCTGGCATGGACTTGTGGGGTGTATAAATATATATATATATATATATATATATATACTATATATATATATACACACACACACACACACACACATACATATATACGCACACATACACATACACACACACACACCCACAGGGTCTCCTGACACAGCAAGTCACTTACTCAGCGTAAATGCAAGTATGCTGCAAAGCAAATGGGGGGGAATGTAAACAAAAACAGGTATATAATATATTATATCCCTATAAGAAATGTAGGTTTACGAGATTGTTAGACTCATGCTAACTTTAAAAAAGTCTGAAAATGGTCATGCACAAATCAAGGCAAGTAAAATGAATATATTGTGGGTATTATTTCCCACTCACTCTAGCTGTGTACAGCTGATATAAATGAAAAAAACATTTAGCCATTTTCTTTTTCTAAATTTTATTCATACAAAGTGACATCATACATTAATGAGTAAGCTAGTTTGAGCAGAGCCCTCCTCACTTGTTGTTTCTTTAAGTCAAATTGTTATTTTATGTACTTTATACTCATTGACAACAATACGGAATATGATGGCGGCAATACTTATTCTGGAAAAAATAAATATTTGTGTGTGTACGTTAATTGATAACGAGAGAACAGAGTTGAACAGAGACATAGTAAAAACATGAAAAGCCCTGGTCATTAAAGCGTTAAGTACCCAAGCAGAGTTCCACACTGAAACAGTGCTTGCATTGCAGAAAGACATGGACGGTGAAGCAAACAGTTTGTTTTACAGATCTCTGAAAAGCAAATTTGGAGCATGACTGCTCATGTAACTGCATAGACCAATCATATTAAATCGCATCAGAAAGAAAAGAAATAAGGGGAAAAAATAAAAATTGATTGAAGGGTATCTAGAATGCAAGGACGCATTGAATATTTTGGGGAATGAAGAAGTTACAATTGTAAACTGTATGTTTAAAAAGGCATAATAAAAGCAAATATGAAAAAAAACTTTAGTGTTTTACATGTAACGATTTATTGTTTTAATGGATGTAAACAAAAAAAAAGTACAGAATTAAAGTCACAAATGCACTTACAACACATCTTACCTATTTAAGTTAAACCTATATTCATAAAAACAACAATGCACATCTTGGGAAACAGCGACAACAGCTACGGCACGTGCCGTTAAAGAATATATATACTCCATTATAATTCTTGGAAGGGTAATGTGCCGGTGAATGATGGCGCAAACAATAGCGAATCAATTACAATGGTATAGAATTTGGATGGAGGAGGTGCGGGAGATTTCATTGACAGCACAAAAATCTACTTGGTAAATTATGCCACATTGTTGTGCAAATACCACGGCATGTGCTGCCTTTTGTTTTACTACATTTAGCCAAAATATCTCGTCAATGCAGTAAAATGCCATTAAGGAATGGTGCCAGGCATGGCAATTTTAGTCTTTGGGTACCACGCCAATACAGTGTACTGTGAGGCATGTAAACAAAGTATCGGAAAGCATCATTAATCAAGGAAGTTTAACCCTTAGAGCGCCACAGCTAGGTTATCTGGGTTATCTGGGCTAGAAAAAAAGAGGGGGAAAAAGTGCTTCTATAAACCAAATATACTGTATATTTTTGTTTATTTTTACTATTCTTTTATGTGTATGTTTGAAGAAGATGCGATTATTTGGGGTTTTTTCAATTTTTCTGCTTCAAAGGTTCAATCATTCAGGTGAACATCTACCTTAAAGTTCATGACTGGAAACAAAGAAGTTACGCTGCATGATGACAATAAGTAACATGTGCACGGTCACAGTCTTCTAAATGTAAAGTGTAAACTAAAACTAAATGGAACTAGTAATATGCAAAGTGTTAACAGCTTCAAAATGTTAGCAGAAAGTTGGCTCCTGAGAAGTCTAAAAATACAAGCAAGGTGGCTAATTACTTACCCTACAGCTTGCACCTATAGTTCCTCTTGTTAACACAATGGATTGCAGCCTAATGTATAGACTGGCGGAGTCCAACTCTATGGGTCAGTATATCTTCCAAGGCTCTTTTACTAACTAAATATGGACCTCCGACAATTACTAGCCTATCCCTACACATTCATCAGCCTATTTTTGTCGTTGGCTGCCACAGGCTTGGGGAAGTTGTAAAAAGCAAGGTATGAGCACATGCTTGCTCCTTATCTAAAGAATCCTGGTATCTACAAGGTCTGCTCATACATTTATTTCAGATAAGCGGCCCGCGCCATTCTTTCCTCTGACGCAGCAGGAATCGTGTAAATATCGGCACACCTGTGCTTAAGCATTTTATTTCTGGCAGTTTGTGTTTTGGCTAAATAAAGCCTACTTTGTTTCCAGCATTTCTGAACACTGTTTAGGTCTCAAAAATGGCTTGAGAGCAACTGCTGTGCTATAATTTGTGCAAGTATAACAAGATATTATAATATAAAAGGGTTTGTCATAGGCCAGTGTTCATGCGCATACCCGAGAACTCTCAAACGTTTGACCCTGGTGTCTAGGCATTTACCCCAATCTCAGGGTGTCAGAAAGAACAGGCTAAAGCTCAGGGATGTACTGTGACTTCATGATACCTGAGCACGCAAACTGGTAAGATCCTCAGTGGTATGTCACAGTTGAAATACCTGCGGCTTAATTCAGAATTTCCTTATCCCTTGATAAGCCGCGGTTTTGGTAGGGGATGTTACCAGAACCATTGGACTGCCGCCATTACCGGAAATTTCCGGTAAACACCACTTTTTTCTAGTAAGCAGCACAGTATGGTCCTATGCGTATGGTGGGGCACAGGTGTACAGAATTGCACCATAACATACACATGGCAACAGGCTCCTATGTCACATCATGGACGGTGGGCTAAGCAGCTCTACAAAGAGTTTTATATTGAATCCAGAGTGTGTTCGGAGATCTCAGATAAAGAAGAAATCTGATCCTTCTACTTGTGTTTAAGTGTTGTACTTTGCAATGTCTGATGCACCCATTGATGGACACCAAAGTTTAATCACTAATGCAGGTGTATTTTCAACTGACCAACTTCAGAATGTATTGTGAAGAGTCCACCCCAGTGAGCTTTCTTTAGGTCTAGGTTTGCATGTACATAGGTAAGCCTGCGAAATTCATTACATCACCTCAAAGATATCGCTATGCATTATGTAGGCCCAACAGAAACCTGGAGCGTAGGCCCTTAATAAAACACAGAGAATGCAATGCTCTGAGAAGCTCCCCTCTAAATTCCTGCTTCAAATAAACCTGGATTTGTAGATTTGACATTTTCCTGAAGAAAAAAAAATAACCCTGTGAAAGCTTTCACTGCTAAGTGGTAAACCTTATGATGTCAGAAGTTTGAAATGAAGGTAGACAGTGTTAAGTGAAGAATGGCTCTTCATAAGAATTAACTTTGTAAACGCAAACATAAAAACCGGAGAGCAACTTTTCAGAAAAAAACAAAGCCCTAACAGATGAAGTCCCAATAATAATAAAAGTTATAAAGTAAAACTATATTTATAACGGTACCTTTTCAAAAGTACCATTGTGGTAATACCCTCAATGCGCTGGCCTAACTAGCTAGGCCTTTGTTCCAAACGCTGCTAAGAAGTGAAAGGAATGAGAGAAACCGAGACCAGAAGTTGTTGGAAGCTCTGATCAATATAAAGACACACAAGTAAAAAGCCACTTCAACAAATGGGAATAAAAATGGCGGAAGACCTTGGTATGTTTACTTATCCAGTACATCAAAATTACAGGTATCCACGGGACGCTTTACAAACAATATGCAAATCAAATGCATGTTTAAATTCCCCCTCTGTATTAACCTTAACCATTTCTACTGGAAGGCACCTTCTCATTAATACCTTAATATACACACACAGGTATGCACATGCAAGAACATTTCTAGATTCATTTTTGAAATAAAGACGCGAGTGTGGTGCTACATTAAAATAACACACTGAATTACAAGGCAAACAACATGCCTGTATATCTTATTCTGCAGCGGATGGTTAACAGACAAAATGTGAAGAATTCTTATAAACCTAGTGTTTTGCTCAGATGCTAAGCTCCTCCAGACTGTGATTCCCTCTACGACACTGTTTGCACATTATGTCACCTCAGAGACAATGTGGTTTTGAAAAAACGACAACATATTTAATTCAATTCATACGCCAAAGAGTGGCATTCAAGCTCTGCTGAGACTAAAAAAAAAAACAAAGAAATGGACCATTCAATCTAAGGGACCTCCTGACATATACTAACCCTAATGAGACCAACCTCCTAAATGAAAGTTGCATATCTACAAGGGGAACGACCCTTGTCCCCACGTTGACCTACAATGTTAACCACTCTGCTGTCACGGAGGCCTTTTCTCGCTGCCATTTACTGCACTGTAGGCTTTCATAAGAGGGAAAAGGTTAAGCTGTATATGGTTTCTGCAGTCAATAAAACTTAAGGTATAGTAACCAGCAGTGAACTTGAACAGCATCAATACTAAGCCATTCTGTAAGAAAGCCAAGACAAAGGATACACCATGTTCATCCTCTGGGGGTCAACATTATACTTTCCCATCATCAGCCTCAACCTTTTTTCTCAGATCATGAAATATAATAAGAGCCGGGAAATCAGCCTTCCATCATTACTTCATCTAGGACAAGATCACGGCTTTGCACAATGACATGTAGCATAGCTCATTGTCAGCACTGCCACTCACAGCCACCTTCACTAGGTAAACAGCTGCATGGAATATTCCAAAAACAGACAAAAAGAAAATGCCACAAATATATGAAAAACAAACACCAGACACAATGCTAAACACAAGGAAACCAAACTGCTAACCTCTCAGGTTTTTGGGGTGGATTTGTTTTGTCCGAGGCATGATCCTCCTCCTGCTGATGATGCCTGGCTTTTCCTTCTCAAAAATGGAGAGCGGTGCAGAGGGAGAGGAACCTCCATATACCCACCAAGTGCATCAGTCAATCCAGCAGCTAAACAAGGGAAGGAGAAAAAAAAACATGAGGGAAGACAAGACTAAAGAAGCCTGAATGTACCGGGGGCCCTGGGACTCTGCTCCCCTCCCACACTCCTCTCCTCTAACCCCCCCCTCCTTATTCTCCCCACCACCTCTAAATATACAGCCCAACGTGCGAGCTGCAAAACATATTAAAAAGATTGCACAGAAAAGAAAGTAATCTGGTACTGTTAAAAATATTAAGGAAGGAGGGGGCTATTGGGAATACTAGATGGAGTATCTCTCGCATACACACACACACCTCCTTCAGGGCATTGCAAAACAAAACAGCATCATCTTGCACATGAAAATCTTGCTGGCTGCTCGCCTCTGGATCATTCATGGTTTTATGAATCACATGCAATGTGCACATCCCACAAATGTGCCTGCTTTACAAATCGGGATGCCTGCTTGTCCTATTGCAACACTGCAAGCAAGTATACTGGGGAGGGAGAAGAGAGGAAGGGAGGGAAAGGCGAGAAGGAGGAGGGAAGGGGGGTAGAGAGACTGGGGTGACAGTGGAGAGGGAAAGAAGATGAGAGAGCGAGAGAGCTTGCTAGCCTTTGAATAAGAACAGGCATGCAGCAATTCAAGTGGCACTTCCACACAGACCCAGCCAGGCTCACCAGCAGAGAGGTGGGATTAGAAGTGTAGAAGGGGAGGAGGACAATTATATCATCATTACCACACTGAAATGTGACCTTCACGGTGCTTGGCGGTTTCATTTGTTATTTTGTCCAGTTACTTATTTCTTTATTTGCAGGTATATCACAGCTGGGAATGGATTGCCCATATCAGGAATTTTGGTATAATATTGACTTTATGTCTGTATTGTAACAGATACAAGTTTCCATTGTTGTCCCTCTAAATGTAGAAGGTGGGGATGTGCTAACACATTGTTTCTTTGTTATGTGTCAAGTTGCAACAGCTGAATGCACAATTCAATACACACACACCTCTAACTTCTAGCTCTAGAACGCCGGTATAGCAAGGGTTAAGAGCATCCCCTGGCAGAGAGGAGGGGAGGTAAATGTTTGTGCGGAGAGCAGGCAGGATGCCATAAGAGCAGACTGGCAGCCTGAAGGAGGGTGGGTTGTTTTTTTTTTTTGTTTTTTGTTTTTTTTTAACAAGGGCTGGGGACAGATAAAGGAATGGGATGGGAAAGTAGATTAAAGCTGGATCCATGTACTTGACAGGTCGGAATGAACAAGAGGAGACAGGGAATGGTTGGATAATGTGCTGCAAAAAAGGGGAAGGAACCAACAGTAGAAAAAAAAAAATGTATGAATGAATCTGGGAGGAGCTTGGGGAAACCCCTATGCAACACACAGAGACTTACAGGAACCCAGAGCAGTAGAGCCGTGCGAAGAAGCAGTGTGCTTACTGCTGCCCCCACCCCTGCTGATATCACCTGGACACAGACATATATAGTCAAAGGGCTATATTACACAATACATTGTGTAACACATCTTAAAATTACACCATTTCATTTTAAATAAAAGCATAGTGATTACGATTTGGCAGTGCAATACATTTTGTCTAAAGCTGCACTTGTGACACCAGCATTTTTCTTTTGGGCCGGGGGTGTCATTGTGTCCCTCCACCACTCTTCCAGTTTCTATAACCCCTTTCCAAAGATAACCATTCAATTGGAATCGTTAAATTGGGTTTCCACATGGCAACTTTCCAAACACAGAGAAATCAGCGAAATTACTAGATTTTAATTAGCATAAATATATTTAAAACAGGCTATACACAGAGTCCATCCATTTTACAGTGAAATTTCGCCATAATTCAATTCTGCATTGCACCTCTAATGCATAAAATTAACTTCTATTACAACCTAAGATTCTGCACTAGAATATATGAAACTAGTAAGCAGGCTATACAATAGTATAAAATATGAATACACTTTTTAAAATTCACATTAAGGCGCCTAATACAGTCTAGGTAACAGGATTATTCCTCGTCAATTGTAAAGAAAGCCCAAATCCTTACCGAACTAAGATTAAGTTACAAGATAAGACACCATATAACTGGCGCTCAGCACAGAGGTCATCGGCCACAGAGGTATATGATGAAGTAGCTTGGTGCGCTGCCTTGGGTCAGGCCTAGGGCCGCACTCCATCGGTACTTACCATACCCCTTTGCAATGCTCCTCATCCTTGCATTACCTTTAACTATTAGGTGCCCACATTGGCCATTTTTTTCCAGAACATACATGCATGTCACATGTCACTGACCAGCGCATCTAAAAGTACTACCACTCAACATGTGGGGTGTACAACAGAGTAGCTTATTCCATACTGTGGTTTTATAGCACTTTACAAATACTGGTCAGCAACGTGTGAAACACGGCCTAGAGAAAAAAAAAATTAAAAAGTGGTTGATGTAGCTGCATTACTTTAAGGGTTACCAACTTTTCTTAAATACACCACCAAATGCTTCTTACTTTCTTAAGCGAATCACTGCCCCTGGGTCCAAAGCCAAACACAACAAAAAAGTATATATTGTGCACACAAAAGGGTAGCTAATTTTCATTTTGTTGCTAGTAATGACTTTTCCTTTCCTGTGCTTGTATCTTGCGAACAACCAATGTTCTTTAAAACACAAAAACGAAACAGCATTTGGCCTGTTGCTGCAATTAAGTGTGATCTCAAGTAATTACACAAGTAATTGTGTTTTGAATAAAGAAGTCATTGCTTTATAAACACATACAAGTGAATATCTCCTAGATTAAACGCAACCTTCACACCAATCCTCTAGATTGGCGCCTAGAAAACGCTCTACGTGAACGGTTCTCCATTCATGAGAAAAGCAAATCTGGGCCAGAAGATTTATCTGGGTCATTGGACGGCCACTAACATTCAATATACATATAAAAAACTACAATACATTGAAATAATAAGTGCAATACATGTCAAAACCTTAGCGAGAGGGAGGTAGATAAATGGAACATCAGAAGTGTTAGAGGCTTATATAGTGGTGTGGGGGGGGGGAATTTAAACATGCGATAGACATAAAGCCATCCCCACTCTAAGACAAGATCAAGGACTTGATTAAAGATCTGAGTCTGTACATCAGGAAAAATGGGCAGACTAGATGGGCCGAATGGTAGCTAAACAACTAACACATCCTACGCTTCTATACAACGTATTACCTAACCTGAAAATGCAGTAAATTCACTAAGGTACTTTTTCCCACTGCTTCTCTACAACCCCTGTTATGTGTCTTGAGGCATATTGAAGAAGCAGGCAAGAGGAGACCAAATGACAGCCACGTACAATAATTTCCTCCTTTCCTCTCAGCCGTGATGGTATTTTTTCAAGGGCAGTGAGAGGAGACTGCCTCATTCCTAGCTCTATGCGTGGTGTTTGACAATGGGAGGGCACAGCGTGGAGAGGCAAGCATTAACCCATAAACTCCTGCATGTTATTCAAATAGAGGCACGCCAGGAGACAGTAAACTTGTTAATCCTGTTAGCCCTAAAAGGGCAAAAAAAACAACAAAATGCAACCACTATTTCTACTCCAACAAAGAGTTTCTTCTCCTTTATCGCCAATTATTAAGAGTATTATGAAGAGTATTATTCTTTGTTGACCTTATAGTTGAATTTGAATTTCCATCCAAGATTCTCTCTTAAGCAAAGATGAATGTTGTCAAGTAGAAAATGCAATACGGCAAACGCTTCTTGTTTAGCAATGTAAAATACACTGGATGGATAACTTTCTCAAACTAGCACTCATGGCCATCTATAATGTGACATAACAGCAGGGATTGTATTCATTAAACCTAAATAGTATAAGACCTTAATAGTATAAGACTAAACAAAAGCAAAACGCTGGCACTAATAAAGAACGAATTGCCAAAGCCAACCAATTTCATATAGTTATCAAAAACACTAAGATCAGTAGCTATATAAAATTGGGTATGTAATGCTATGTCTACTTATAACGTTAATACCACGGGCAGGTATTCCATTGTTTAACTAATCCCAATATTAAGATTGCTGCCAGGGGAATTGAAGGTTGGGTTGTATACATGTATCTGTTTATCTACGTTAATGCAGTTCTGTGGATATATGAGGCTATGTTTTACAACAATAAAATGTTCATTCCTGCTGTACTCAATTCATGGTGTGCAGGGTTTCAAGGTGTGCATGCTGGCTGGTGCTGGGATTTCGGGGACAACAGGAGGATACATCTGGGTGATCCCCGGGAGGGACTACAGCTCTCTTGGTGAATCCATTACAATATAAGAAACAGAAAATGGGTTAGTGTATAAAAAAAAAAAAAAGATTACGGTATTTCCCCACGTACAAGACGCACCTTTTTTAGAAAAAATTGGGGATACAAATTGGGTGCGTATATATGTGTGTGTGTGTGTTAGCATGGATCCATGTGTAGGGGCCACAGGGAAGATGAAAGTGATGTGTATGTACTGGCTGCCTGAGCATGATAGGAGTGCGATTGCTAACAATTGCTACAGCTAACATCAATCACACTCATATCATGCCCAGACAGCCAGTAAAATAACTTTATGTAATATATATATATATATATATTTTATTTTATTTTTCATTTCGGCCCCCAAAAATAGGGGTGCGTCTTATACTTGGGGAAATACGGTATAGTGCTAAATTTAAGTAGTCTTATCATAATAGCAGTCAACAAGAAGGGTTCAATTAGCAGGGCCACTTTTATCGGCCACTTAGATAACATCTCCTGGTTCCTTTTTTGATCTTAGGCAGTTTTGTTTCACACTCTTTTACAAGAGCACATGTGATTTGTGAATGTGTCCTCCCAAATAAAAAAAAATAGCAACATGGATTTGTCAGCTTTTATACTTAATTACAAATTTAAAAAGTTTCCACTACATGTTAAGTTCTATCATGTCCTCATGGTGCCCTCAGGACACGCTTTCCTTGACAGTTGCTGCAGAAGGAATCAAGCTTTCATTGTAAGGCTTATATGGATGGTAACAAAGTGGTAAAAAGACAAAGATTTAATAATTGCATAGACAATAGTTGTCCAGTCTGAAGACCATGGGCTTCTAAAAACATAATTAAAGAAAAACAAGGGTGACAAGGTACTTCTATATACCCGACATGTCTGTTATATTCTCCCAAATAGGAACAGAAAACTCAATATGCAGTATCTCCTGTAATTATGTAACATATCTATACCGAATATCAACTGGCATATTAGTGGCCTTAGGCCTTAAAGTTAAGAACATTTCATTAAACAATTCTTCCTGATTTGGTACCTAGCGGAGGAAACCTGCAGACCACCTGTGAAACTACCCAACACGTGTTTCGCCAATATGGCTTCATCAGGGGCTCAAAAAGTAGAAGTTATATATGTAGCCAATACTAATGGAATCTAGTAAATAAAGCTACACAAGCTCTACTTTCTGGAATGTTGTGCTTGTATTGTCGTTGTGAACAATGTTGTCTGTGCAAATGTTAAAAACAGACATCAACATGATGGCTCCAACAATGAATCAGAACATCTTACCATTTAGAGGAAACAAAAAAACAAAACATGATTGGACAACAAACATGACAACAATAAGACTATTTTTTTAAAAAATACCGTATTTACTCGATTATAATACAAGTTTTTTTCCCCAGAGCAAATGCTCTGAAAAGTAACCATTGCCTTATATTCAAGGTGGTCTTCTAATCAGACCTCAAACAGAGGTCTGACTACAAGACTAAGATCCAGATGCCCCGCATATAGGGGGTTAAAAGAATATCAGGGAGACAGACTGGCAAATAGGGGTCAAGAGGCGTATCTGGGAGGCAGATGTGCATAACTGGGGACAGGTTGGCAAATGAAAGGAAATAAAAACAAAAAAATGCATTTTTCTCAATCATAGTTTTATCATATATGAAAAAAATAGTTTACATGTGAATTAATATTTACCATTAAAACTTTTTTCTTTTAGGGTAGTCTTATATTCAGGCGTTTTCCCCAAATTAATATTCAAATTTTGGGGGTCGTCCTATAATCGAATAATACGGTAATATTCATAACATAATAAAGGAAGTTGTTCTGTAATCATAAATTCCAGCCTATTAGTGCAGTTAAGATTTTGTCTTCTTTTATCTCAGAATACTATGCTTGTCTTCCATTGTGCAGAAAGTGTGAATAGTGCTCTCCATGGGTTTAAGACCACAGAGATGTTGGATCCCCAATGGTCTTTTTCTGAGGTTGGACTAGGGATATGCAGCCCATTCCTTCCCTCCTAGACCAAAGTCAAAGGAGGGTCGAATCTTCTAAGGTCTCCTCCAAGAATGCGACCCACTTAAGTCTTCTTATGGCGGGTCTTTGGGTACCCGGGTCCACTGTGGAATTTTCAAGCGTGATCAAAATTTAAATTCTGAATCCATAAATCAAATTCAAACTACACCTACCCCAAAGGTAAAGTGTTGAAGTGCCTTTTTCAGGCCCCAGCCCAGGCCGGTGCTATACAAATTTCTCTTCTCCCACACCAGCCATAGGCCAGGGCATATTTAAGCATGGAGAAATAATAGAAATACCAGAGAAAGAATCAGATCCCAGGCTCCATGAGACTACCTGGCCTTAAGGCCAGAAGGCCAAGCTTTCTCTCTTTCCTGGTACTCACTTGATCTTAGCTAAATGGTAAATTATTAATACTTTACAGTTAAACTTGATTAAAGACAAGGCCTAGTGTCCCACCTAGCCTTACCAGTAAAAACCACACATAAAAGTACTAACTGCAGAGGATCTATAGTTCCTCAAACTCGGCCCTCCAGCTGCTGCAGGACTACATCTCCCATAATGCTCCTTCAGCTAAGGGGCTGGCTGAGGAGTATGGGAGATGTAGTCCTGCAGCAGCTGGAGGGCCGAGTTTGAGGATCCCTGCTCTATAGTCTGTTTCACACTACCATATGGGGGAATTCTGCAGTATCCCCTATGCATTCGCAAAAGGTGACCACATGAACATTAATGGAGCACTCAGCTATCACATTCATCAAACCGCATACTATGGCTGAAGTGTTACTGGACATTACTTGGGCATTCAACTAAGCTAGGAATGCTAATCGTAACACCGTAGATAAATATTAAAGCAGAGGTAGTGAAATAGCATCTTAAATGACATCTGTAATTTAACCATCTGAGTGCTGTGTATAACGTAGAAATTCACTGCGTTATACAGAAAGTTTCTGGAAAGGAAGCTTGGGTGAACCACTTTCTGGAAGGTACAAAGGATTCTGGGATAACTAGTAAGGGGTTGCAACAGTTGTCTGTATAAGAACAGAAGTGTTGCAGGTCAGGAGACTCATTAGGAAGCTGCGCAAGATGGCGTTCAAGAGAATGCTGTGAGCTGAGAGAGGCTTCCCAAGGATGAAGGCCCATGGAGGAGGAATTGAAAGCTACATCATTTTAACGCTTAGCTGTTTTATAACGTGTAACAGTGACCTAATTAAATATACACGTTTCTATATAATTTTCTTTGTGCTTCATTCATCACACATTCCATGAAGAACAAACCTTGTAAGATCATCTTTGCTCGCAGTGTTGGGACTCATATTACCTCTTTGGTGGCCAGTCCAATTTTCAAAGTAGCTATAGGTGACATTCTGAAAAACAGCTTATACTAGAGAAGCCTTTTCTTTTTAATAAAAACAAATTTATTTTGTCTAAATGTATAATTCAATGTCCCTGACACTGTGTACTTTAATATGAATTCTTTCAAAATGAAAATACATAAAATTTACCAGACACAGAAGAGGCTGTCCTGCAGCAGCAGCCCTTCTTATCCATGATCCAACGGTTCTTGTCATTGATTGGCTGCTGTTAGCAGTTAATTAGTGCCAGGCCCATGATCCCATTAAAATCAACGGCAGCACTTATCACACTGGGCGCATTGGAGGAGAGTAGGTCACGTGCAGGGAGATGAGCTCAGCCAAACACGTCTCCTGCAGGGCATTTAACTGTAGGTAATGGAAAACGGACAACACAAAGGGACCACAGCTACCATATGCATTAAAGTAGGTATGATGGCTGGAGTGTCCCATTTAAAGCTCCCAATCATTTATCCAACAAATGGCGACGGTACATATGGATTATCAATTAGGTAGAATGAAACAGGGGTGTATAACCTCTTAATTTTCTAATCTGGAAAAACACACGCGCAACACGGGCTGGGGATTCTTTCACATTAGTCTTCTTTGCTTTGGAAATATTTTGTAACTCACCATTTAGAATTCTGTTCTCTGTATTTTGCATAAAAAGGTATTCCTTGCTTCGATTCATTATTGGCATGTTCAAATAATTGACCATCCCCAAAGTGTGAGCGTTCCCACACAAAAAAAAAAAAAAAACAGAAAAACATTGACTGTGAAGATGGAACGTTCCCTTAATGTTTCTCCAAGTTATTGCTGTTAGTGTATTAATCATTCTGCTTTGCTTTCCATGTTTTGACACTGATATACGAGTTTTGAAAACACACAGGCAAATATACACACAGCCAGTGGGAAGAATACTGCTGACTGTAGCGTTGGGCTACATTGAGGTGCAGTGGGGAAGATCTGTGAATTATGACTATGGAGAAAAGAGAAAAAAAATACCCAACAACTAAATTAGCCGCAGCAACAGCAAATAAATAGATAAAGGGAGAGTGGGAGTCTAATTTAAAGACCAAAGAAAAAAGGACAAAATCAGCTGATAAAGTTATAACAGGAATACTATTACTAGACAGGATATACACATTTTTTATTTAGTAGGGGACATGCTATTTTTTTGTAAAATTTACATTGTTAACATAAAACTACATAAAAATGTAACCAAAGGTAATTGCGCAATATGTGGTAAAAAAAAATAAAATATGCTATATTCTATGCTGGAAAAGTAAGAAACACGGTGGACACGGCTCTCGTCATTTATATTTCCTCATATTCTAGTCTGCATTTAGTAGGGTTTTTAGCTGAAGAGGATTTTTTTTGTAGCATGCCATTTTTCTCCAGAGATAGGAAATTGGTCCTAAACTCCAACTATGATCAAAAACAAAAAAACAGCCGATCAAAAACAAGTTACGAAAAGCCCAAATTATTGATCACATTTCAAGCTCTAGATGTGGCTAAACAAACATGGTTGGGAAATATTCATTACTATCAGAGGCCCTTTATATTGTATAGCCATGTCAATGAAGAAACCATAATAAGGCAGTCATAGTATATATGTTTTTTAATTCAAACAATGCCATTCCACCTTCTACTGAATTGAACATTCTATAACTGAATAACGCATTAAAAAAAGGACCATTCCTACCAGTGTTCTTTACCCATAAAAAGAATAAAAGTTTGCCAAATTCATTTTCTAGGGAATGCGTAATTATCACGTGATGCAAAAAACAGACACTGATAGGTTTTAGGTTCAATAAAACTGAAAAAAAAATCTTAAAAAGAAAAAAAAATAATTCCTAAAGTATTTCTTAAACTATTAAGAGTTAAGGTTTGGTCTGATAGTATATTCCTGGAGAGGATGGAGTTTATTTGCAGAGTTGAAGCTATTTATTATGAAGGCCTAACCTTGGTGACTTTCCTCTCCATAGTTGGTCCTGCATAAAGCATAGTAACATTTTAAAGAAATCTCACGAAAATTACGCATTTAGTACAAGACAGTGAAGCACAAATAATGTAAGAATCCATGTCGTAGCCTATGAAATGTCAATGTATTTGATGGACAGGCCTGTGCCCACAGTCCATTAAGAAAGCACAGGATTTCTCTTTGCAGATTTTCCACCATAGGCTGTTTATCGTTTATCATATGAGCACAGCCACAGCCTATATCATACCTCTGTGCATCCCAACCCTAGACTTCGGAATAATAAGGTTCTGTCGAAGCAAAAGAAGATGCCCCAGCAAACCACAGGTTGCAGAGCTATATATGGCCTGCCTAAAAAAAAATCTAATATATAAAAGGATATTAAATTCTGTACAGCAAGAACAAAGACTCGAGACATATGGATAGCTGATAAAATTGCATTGTGGAGCAAAGAATAACAAGTAAGTTCTTGCAAGTGAGTTATACTATCACTATATGATTACAAGTTTGGTGGTAAATTACTAGCTACGTGGCATCCCCGTGCTCTGTATAAATTATTCAAGAACCTGAACTCACCCTTAAAATGTATTATTGTTAGGAATTACTGGCAGTAAGATGTGCTCTTCCGAGGGATTGACAAGCACAGGTAACGTGCATCTCAGAGACTGCACAAACACAAAGAAGCAGACAAGACACGACATATACACTATAATTTCACACTGTATCGGGAGCTTTGGAATAAAGTGCTCACAGTCGCACCAGTGTTGCTGTCATTAATAAAGGGGCACATTATTATCGGTGTGGCTTTCACCCCCAGAAAACTAGAGCTACAGTATTATTATATTTTCTTATAACTGTGCCCTTAAGTGCTCAGAATCAAAGTGTAGAACTATACACTTAAGTAAAAAAAAAAAGATATCACCTAGCACTAATAATTAACAATTATGGAATTAATATTGTTCAAGGAAGTCTTATTTTAGAAAGCTGTCTAGACAGCTCTGAAGCTTTATATCTTTAAATAAAACTCACACGTTGAAGGTAGTGACTCTGCACTGTGGATTTTTTATTCACCTTCAATCTACTATTTGTACGAAGTTCCTGAGAAAACCTCCCTGTTCAGCAGGGAGAGAATCCAAAAAGGAATTCCTCTGTGCCGTGTACTTAAGAAGATACACCGATCAGCCATAACGGCCACCTGCCTTGTGTGTTCTCCAGGTAAGCAACACACATGTACCCAGCCATCCATGTGATGTATCAGACCAGGCTACCTTCTTCCATTGCTCCGTGGTCCAGTTCATATGCTCACGTCCATTGTAGGTGCTTTTGCCAGTGGCCTAGGGTCAGCATGGGCACTATGGCTGGTCTGACTACGCAGCTCCATACCCAACAAACTGGGGTGGATTGTGTGTTCCAACACTTTTTTTTAATATCAGAATCAGCAATACGTTTTTCAGCAATCTCAGCTACAGTAGCTCATCTCATCTCTTGGATTTGACCACATGGGACAGCATTCGCCCCCCCCCCATGCGCATCAATGACCCTTGGCCACCATTGACCCCGTCGCCAGTTCACCACTTTTCCTTCCTTGGACCACTTTTGATAGACAGACCACTGCAGACCGGGAACACCCCACAAGAACTGCAGTTTTGGAGATGCTCTGACGCTAGTTATCACAATTTAGCCCTTGTCGAAGTTGCTCAGATCCTTACACTTGCCTACTTTGAGGACAAAATGCTCACTCGCTACTTAATATATCTCACCCACTGACAGATGCCATGATAACAAGATTATTAGTGTTATTCGCTTCACCTGTCAGTGGCCAATGCTAAGGCTGATCCATGTACACGGGATCTGTGAATGTTTCAGTAAGGTCTGTCTTTCATTAAATGTAGTATTACACAGCATAAATAATATATTTTCTCCCAATCTAAGCATTTAAATGTTTTGTTAGGCTTATGACATTGCTTAGATTCTCATCAATTTATACTTTTGTCTCTCCTCCAACAGCACAACAAAACCATCTAGAAGGATGCAAAACTACCCAATAAATGTAGAGGTTGGCTAGAAATAGGCAAATGTACATATTTGTATTTTATGTCTCCAACAGGCTACAATGACTGCCGACTCTCCACCGCCAAATTCTAAAGTAATAAACTCTAAAATGGAAGGTGTCTGGAAGCAGTTTGTGGGACAGTCGTGATTTTCAGGGCACTGTTTGGGGTAGTTGCACCACTGTTCCACTTTTGCGCAAAGGGAGGATCATAGGTTGGTTGGGAGATCCTCTGATCTCTTTACTGCCTAAGGGAGTGGTAAAATCAGCGATGCTCTTTGCACCAACCATATGGCCATCTTGTAACATTCTACAGCTGGGCAACGCAAGGCGACTCAAGTAACAAGTAACAAGGGCACCTGAAACGTTGGAAGGCATGGTATAGAATATCCTCAAAAGAGAAATTCTTGTCATCACATGCATATAATAGCTGACCTCACCTTTAAAATGTCATGGGGGGGCATGCAAATGCAAAAATAGAAGCATGGGTCAGAATCCTATTTTTGCTAGTTACCAGTTTTCACAGAAGAACTGAAAGCACAATGTTGCTTGGGCTTATGAGGGGGTGTTTAAACCAAGTAAAGCTTTTAATTATTTGTTTTCTTCTTCTTTCTTGCAGGTAAAGAATAAGTACTTTGAAATGTATCGCCCTTTGGTGGTGTTGTACATGGTGTTAACCTTTATTTAATTATGGTGTCCCCAGTAAAGCCTACATTCAGTTTCAGGGATCTGTGAAGCTAGAAGAAGACGTCTCACTCTGGAAATGCCTCCGATTTACTTCCCCAGCACCGTGTCCCCTGTACTGTCCAATCAGGGACAGGGATTTAATTGGTTGGTTTACTGATACGACCACATTTATTATGTCCAAGATGTCTCCTTTGTAACATGTGCCGACTACTACAAAGTGAAGTCGTATACTAGGACTGAAAGCAAACATAAAATAGCTGGCAAAACGTGAACCGAAACAACTGAGGGTTTTGTTTTGTATATACAGAAGGAAAAAAATAAGCTGATCTTAATCTCTCTGGATGGAAACATTTCACAAACACGCTTTTAAAATAGCCTCCTGTCCTCGATCACCCGTGTTTATTGTATGTATGACAGCATGATGTGTGTACATATAATACCCTCTGTTATCCGTGGCCATAGTGCGAGAGCTTTCGTCCTGCTATTTTAGAGAGGAAGTAAAGCTGTATTTCTGACACCAAGAAAACTCCTGGCAGGACTACAGTCATGTGACTCAGTGACAAGGGAGGGGGGGTGTCAGGGGATATGTCTGGTCCCGCCTAGTGTCTATTGCTAAAGCCGTCCAATGACGTCACTGGGTTTCCCCCTCCCCTTGGTGCACTCCAAAGCATTCCCTCCAGTCCTAAAGCTTTAACTGAGGGGCCCAATCAGGGGGGACTCTGAATGTTCAAAACTGACGGGTTTTCCACTCTTTACAATTAAAACGTGAACGTAAGAGGCGCACCTCCTGAAGGTCAGTCCTGAGGAGCGGCATCTGTCTTTTTGGTTCTGCTGTCCCACCCCAAGATCCCTTCCTTTCTAGGTCCGAAGTAAACATGAGGCTATCGGAGAGCTGGATCAGTAAAACACTAATAATTTGTGCAAATAAAATACACGTAAAGTCATTCAACAGTAAAAAAAAAAATCTAGATAGTGACCCACCAACATGATAAAGCCCTGAAAAGATAACATATCAGCAAAGAGCAAAAAACAGTACGTTTATGGCAAGGCCATGTACCTAAGCACTTGAGCGCCACCGTTTCCTCTGTCCTTTACTGGTCATTTAGCAGAGTCTTCACGCGACGTTGATACCTTTATTGGGCCAACATACAAAAAGATTGAACGTCACATAACACAGCTATATCCATTATTTGTATCACGTAACTTATTTACATTCTTCCTCCCAATGCCAAGGTAAATTAGCAGTTTGTGGTCAAACACGCCATGCCCCACAGAACACGGAATCACCTGACTTATCCAAACAAAACACCGATGATGTATCAGCGTATAAACAATGCAGAAAGGAACCCGGTGTGATGCCAAAAGCGGCTGCATAAAGAACGAAGCACACCACTGTTCCAAGGACCTGAGCGCCTTTATCTTCTCCGATTACTCAGCTTATCACAGTCACAGGTATTGTGCGGAATTAAGTGACATCATCAATTTGCCGATTATAAAAAGGGATTTTGCAATCCTAACCCCAGTCACGACCAAAGGTATTTCGCACCCTAAACACTGAGCTTTATCACCAGGTTTCTTTAAAGCGACGCACCAGTGTCCAATGCAGCTTCATCAATGAAGAATGCGTGATAAGTACTTCAGGCGTTTTCCATCCTGTAATGAAATCACTTACCTTTTAGGAGAAGCTGCAGCAAAACCCCCCTTTCATGGTCCAGTTTTTGCACCACTGAGTGGTTGCTTGAACGAGCAAATCAATTGCAGAAAACTGACATCATGGAAGAGCTTCGTGCTCACGCGCATGAGTGGTCTCGCCAGGCACCCCTGAAACCCTTCCCATGACAGCACTGGAGCGGACTGTGAGGATGAACATATTACATGGAAGAAGCACATCTCCTGCAAGCCGAATAGCTAGGGTGGCAGGGTTGCCCAATTCTCTCTATGCATTTGCACCATGGGGCCATACAAAATGACCACATATGAAATGGTTCAGTGCCTTTCTTTAGTCTATACCGAAGGTTGTGGTGAGCAACACATAAACCACAAGAATACATGTCCTGGAAACAAATGGTCAAAAGACGGCAACCCTAGGTCAAAAGACAGCAACCCTAGGGCACAATAATAGTCATAGAGGGCCAATTAATACATTCTTTAAGGGTATTCCTTTAAATTGTCATTTATGATAAAAATCATTTCATTGAATTTCTTTTATTGTATTAATATGAATTTAAATCATTTGTGCACGCAGTCGTGCAGGAACATACAGATCTTTGAAACAGATCCATGCAATCGCCGTTACTCATAGCTAGGGATGTTTAAGGGGAAATTTCAAGTCTCTTTCTGGTAGCGCTCTGTTTGGGGCTCTCCTGTGGATGCTTAGTCCAAATATTTGCACAGTGGCTGTTTTTCCAGTATGAAAACTTTCCATTTAACCCAGTAAACACCGGGTTAAAAACCTGAAATAAGGCACAGACTGTGTAAGACCCACACGACATCGCAAAAAGGTACACGTGCAAGATGCTCGGATCAAAAGATCATCTAGAACAGTCATAGAATGCACGTGTTATCCAAGCAATTCAGTTATATGAAAACCTGTAACCTATACAACGTAACTTTACATCTTCTTTGTATACATTTATGATGAAAATGTCAGTAACAGGGTTAGTATCGGTAGGGTTAGTATCGGTAGGAAATATAAATCCTGGCTGCCCGAATTGGAGGCGTGAAAAAGTCAGGGGCATCAATAGGATTGTTGGTAAGCACAATGTAGAAATATTATGACAACCCAAGCGTTAGGGACAGTAATTCCAAACCAGGGGTCTCCAACAGATAGCCGCTGGTAGCACTTGAGCCCCAATACACTTGATATCTGAAGGAAAGAGGTGCTGTGCATGTTGGCGTATCAAGACCTAGGAAAGAAATACCCTTGACGTGCACTATGATTTCATACTAGCTCTTGTGTTCGTGAATCATTTGATGAGGTCGCAAACTGCTGTTCTAAACTTGGGTCTTTGACAAGGATCACAATGTCCCAAAGAGGAACTCTGATGACCCAACGTGGTCAATAAGTCAAAAATCGAAACTGGAAGTGACTCATGGTGGGGAAACGTTTCACAATAATGTATTCCTTTCACAAGCACGGATCAGATCGGACGGTCAATCACGGCTGGCTTTCTATTTACTACGGTTTTGAGCTCATCCACAAAATGGTATGCCTATCAAAAGATTTACACAAAAGAATATGATATGGGTGATTTTTGTCATGGTATATTTAAAGATTTACCTTCTGAGAGGAGACATGACCTTATTGTCTTACAGGTAATTTGTACCAAAACAATGGCGTACTTAACAAGCAGACATACCAATTTATCGCATAACCCACTGAACACACACAGTTAATGGCTGATGAGGTCAGAAATGGCTGATGAGGTCACAGAGCTATATTCATAATTCATTATTTTATATTCAGCAGCCAGCTTGATTTTCGCCGGTAGCAGAAGAAACATTTTAGGAAACTTGGCCCTTTTTTTCATAAAATTTGCCAATCTCTCCCTAAATCTAGCACTCATACTTGCGACATAGATGCGTTATATATTCCATTTCCTAAAGCGTCAGGTTCACCATTTATCTCCACGGCAACTTTTACCAAATATACCTGTTAGAACAACCAAACACGAAAATTAAGGTTTTGGGGTTTTTTTGTTAAGGGTTTGGTCCATTTTGTACATACTTATAGAATGTTGCCTGTTCTAAAAGAATAGTTTGAAATAAATGTCATTTGTGGGGAAGAAACCCATTTGCAATGAGCAAAAAAACAGCATATTTTACTCACAAAGGTTATCTACGCATGCTGTCACTGCAGAGAGCCTGCAACATCGGACGTATGTCGGAAATCCCTTGCAGATCGCGAGGAGCCCTCGCAGGTTTCCTGCAGACGCACACCCTCTCAGTGTACATCCTCATTAGGGCAGCCGGGGGATCCCGGAGGTTCCTCTCCCGTGTGCCCTAAGCCCTCGGCTTACCCGTATACCGGAGAAAAAAGTTAAACTCTGCAACGAATGCATGTCTCCTGCCCGCAATCAACTCCGCGTACACCCAGCCGCAAACACTAAACTTTCACCTTGCAAAAACAACAACCTGCAAAGTAAACATCGTAGATGTGCGTTCTTCCGGTCTGGCACCAAAGGGGTTAAACGTACACCGTATTTCATGAAGAAAATGCAAAACTATAATACTCACCCAAACTTGCATTGACTTCCTAGTGGGGACCCATACAGGGTGTACGGGAAGGACCTTCAGGGTCCCCTCCCCTTTTTCTACAATCCAATGTGTCCGGGCTTCGGTGCAGGAAATACAAGATTAGTGGAATCTCCCAAATATTTGGGGGGGGGGTGTTATCCTATCTTGTTACACCTTCGGTCCCTGGCCTTGAATGGGACTTGCTCTTACGCATGGTAGTTTGTATCAGCTTACGTTGCAATGTTATTTCTCTTTAATGGATAGAAGGAGGGATCCCTCGCATGTGGCTGCTAGGAGATGAGGGGATTGCATGAGTGGGAGGAGCAAGGGGCGGGACCTCCAGCATCACTGCATGGGTACTGTCAGCTACTCTGTAACGAGAGAGAGAGGGGGGGTCCTCTAGCCAAACCAAGGGACCATTGTAAATAGTTTGGGGTTAAAGGGATCCCATCATTATATATTATATCCTTTACTTATATACAGTGATGTTTAAGAAGAAAAGCACGTGACGGCTGTAGTTGACATATCTGTAAAGATTTGAAGGATACAGTATTTTTTCCGATTGTGGATATTCATTTGTTCTTTTTCTCATTCAAAAGTGTTTTTTTTTTCCGTAAAACTCATAACTATTCATTATAATGTGAACAGTTAATTTTCAGCCGTGCAATGTGAGACGCTCACAGTTTGAAGAAAAATGCCATTTCTTTATTTGCCACGGCTTTTCATTTTTCTAAATACAGAACTCAGATTCTATACGATGTCTCAGATTCCGGATAGCTTTACGCCAATCCCATTTACGGTATTAGCCTCGGCCACTATTGCTAGTAGGTTGTTCCATTTATCTAGTACACTCTCAGTATAGCAAACATTCTTTACATTACAACTACACCTCTGACCCTCTTGTTGGAGGCTATGACGTCTTTTTCTAACACTTCTCCTCCTTGTTAGAACAAGAGGTCATAATCTAGTTAGAGGGTCACTGGTTTGAATGTCATATAAGGAAGTTTTACTTAACCGAGTGGGTGGTAGATAAAGGGTCCTTTAAAAGGGTACATTTGCCTTTTTAATAGGAAGAGTCATCAGCTTTACGTTTACCAAGAAAGCTACATAGGTTCAACAGTCACGGTACTTGTTCCTGTGGACTGACTGGGTTTGGTTCACTAAACAATGAGTTGCGTCACTATATAAATATATATTATGCAGGTCAGCTTGGCCTTTCTTGCACAGTAGATTTACAGGGATTGTCCCTTCATAATGCATAGTGAATAGGCTGAGGTTATTTCTTTATTTCTGTACAACTCACTTCTTAGTTAATAAATACCCGAGCTTTCTGCAGCCAAGGGCAGATTTAATGGACTGCAGTGAGGAAACACAGGACTGTGTGCTGCGGAGAGGGGAGGTATGTGAATAGGCACCTGCGGGTTTCCAATAATCCCTTGTAATCTTTGCTCATTAACACATTAAATGAATTCTTAACAGAAATAACTTCGTTTTTTCCTAAAGTCCTAGTTTCCTATATAAGTCTATACATTCATATAATGAAGGAGAACTAATGAGTGCCAAGATGGCCAAGTTAGCTTTGGTTCAGCATTAAACAATGAGCCCCAAGGCCCGGCTCATAAATCATGGATGGATTAATTAATGGACGCATAAAGATGGATTCACAGGCATTCTGGATGGCGTGCATGAGGACCCAAAAAGGGAGAGGACATTTAGCCGGCTTGGGTCTAGCTTGCTACTTCTGAGAAGATGGCAAGGACCAGGTGGTGCTCTAATAACTACCGGAGGGTAACAATGCATTTCATAATCAATTTTATCAAAACACACCTCAACCTTTGCACGTTAGGGTAAGGTTACTAAATTTCCCTTTACCCAGGGATCTTTATAAGCAATGCATTGTAAAGGGTGCTAATGTTTTTGTGCGGTATACATTCCATGAAGTAGAAATCTGGTCACTGTATACAGGCATTCCGCACGTTAACATACACAATGGGGCCCAGACTATGTACGTAAAACGGAAATGTACTTAAAGCAAAGCACTACTTTTTCTTAACTTATCAATGTATGTATTGCACTGCAATCTGCAGGTCATTTCCAGGAGGATAACCATATCATTCATAGAACAGTGCTATGTTTTTTTTTTGCTTTGTTGTTGTTTCTATAGAGCAATGGGTCCAGGTAGTTGCTTTTATTATTGCTATTTCAAAATAGAAATTTTTAATTTTTTTAAATTCACTACAGTGACGTAACACTGATATCTGTTATGAATCCTTGTACATATTTTAAAAAGTTTGGTGACAGAATGGCTGTATGAAAAGTGTCAAAATACCTCAAGTTTGAATACCTTGGTTGGCAGAAACCTGCTCCTCCTAAACGTCAAATGGTTCCCAATAAACCATAAAGCATCCTTTATGCAGCGCACGAGGCACCAAGCATCAATAATGGCACCCTCTGTGTGTTCCTGTATAGAAGAGTGTGGGAGGACAGGTATGTTCTCTTGGTAGAGTCCTTGAGTTAGAGCTTCAGCTTCAGTTAGAGCTTCAGTTTAAGTGCTGTAAACTGTTTTGGCCCTGGCACATGAAATAGTGGTATTTTTGTGGTATATTTCCGTATTACTTAATAATTTCACACCAAAGATTACTTGATTGGGTTTATAAGTGAAAGACGTATATTGTGAGATGTTTTGTGTTGCAGTGCAAAAGAAAACTGTGTATGACTAAGTGAATCCTGCAGAGAGAAGGCCAACCACCAAAACATCATTTCCATTATCTAAGCTATTCTTAGTTAATCCAGTGAATAATCAGATACACAGAGAATGTCGATGTCTTGCTTGTAAAATATCTTGTTCTCGTTTATGTTTTGGTTTCAGGAAGGAAGATCTTTAAGGTTTTTAAAGGAATAGTGCCTGGTGTCGGCTTCCATGTTGAGAACAGGGCTCAATACCACTGGATTTATTTGATAAGGCAGCCGCTAGAGGAGAATGTATTGGAACCCTGTGAATAGGTGTCTTCCAGTGTAGTCCTCCTCATTTTGCTGAGAATAGAGGAGCAGTGAAGCAAACACAATAGATATGTAATAGTAGAAAGGACAAGTGGGGCATCAACATGACCCACAAATTAAAAGTCTCCCCAGGAGTAAATACTTTCTTCTGAACTGTCAATATCTTACGTTTATAATACAGATACTTGTAAACTTCCCAGGAATTCTGCTATGGGGATCACCCTCTCCTTTTCAATATGGTAGCCAATGAGTAGAATTAGGTTAACGAGGCATGTCTAGCTGTGTGGAGGGAAAGGGTGCAGCAAGTGATCAGGTCATCGCACATCTCCTTCCTATAAGAGATCTAAACATTGGATAATTTCTGGACAGATCTTGCAATAGTCCTCCCACTTGGACCCTGCCAGTATATTCTTGACGTTTTGCCATGGAAAGCTTGTGACGCTTGCAAAAACAGAATACTTAACCAAAGATGTGATGGTGCCAGCTGTGCCCTAGCTTACGCTCCACCACTTTTTGACAAACCAGGCCTAACCTTATTGTGAGCATAAGCCATGTTGAACCCAGTATAGCTCACCCAGCTAAAGAGACTAATTACAACCACATGCATCAATGTAATGTTATGCAGTAAATTAATAGTTAATATGTTTCACAAATAACACATATACAAGATTTGTGTAGTATTAATACATTTATTTTTTATTTATACTAAAAGCTGTGGAGGGGACAGTTTCCTTTTACAAGAATTCCATCAATAAAACGTAAAAAAAATTACGTTTTTTGTTAAAATATATTGATTCCCTATTTATAAAAGAATCATAGAAACATAGAAAGTGTCCATCCAGTCTGCCCAACTTCTGAATACTTTCCTTAGTCCCTGGCCTTATATTACATCTAGTTTATGAGTCTCATCAGTGCTTTCTACTGCTAATACCTCCCCCTATACAGCCAAGCATTCAGCTAACATTTCCTGCTGCTCTCTTACACTGTCTACCTGAAATAATCACTCCTAAATCCCTTTCCTCAAACGTTGAGGTCAGCACACTATCAAATATTCTATACTCTGTCCTTGGGTCTTTATGCCCTAGATGCATTACTTTTCATTTATCCACATTAAATGCCAGTTGCCACCACTCTGACCACTTTTCCAGTTTACCAAAATCATTTGCTATTTGGCTTATTTCTTCAGGAACATCAACCCTCTTTGTGTCGTCAGTAAAAAGACATACCTTACCATCAAGACCTTCTGCAATATCACTAATACAAAATTAAAGAGAATTAGAGCAATAACATGCTGAGCTTGTAAGAGGTCAATTTAAGTAATAAATTGTATTTTTGCTCTCTAATACAAATACTTGTGTCACAGTCAGCGACATGATATCTATCAATTTTACCTCCCAAGTATCTGACTGGTTCTATTTTGGGGGTAACGGAAGTCTGCTGTTATTTATAGGGTTTAAAATGTTCATGTCAGATATAAAAAACTAGGCAGCTGGCCGTCTTTGGCATTAGTAAACCCCAGTGATTTCAGGTATTTGGATTCCAGGCACAGGCAGGAGCTCTACAACCAGTAATATTATATAACATTGTAGCATTACACTTTTGTTCTGCAAATTGTAAATTTGTAATTTGTTAAATGAAATGTAATGCTTTTGTTTTTCCAGGTAGTCATATGTAACCAAAGATATAGTTATGTTCTAAAATAACTTAATTATCTGTATCTGTCAAATATTAGTTTGATTCTGGACTTGAAACACTCTTGTGCGGTGATGTACTGTAGGGCAAGTTATTAATCATCTCTCTTGAGTTGTCCCCATTTTTTGTGTGTGACAGAGTGAATTAGGTGCTCCAAAGTAATAGGGCTATGGTAGATAACCAGGCCTCAAACTTGTTCTTGTAGGGCTGCATTGCCAATCGCAGAATATGCTTGATGGTCTCTGCTTGAAAAGCAAAAAAGCAAAATCTTCAGGGACCAGAAGACAAAAAAAGAAGCAGAGTTGCAGAAAAGGAGACAGGGACACGGTAGCGATCGGCGGAGAAGGTAGCGTAACATTGAGAGAGAGTGTGAGACCATTCAAAAGAGAGTGTGGGAGAGTGTGAGGGAGTGTGAGAGAGAATGAGTGAAGGTAAAAAAGCAACAAAATGCAAATAAAATATCTGAGTTCTCTGCTTTGTTTTCAATTGTTTCATTGAGGCCCCACTCCTCATTTTCAGATATTTGTACGAATTAACAAAATTGACAAATTTAGTTAAAATTAAAATTTCTTCGAAATTTGAGTTCATAGGTCTAGTGTATATGGTTCTTTTATTGGCCCATGCAAATGAGTGAAAATTGGTCCCAGCACCACCACACAGTGTCAAGTGCCCTGGCAGACCAAACTAGGGGGCTCTATAGCAACCTTCAGGCCTCGTGTCTAAAACTGGCACCGGTGCTGGAATGGGCTGGAGTCCAGATGCAGGGGTAATGGGTGACTGAAATCCCTGCGCAGGGTCAGCACTCTCCACCAAGAAAGAAGCCCCTCGGGCTTTGAGCTCCCTCAAGCAGAGGCCTTCTTATGTTTCCCACAGGTCTTAGCCAAGCAGAGCAGTGGTAATAACAGGAGTACATTTGGGAGACGTACTATTCAGGAAACAAGCTGAGATCAATGTACTGGGGAATAGCAGGATGGTCTGTAAACAAGCCAAATTCAGGAACAACACAAGACAAAGGCCAAAATGCAAGGTAGCTAGCAAAATCTACCAGCACTGATTGTTGGTTCGGATGGGTCACTGAATAAAACTCCTTGATTTGGATACCGAGATTACAAACTCTTTCAATCCCAAAACCAAAAATCCAAGCAAACGTTACAAACCATCCACACTTTCTTTGGATGACTAAAATAATTAAATTGATCATCCTAGAATCAATTAAAACAGATACAATTCTAGATAAACCCATAACGCATTATGCTAAATCTCTCTATTTCATTACATTTAGTTTTTTCTATTTGACTGCTACAAATCATTTCTAGTGGAATCCCAGCACTTCAAATATAGAAGCAAGGTTTCTTTGCATTTTCCCAAGTGTAAAGAGTGCTCTTATAAAAATAATCCCACAGCAGTGTATCATTAGTATTAATGTACTAGCAAACAGCTCAGTCAAACCAACAAATACAATCAGGGGAATTGTTGGTGCTTTATACTTCTGAATACATGAGTACTGCACGCAAAGATTTTAGTTCACAAATCACATGTTTATGAAAGATGTTAACAACCAAGGTTTTCTCTTTTTTTGTATACACGCTGTGGAAGCTGTTTTGATTGATTGTACCAGCCTGCTATATATCAATTACCTCTAACACTATTCACGAAGCATCTGTAGGTAGACTTTATAACTACATTTTAAGAAACTCATTTGCTCATAGTGGACATTTTCTGGGATCTGTGGTGGACAATTTATTAATGTTCTGTGGACCTTCACAAGCTTTGCCACGGACACTGGTGTACGGACACTTTTAGTTTGATTCGGGACTTGAAACGCTCTTTTGGAGTGATGTACTGTAGGGCAAAGTTATTAATCAGCTGTCTTGAGTTGTCCTCAATTTTTTTGTGTGTGACAAAGTGAATTAGGTTCTCCAAAGTAATAGGGCTACAGTAGATAACCAGGCTCCAAACTTGTTCTTGTAGGGCTGCATTACCAATAGCGGAATATGCTTGATCTCTCTGCTTGAAAAGGGAAGGCTGAATCTTCTATATTATCTGAAGAGGGGACCCACTGAAGGCTTCAAGTAGGGGTAGCAGCTGAAGGGCACAGTTCAGCCTCCTTACCATCACTACAGGTGATAAGTAGATGTCACAATATTCATAAAAAAATCTGAAACATACACAACAAAAGCAAGGAAATCCTGCAGTGCATCTAAATTGCTCCAGGCCAATGATTATAAATGAATCTTAAAAAAACAGGTATTTTATATATTCTCTAAAATCTTTCCCCTTGCTCTCCTAACATCAGATTATCATTTTAAATACCATGGTTCATTTATTTTTTTGCATGCCTTAACATTAAGCCAATATGGTTATTTTAGACAGTATTAAATAACCAATCTCCAACTGGGGAGATTTTGAGAGCGTTCTAGAAAACACTCATCTTTACACTCATATAGTACATATTTTAAACACACACATTGCAACACGGCTATACGTCTGCTGAACACACAGAATATGGCAGAAACTAAAGTGACTAATTGTTCCACCTTTCTCTGGAATGTTCTAACAGTTACAGTTAATATCACAGGAGATGACAGAGATTTTCTTCTTCAAGACTCAGAGTGTTTATATATATTTATATATGTATATATATATATATACACATATGTATATATGTATTTGCCTTTATCCGGTCCCTCTATGGTCAGCGTCTTCCCTGCTTTAAAAGGCGTGCTATGCCTTTAAGACTTCCAATGAAGTCTGTGAAGGTTGTGCTTAGTAGACACAGACTCCATAGTGAAAATAGGCCGGTTGGGGAGATCGAATATCTTCCCTGTAACCATTCCATTCAGTAGCGGGACATTAGGGGCATGATCACCCCAGAGGACAATCTGTCGCCCTAGGCCTGCCCAGTGTCGTCAACACGCACTACGCGTTTCGCTTATCGCTTCATCTGGCGCATGCGCCTTTTGGATACTGCGTGTGGGAGCGCTCGCTGGAAGGGTATCTTTGTACATATTATTTTTGTGTTGCACATTTTATTTACTCACTTATTATTTGGGTGCGCAGACACTTGCGTGGTTTTGATTGTATTTAATTTGGAACATTTTGGGGAGTTTGTTCCTGTGTCTTTGCGGCACCATCTCACCAGAAGGTGTAATATTTATATTTAATTAGAATATTGCGCTTCACTTTTTTGTATTTTGAGTCCCAAAACAGTAGTTGATCCTGGTCCACCCATCTCTTAAGGCAACCAGAATCAACCCACCCCATCCACCCCCTCAATTTTTATGGCTGATGGCTGTGGATTGTGACAAGCCCCTCAGCTTCTCTAATCCTCCTTGCAATTGCTTGGACAGCAATTGCAGTGCCTTTTTTTGGGTATTCCAGGCATCATAAAACACCCCTATTTGGATACTGGCCTGTTATTTTTAACCATCTATTGGGCAGTTCAGAGGCCACTTTATTTTCTTCAGGAAAGCTGTGCTGGGGATCTGAGGTCAGAGTAAAAAGCCACCTCAATTACAAGACAAGGTTGCTTTTTCAGATTATTTTTTTTGTTTTTTTTTGGAAAATACCTTATTTTATAATTTAACAAATAAGAGAATGTCTTACCTTATGGCAATTGTCTTGATGTAGTCTTATACTTGTTGGAATTGAATTAGGTACTGTATTCTTCATAGGATCCTGTAGTATTTTAATCTAACACTGCATCAACTTTAATTTGCTCCAGCAATTCAACTCGAAGGCAAAAAATCCACGTACCCTAAAATCACCTGACAAAGTGATATTGCAGACTCACTTCTGCATTCCGATTTAATTTGAATTAAGTTCTAAAAATATTTTTTTATGCTCAGTAAATAGGATTACTTGGAAAAACTATCTAGCTAACATAAACCTCAGGGTATTATACCCATAAATCATTCATATCTTCCATACAAAGCCTGTGAATGGAACATTCTAAGTGGCGATAAAAATAGAAATTCAGTCAAGTGGTTGGGAAAGTCTCTTTTTTTAACACTTGCTTTTAGAAATCTCATAAGAGAAACCAATTTAAACACTAAATACTGACTGTGAATGACTCATAAGCAGAATTCAAAGAGTTTAAAAAGAGGCATAGATATATCTACTATTGCCAGATATTGTATTGTTGGTAAAACATGTGAAACAAAGAATTCAAAACCTTAAGCTATTTGGTTACTTTTTAGAAATAGGTATAGGACATTGAGCTAGAGTCCCTTAGTCCAAAAGATAAAGTATTAAAAGTGAGAAAAATATGCAAACAAAGGAGAAACGTGTGGAAAGGATTTGGGGGTTAGATTGTGTGGAGTCCAGGAGTCTATTCACTAAAGGAAGAGTTGACGGAATAGTGCCAGTAATATTTAACTCAAATGTTGATTACCAATTCTCTCCTACTACTGAGTTACAAATGGCACACTGACATTTTGGTTTGCATGCTATTTTATTAAAAATATTGACACACAAAATGAAAAATTATTTACTAAAATATGCTTAAAAATTGTATTAAACCAAGCAATCCTGCATGTATATTGTTACCTAGGTGTATGAATTGGTTAATTTATGATGTTGGAAATGCCCAGACTAAGTGTGACGTGAAGACATCAATATGTGTTTACTAACAAAACACTAAATGTGCTTATATGTCTTCCCTAAACAGATTATGGAGATAGACCAAAGCAGTGTTGGTTAAAGGTGTTTGCTAAAATACAATTTGTGACTTTATTGTTTGGTCTGTAACCTAAAATACATAAAAACTGCCACCCAGTGTTGACAACTAATGAAACTGTGTGCTCGGCGGCTAGTTTGGTTTAGTATTTCTGCTGATATGTGCCAGGAGTAACTATGACAAAATGTATGATTCAGAAAACATTTCTATTAGTTGGGTTTAAAAGCAAAATTAGTTCAGCCTTACCAAAATATGTTGCATTTTGATTTTTGGCAGAGCTGCTTTCCATGTTTTGAGGTATGCACCAGATTTGCACACAGTGTTGTAATTTTGGCATTTTCCTGACTGATTTGCTTTAGTATGTTCAGGTTGGTTGCTGTTGATTGAAGACTGCTAATTTCAAATAGTGCCACTGATTCTCAATAAGGTTGACATCAGGATTTTGGATTGTTCTGGAAATTGCACATTTTTGTTGTTAAACCAATTTTGCCTTAGCCTTGTGTCTGGGATCACTGTCCTCTATAAGTGTGAAATTCCCTCAAAAGCTTCAGCTTTTTAGTGGGTTGAATCTGTCTATCAACCCATCTGTCTATCTATCTATGAAAACGTCTACCATTAATCCAATTCAAGCCACTCAAGTCTGCAGTTTTTGAGTGTTGGTCTCTTGTAGCTTCTCTTACAATGTGTTTTCTTATTTACGCACTGCAATTTGAGGGATGATGTTTTTTGGGAAGTGTCTGGTGTGATACAGCTATCTTCCTGATAATTAACCCATCTTTGCTTACTATGATATCCAGAAACATCTTCAGATGTTTTTACCCAGATCCACAAATGACCAGTTATCACTAGTGTTTGATTCTTTATCCTAAGATCTGACGGTATTGTTAATTGCTCATAGATAGATGACAAAGGTAAAGTAAAGGTGTCCACATTAGGACATTTTCTTTCATTTGTGTAATCTGGGAGCTCCAGAACATAGGGATTGAAATAAACCAAACTAGAAATTAGACTATTGACTATCGAAAGTATTTGAAGGGCTATAAAGGGATAATATTCAGGAATTCATTTTTACTGGTAAAAATCAGCATAGTTTTATGAAACCTAGGTCATGTCAAACTAATTTAATTGCATTCTACGAAGAAGTAATCAGGGTGTTGCAGTGGATGTAATCTACTTGGATTTTGCCAAGGCGTTTGACACGGTTCCACACAATAGGTTAGTATTCAAACTGAAAGAAATTGGTCTAGATGCAAATTCTTGTTCTTGGGTAGAACATGGCTTAGTGATATAGTACAGAGAGTTGTTATAAATGGCAAATTTTCAAATTAGCAAGAGAGTTCCAATAGGCAGCGGTAACCACGGTAGCCTGACTGGGAGGCAAGTTGCCTAAATATGAGGTCATGAAACAGGCAAAAGGTTGAACTAAGAACAGCGGGCCAAGCAAAGTATAGTCAAGTTGAATGCCTGAGTTCTGACAGGAACAGTGAAAAATGGGCAGGTATATTAAGAAAATGCCATTACAGAATGCTAATGAAAGGGCAGGTATAGGGTACTGGAGTGTAAAGCAAAGAAGGTCATATTCTTTTCTTTGAAGCTGAGGCCTCTTTAACAGCTGCAAATAATTATGTGCACAGGTAGCTCCCCATAGAGCTCCTACAGGAAGGCCTTTCAGCAGTAGTGTATTTAGGTTTTGTGCTGCCCTAGGCCTAACTAAACTCTAGTGCAACCTAATCTTAATTTGCCCCAACCTTTTTTCTGCCCTTGCCTCAACTCTTCCTGTTTATGATCCACTCCTCCTTTTGGTCCCACCCTCTCCTTTTTAGGCACCACCTTTTCCTCTTATAGCTCCACCTCTTACCCTCTGTATATTAAGCATTGCTGCAGAGTACCAACTTGTATATTGTGTTGTTTTGGGCACCATTTCAAATGTTTTATCAATTACATTATTTGTCCTCAAACAACACATCTCTACTATCTTTGTCCCCAAAAAAAGTTTAACAGTACAAACTGTCCCCAGACAGCTTAACAGTGCTGCTTTTGTCCCCAAACAACTTTCAGTGCCATCTTTATGGTCAGCTTCCAAGTGTCATCTTTGTCCTCAACCATAGCTTTTCCTCTGGCTGTGAGCAGACCCGCATATAACCGTGGGGTTACATAACCTGGTGTCACGTGAGCCTGCTACGCTCCTCTTTTTCCATGAATGGAAAGAACATGTCTTGTAAGTGGCTCTGGGTAGAGGTGTCTGAGTGGGCGGTGGGAACTTTATATACCACCTCCTAAAAAGTGCAGCCTTGCCTGTCAGGTCTGCTATTGACAACTGCTTTGCAGGGAGGACATGTAGGAGCTCAGGACAGCTCAGTGGGCCTATCAATGGGGATCAGAGGATCTTCCTAACCAGCTCACGTGTCAGGAACCTTGGGATTTGAACAAGCAACCCTTACACAATACAGCTGAGCCTTGCCTTTTCCTTACAAGCAGACAGCCATGCAGTTTCCTGTCTTACACACACAACAACATTTACTAAATTGATCTTCTTACTAGCTGATTCTGTCACATGACAAAACATAATAAGTTTACCATTGCTGATCATGTTCCATTAAGAGTCTGTGTCTCTGCAAATACCCTTGCCACAGGATGCAGTACCCATGAACCAAGCAGGCCCCTACCTGGGAGGGATACCACAACACTCATCGCAATAATCAGTGTGTTCATTCTGTGCATAGCAGGCAAATATATAAATCATACAAGAAAACGTTAGAAGCAAGCAGGCAGTAAATTGTTAATCCAGACCCGAAGACAACAGTGAGAAAGAAAACACTAATGAAAAAGGACTGACCACAGACATACAATTAGCACACACTCTTGCAGTAGGGTGACCACAATAGGACTTTAAGTCCCTGGTCCCGGGCAGCCTCAATCCGGGCAATTGAAACACCGTCATTTTTCTTGTTTGTTTTTTACGTGGCGGAGAGGGGCGCTGGATGGTCCCTCATGAATAAGTTTTCAGCAACTGCTCGGCGCCCCTCACTTTCCTTCGGGAGGCCTCTAGCTCAGTCGTGGTGCCGGCATTTCATGCTGAGCGCCAGAATATGATGTCATATTCTGGAAATCAGCAGTGAAGCAGAGTAGTGAGGCAGAGGCCTCGCGCTCGCACAGCAGGACTTCTACAAGTTAAGTGAACTACAAAGGGAGGAAGAAGGGGGTAGATAGTGAGAAGGGAGGGAGAGGGGGTAGCTAATGAGGAAGGGGGTAGAAAGAGTATTGAAATAAATAAAGAGTGAGAATCAGTAAGAAAACAAATGAATTAATGTGTGGTTGAATTCTGTGAATGAGTGAGAGTATGAATTAATGTCTAGGTGAATTGTCTGAATGAGTGAGAGTATGAATTAATGTGTGGATGAATTTGTGAGAATGCATTAAGTAAATGATTTGTGTGAATGAGTGAGAGAATAACTGATTGTGTGAATGAATTATGTGAATGAAAGTGTGAATTAGTGAGTGACTGTAAAAGTATTTGTATGTATCATATATTTGTAATTGATTTGTAGAAAGGCAATGATGGCACAAGCAAGGTGTTTGAGCCTTGGGGACCAAGATGGCACAGGCAGGGTGTTTCTGGGACAAATATGGCATAGGATGGGCTGTTTGGGGACAAAGTTGACTAATGCTGGTGTGTTTGGGGACAAAGGTGGCAAGTCCTATGTGTGTTATTTGGGTGCTGGTCAGATTCTATGTTCTTATACCTACCTGTCCGGCCGGGGTCCCACGGCATTCCTCGCGCACGCCCTCCTCGTGTACTGCCGTGCGCTCGGCACGCACACGAGGGGGCGTGCGTGAGGAACGCCGTGGGCAACACAGGCAGAGAGGACACTGTGGTTGAGCCGCCGCAGGCATGACGGCGGCGATCGAGTGTTCGATCGCCGCTGCATGTCCACGGTGGCTGTTTCCTTACCTCTCCTGCCTGTGTGGCGCTTCCGTGTCAATCGCGGAGGTAACACAGGCAGGAGGTTTTGTTTTGTTGCCATAGCGACAACGCTATAATTGCGCCGGTCGCGATGACGTCATCGTTCCTGCTCTCCCGCCATTGGCCCTATTTAAACTTCCTCGTCCTGTGTTTCCTTGCCCGTTCAACGAGTCCATTTATTTGTTCTCAGGGTGTTTGTTTCTCTTGTGTCTTCTGATTGATATTTACGTGTACCAGACCTCGGCTTTTGTTCTTCTGACCTTGATCCTGCACTGCCTGTCCCGACTTCGGCTATTGTTCTTTGACCTCGCTCCTGTGCTGCCTGCCCCGATCCCGGCTTGTTTATCGGATATACTCGCCATTCCTGCATTGTGGGTCCACCATCTGTGGTGCCTGATCCGACGTAACATATGTGGACAGTGTGCCTGCAATTTAAGGTTTTTATGTGAATTCCGATTGATTTATCCCTGCAAAGCTGGGTTTGTGTGTTATTTTGTTGACCTATATCTGCAATGCTATGTGTCCATACATTATTTATGTATACCTGTAAATACAGGGTTTGTATGTCTTATTAAGTTGATCAATACCTGCAGTGCTGTTTCCATGTGTTGTTTATTTGATCTATATCCTCAGTGCTGAGTTTACATGTGATTTCCAGTTGATCTATACCTGGAATGCCGGGTTTGTGTGTTCTGTTGATCTATACCTGCAATGCTATGTTTCCATACATTATTATAGTATACCTGCAAATACATGATTTGTATGTCTGATTCTGTTTATTCTATACCTTCATTGCTGAGTTTACGTGTGAATTTCAATTGATCTATACATGCAAAGCTGGGTTTTGTATTTTAATGTGTTGATCTACACCTGCTATGCTATGTTTCCATAGATTATTTATGCTTACCTGCAAATACAGTGTGTATATGTCTTATTCAGTTGAGCTATACATGCAAGTGCTGTGGCATTTATTTGATCTGTACCTAAACTACTGGGAGTAAGTAAAAGAGAGGCTTAGTGAATGAGGGGACACTGGGATGATTACGCTTCATAGTGTGCCCTTGAATCGCAGAAATAAAATGCGGTCACCCTATCTTGTAGTCGTAAGTATACTGTTGTTTTTTTGTGCAAAGAAAAAGTAACTTTCTCTAGTCTCCTTTTTGAACAGATGTTTTCATATAATAAAATAACCTGTACATTCCATGTGGGTGGAATGAATTATTAAAGCGAGCATATCATACATAAACAGTTTGTTCCTGTACAGATCACATTAGAAAATAAATTACTAGGGATTTATTTTCAATGAAAACAATGAATTACAGGATAATTTACGAGCTAAATGTAGCTAAATTTACAGATTTTTCTGTTGTTTGTCAGCAAGGGATAATTTCTGATCTCTTTAAAGAAAATAAATAAATAAAGGAAGTCAGAATGAAAAACAAAATGTTAAACTCATGTTTTTCATCAATGTTTCAAATTTGTCTGTGTGTTGCTTTTACCCCGTATCCCTGAGCCTCCTATATATTAAACCAGCAAGTCATAGTGTCATTGTGACTGGCTTGAATCAAAGACAACACTGTTGATGAGAGAGTGGACTTTGTTTTTGGCAATTTTATGCAGAATGCTTCCGAAAAATCTTTAGAAAAAGAAAAAAAAAAGAGTCCATTTTGCTCAGTAGAGGCAGCTGTGGGTAAAGTTAGGTGGGAAAGGAGTTTATTTTCTAACTCTAATAACCATACTTGGGAAGTCTCTAGGATTTGCCTGGAGAATCCCTGTGAAGTGACTCTAAATCTCAATCTCATGAGAGCACCGTATAAGCACACCCACCAAATACAAATTTTATGTATATGAGGGTAGCTCTGCTTTTTCTATGTGGATAGCCATGCTCTCCCTCTTATGGGGCAGTGGCTTTGTGAAAGGGCACAGCTTACCCCAGACATTTGTAGGTGGGAACTTGGAAGGAAGTAGGCAGGGAATGTGAGCGATCAAACTCTGCTCCTCTGTTTGGAGAAAGAAGAAACTGACCTACCTGGAGACCCAGGGAAGCCAAGCTTCACCTGGAGATCCTGGGCCTTCCCAGGTTATGATTATTGGGTGTCTCAGAAATACTTATCATTTTGTACAGGTTTTCTTCTTTAAAATGCATGACTGTCTCCTACAGTCATGCCTACCTGGCAGCCCCCCTCTTCCCCTCCTCCCAGACAACATAATAACAGACGGACACCAAATGCAATTTTTTTAACAATGAGTTTATTTATTTATTAACAATATGAGTAAAAGTCAACTATGGATTAATTTGTCCACTGTGCAATCCAACTTGCATCTCCGCACCGTGACACTAACACAATTAAACTGTAAACAGTCAAGTTCAATTAACCCTTCGTAAACTTCACTCCAATGTGTTGGGCACTTAACGAACGCCCCCTTTTAACCATTAACCAACCACCATCAAATGAAACAGTAACAAGTTTAACCGTCAATTAATACACCAGCTGGCATAGGCATGTAACCGTATCCTCGCTGTGACTGACGGCGTCCCTTGCCCGTCAGCCCATGGCACCAAGGAATCACAAGGGCCCCCAGCCCAAGGAGTGTCTTGCACTTAAACCCGAAGGCTTGTGCACCACGAGCCAACCACACCTAAAGGTGAGCAGCTCTAGCACCATGCCAGCATAAAACCTCCAAGGAAGAAAAACAACCACAAAATAAAGGGGGAGGGTGGGAGGGAATATTTTCTTAATGGTACAATTGACAATAATAAAGAGCTCAGTAAGGAGCCCAATTTATAGCCTGATAAAAAAGGAGGGGGGTTGTCACCAGGGGCGGCTGACCAACCCCAAGTGACCCCTTAATCAGACATTTACATATAGCTGCCCTCTGCTTATAGCTGACTCATAGGGCAAAAGGTGAAAGTGGGGGAGGAGAGGAAGGGCAGCCCCGGCCCCCACAGTCATGGGCCCCTGCGTCCATTTCGCTCCCTCCAGGGCTATGCTTTAGTTCCAGTGGTGGGATTCAGCCGGTTCGCACGGCTGGCACTGCCCACAAAGGTTATTGAGCAGCGCTGGTGCCGTCCACGAAAGTTATTGAGCGGCGCCGGCTGACTCACTTCTATTTCAAAGGGACAGGGGTTGCATTTTAAGAAACGGTTTGCGTTCAGTGAGGAGGATGGATGGAGCTGCCGGCAACAGCAGCGGGAATCCAACGGAGTGCACATCGGGGTCTTCAGTCAGGTAAGTTTAAGTAACTGGGGTCATGCTTGGCAGTGGGAGGCTGGGACAAAGATGCCTATGGGAGACTAGGGCAAAGACAAACTCTGTCCCCAATTTCCTATAGGCATCTTTGTCACTAAATAGCTTCCCATAGTCCCATGTTTAGTGACAAAGATGCCTATTAATGGGATTAAAAGTATGCACTGGTTGTTTTTAGATGATTGCTTGAGAAAAAAAATACTTTTTGAAAAAAAGGTGAAAACGGCATTTTCCCATTTGAGTCAAATTGTTTCTTGCAGTTTTCACCTTGTTTTCAAGAAGTAGATTTCTTAAAAATGTTTAGTGGCTCTTTGTTTTATTAATAGCATTTGTCACATAAACAATTCACAATCAATTACTGCCTGAGTCTCTGTGTGCGTGTGTGAGAGAGAGAGACTGCCTGAGTCTCTGTG
>VKOC01000006.1:26805847-26852831 GCA_009364415.1 Spea multiplicata
TATGCATGATGTAAAGCCTACATAATGCATGGCAAGCTGTAGCTCATATGGATGCGATGAAATTTTATAAAAAGCTGGAAATGTCAGTGATACAAAGAATCAGCGGTTTTGGCTCACTAAAGATCATAGTACTTACCAAGTACTTCCATGTGTATTCTTTGTTGGTGAGATAGCGTGGTACAATTTACTATCCTTTTAACCAAATATGCTTGTTTGGGAATAGCCTTGGAGGTTTTGCAATACCTATGGTTTCCCTTTCAGAATATAAACATAAAACTCAGGAGCTACTCACTTTTGCTGATGTCCCAGCTATGGTTTCTGTGGAGGACTCCAAATTTTCACCAGGGTCCGGATAATCCACAGACATCTGATGGCACAGAGACTTGGGGAACAATGCTTCTGTGTTTCGAGGTTCAAGCTTCTTCTGTAGATATACTTCAGCCTTTGCTTCATGGTTCTCGGGTGTGCAGGTAGCCGCAGCACTAATTGCGGTCATCCTGGTCATTAATGCTTTAGGAAGAATGTCCATTGAATTTGATTGCGAAAAACAATGTGGTGTTCTGCTATCTTCATCAGCACTTGATGCCTCTTGCTGGCTGTTTCGGAAGGGGTAATGCTGAGGACTTGCAGTAACAGATGGGGTAGCAGAAAGACCCGATTCAGTTTGGCTGTCCTCATCCTCGTCCTCATTGTCGTTGTCATCATCTTCTGCGCCATCAGAATCCTCTGCATCAAATCCTGAACGATCACCGGTATACTTTGGTCTCTCACCTGATGAAGAAGAAAAAATATTTGGGCATGTTTTGTTATTGTCTTCTACTGATATACAGAGATATAGAAGATGGTTTTCAAACCACCAAGAAAGTAAGTTGTTTTAGTTGAAATGTTTAAAACAATAATATTTCTGCTTTTGTAACAGTGATTGGACGACACACAGCCATTTTCACAGGACTAGCAACGTTGTACTGTTATGGAACATCATTTGAAACTGGTACATAAGGCACAGAGCTTTATCTATAGAACTTTAACACACTTGGCTTCGTTTGTGGGCCATGGACTTGTGCCAATTTTCAACCCAGCATACGCTGATGCCAAATCACAACTTGCACAGCCATGTTTTGTGTGTTTATGAAGAAACATAGATTGTGTTAAGTTACCAAACATATGAATATTGATCTTGTTCTGTACTCGACGGGTCAAACATAGGCTTCAACGTAATTACATTTAAAACATTGCGCGATAGTGTTGTTTGCATTGTGGGCTACAGAGAATGTGAACTTAGTTTTGCAATAAATATAACATGTTCTTATCAAATGTAAGAAATCTTGTTCACATTTAAGCTACCTATTTTAAGCACGTTCTATGGGACATAATATGAACAATATATTTGTGGAAGGACTGCACTCCCTTATCAACTACTTTTTTTTCTGGATACATCAAAAACAAAGCATCAAAAAAAACCACCAGATGGATTGGACTGATGTATGGCACATTTGTCAGTAATAAAGATTATTATTCCAAGGAAATCTGTTTTTTGAATCAAAGCCTTAATCGCATAAAATAAACAATAAAAGAAACAAATGCAGCGTTCACTATTCTCAGTACACTAATTTAGTTCACCAAGCCATTATGCTGTACCACTGACAGTAAAGGTAAATAGGTAAATAGATCAATAGTATGATCAACAGTAATCAGTAGGGCAGATTACCACTCCTAATAGATTTTGTTGAGTTAGCTTATTTTTTTTTATAAGATGGGATACGATGATGAAGATTGAGAATCTATTTCACCTCTTGGAAGCAAAGACTTATTGTACAAGATGTCAAAAACCTAGCATAACAATAAATATCCTTCTACTTACGGCACCCTTACAAAGGCTCCCTGAACCAATATGTTTCCACTATGTAGTAACTTAAAAAGAGGGAGCCATAGTCATGCAGATGGCTGCTCATATGGAAAATACATAAGGTCTACATGAATAAGGTGGGTTTGAGAGTAACTGTCATAGCTTTTAGCTTAGTTTATGGAATGGAATCATCCAAGATTCCCGTCTGCTCCCTGTCATTTGCACATAGTAGGTTAATAATGTGTGTATATTGTTTGTTTTATTTAATCAGTATACATCACTGCTTAAGGTTATCATACATAATATGAGAGAAGTGACTGGTCTGTTTCAAGCACATTGTAGGATCTGGATAAGTTCACCTTTTAAACTTAATTGCATTTATTGCATGTATTATACCATCCCATGCTGTCATACCATTTGGTTTCATTAACTCCATCAGTAGGGACACAATATGTATATAGGTTGAACTTGGTCATGAGATTGCTGATATATTCTTTTTTTTGAAGCTTATAAAGCCAATCTCCTGCTCTCTCCCTGCTTCACGTAGATGAGAGATACCTCAAGCCTCATTTATATGATATTTCTAGGATATGTTTCATCAGTGCAGTTTCATATTTTGCCTATAAGTTTTTTCATAGTTTTAGTGTAGTGGGTGAATTCATTGAATGTTTCTCGGCTGTGTTTTTCTTCTACTATGCTATTGGTGAAATTAATTCAAATACTGTAACTAAAAAAGGGAATTTCTATTAAAAAAATTATATAAATGAGTGTGGTTGCATAAAAAAAAAGATTTTCATCATTAAATAAGCTAATATTTTTAGATGAGGTATACCAAACCCTTGGATACCAAGTGCTAAATATACATTAGCAAACCCAGTGCCTGGTGATTACAAGTTCAAAGGCAGCTCAGGCTGATAGAGAAAGCGTTAACAATGAATATAAAATATAAAATAGAATTATTTATGAGGAACATTACGTAATTCCATCGCTTTGCTCACATTGCCAAATACATAATAAAGAATTGTGCCTTCATTCTTGGAAAATTTAGTTGAGATTAAAAAAGGGGGTTTTCCCAGGACATAGATAATTTTAGGTGTTCCTCGCATACATCCACAAACATGACTTCCTTTTTAAGATTAGGGCATTTTTATGTTGTGCAATGCTCTAAAATTGCACTTAAAGCAGGTATGTACAAAGAGGGGAATTCACATTTTGCAAAATCTCTTGCAGGAGAAACTCCTTTTGAATTGAAGGGATGTCAATTATATATATTATATATCTATAAATATACTATATATATATATATACACATACATACACACACAAATATATATACAAACGTGTATGCAGTGTATATACATGTATTTTAAGAAAAATATCAATAAATCATTGGCAAAGGAAACATTTATACAAATTATAAGTGTAAAAATAACAATAAAGTATTAAGGTATATTCTTGTGTAAAAAATACATGGAAACAATATGCAGACAATATGTGAAATTATCCACAAAGTTGGTACAAAGATATATAATATGCCCGCAGACATTTTGGAATGACAATGATTTAGTGGCTATAGCGGACTGGCTGCTTAAATGATGTACCTCTTCCAGCAGTGAGGAAACACCCAGTATCAAAGCTCGTTCTCCTGATTTCATTTGCTCCCTGAAGCATCACAGCTGCCTGTGTTTGTGGACATAGCTAATCTTACAAAATAATTCCCCCTTTGATCCTCAGCACCAAGTAAAACTAAATAGGCCTTTGGTTCTGGGTGACTGGCAGCAGACAGATTTTCACTGCACATCCCTTTCAAGTTGGCTTTCAGAGTGTACATATTCCTCATCATCCTGCTCTTAAACCTTACAGGTAAAAGGGCTTGCTTCCTTCAGCGAGTGATGCATGAAAGGTAAAAACACAAAGTCCAGCTCTATCCCACCCTTTCAACCTCTTTACGTCACGTGTCACTTCTGGTAGGTCAATTATATTGGCGATAACACGAGAACAAAAACCTAGTTGAATTCAAATTGTTAGAAGATACCTTCTGACCATTATAAAAGAGAACGCAGAAATTAAGAAAGGGGATATATTTCATCAGTACCGGTTTCGGCCACTTTACGGAAACATCTCTGGGAAAGTCTAAAGTGATTGGCAACTAATTTTTCAGAGTAACAGTAGCCTCCATTTACTCAGCACGGGGTTAAACATTACTTTTTGCAAATACTTAAAGGGACAAGCCAGCCATCGTATGCACTATAATGCCCACTTTAAAAAACTAAACACCTTGGGATCTGGTTGAACTGCTAGAAGCTACTGGAAATGAGAAATGCAATTCTGCAATTTGTAGGCAAATATATCCTACTGTAATATTATATATATATATATATATATATATTATATATATATATATATATATATATACAAGGTTTTATTGACCCAATAATGGATCTCTGGCTATGTGGCAACTATTTTATGATCTGAAGGAGGCTGCGTAAACATTACAATTCTTACAATTAATTACAAATGAAAATGACCAATACGTGAAAGCCTTCTTTTGAGAGCGGGTGAAATCCTGTACTACTACCCATCTCTATTCTGGAATCTACTTTGTTTGTTTTTACCTCTTTATGAAGGAAAAGTGTTAATCTCTTGTGTTGTCTGGGTTGTCATTTTGCTCCTGTGCAAACAGACCTCTATCATTATTTTCTTTAAACTAAAACAGCCTGGGTGACCTCACCCCCTTCTTCTGCAAACATCACCAACACCTTTGACCTCTTAAAGCCCACCGGTACTAATTACAGCTTAATCTCCTTGAACTCCAGGCATATTAGAGATGAAAAACCTCTTTACTAATGACAATGAGACAAGGACAATCTAAAAGATATTTTACCCAATTCCCAGGTAATTTTCCAGGTTTGCACACAAAAGCCCCAAAGAACACATGGGTGCACTTAAAAAAAATTATTTTCCTTCATGCTTGCCTTGGGTTCACGTGAATACATACGGCGTGTCTAAATAACATTTTAAAGGAATATGACAAAGCATATTTCATTCTTAGATACGTTATCTGATTGATATGTTTTTATTACTATTTTGCAATTCTAAGCAAAGGCACCACAACTTAACAAGAACCCCAAGGTTAAATGAATGAATTGATTACTATTAACACATATGGGTCGGTTCAAGTTACAATATGCTGCACTGTCCTAATACACCTTTTAAACCCCTTGGAAATGATTTAAGGATCAACAGTATACACAGACTTGACAACAGTTGAGAAACCACACTCTATGTCTCTGCAATACTTTAGTGGCTCACGTTTAGAGAGAGCTGCAAGAATGTAACAGAAAGGGACTGTGTGAGGCAAATTATACGAATTAGTGTGCGCATCTTACACGAAGAACATTTATTCACTAAAGGAAAGAAGGTTAGGGCAAATAAGATGTCAATTCCACTGCAACCATTTCTTACAATTGAAGTCCAGCTATATCTTCTACCTAAAGTTAGTATACTGGATAAATGTTTACAATTTGTAACGTCGATCTAGTAGTAGCCGGGAAGGAATTTTTACCAATCTATGACAAAATTGGAAATTGTATATTTTTTCCTATATTTTTTTTTACTTAATTCATTGTAGATATACAAATTATTGATCTGTTAAGGGATGTTACTAAAATGTCATGCAAAATTAAACTAGGTGAAAATTTCCTGTGAAAATCTCTGGGCTGTACACACTACTCGTATCACTCGTATGTGAACCCCTGAAGAAGTTGGTGGTGCAACGAAACAGATTGGGTTGCGAGTATTCTTTTTATTTTAAGTAATTTAATTCTATATATCTAATTGATTTATTGGTGGACTATGGACCTTGCTGCTATCAACCTGGATAAGAACACGTGTACCCCGCCTGGGAGAGAAAGACTTCTTGCTGTGGAGGGCCGGTTCGACGAAAGCTATCCTTTATCTGGCAATATCATCTGGGCATGGACTTCATAACGTATAACCCCCCCATCCTTGGCCAATTTCATGTAATAAATTTGTTATAGTTTCATTATAATCATGCGCTGTAAATCGATCCTCCAGATTTCTTCCATCTATGATATAATGCTTTATGGGACTATGCCCTTTGTAACAGCTTTTCTGGTTTACTATTTATGCTAATTTTGTCTTACGTGTCCTAGGTGTCTTTCAGAAAATTCCTTGGCTGCCACCACAATTCAGTTTTATCACTCTTGTAACACATAAACACTATATTGAAAAAAAGTTAAAGATTAAGGCTCAAAATATATTTTTCTCTCTTCATTGCTTCTGTCCGAGAATGCTTACAGAACCCTACAGAATAGAATTTCTTGATTGATAAACGTTGCGGCACAATGTAAGACTTCAGGAGGAAGAAACGCTCATTTTCTGCTCTTTGTGTTCACAGTAAGTATTTTTTTTTTTAAAATCTGCTCTTAAAGACAGGGGTTTAGTAATCTAAGGATAACTGTTAGCACAGCATTCAGACAACAGATGATGGTAAAGGTGATTTTTCATCTTCCTCTGTCTGAAGTACGTGTGGGAGGAGTGGGAGTAAATTCACTGCCATTAACTAAGCCTACAAAAAAAGAACTGTGATTACAGGCATCTTCCTTAAACAAAAAGGTTAAACAAAATCGCACGTAATGTTTAAGCCAAAATTTTAAGTCAGGAAATTTTAGAAATTTCATCTGATCACAAAATAAATTAAGAATAAAATAGCAATTGTTTATATAAATAACACCGCAGTTTATGTAGCAGCTTCTGCCAGTTAACTATAATTCATGAGGACCGGCTCGACGCAATTTACTAGCGGCTTTAAAGAAAAATCATTCATACGGATGGTTAACATTATTTATTTAAATCATACAGAGTGTTTCACCTTTCTCTGTCTATCATTCACTTATGTCACTGGCAAATGATCTCTTTTTTCACATAACTGCATAGAACTGGATATAAAAACGCCTAAAAAGCAGTAAATGTATCCAACAATTTATCTTTAACAGGACTTCTCTGTAAAAAAAAAAAAAAAAAGTCAGTCACTTGACTGGATCTACATTCCTGACAATATTTGTCAAGAAAAAAGTCCTATGTTCCTGCCCTGCAGGAGCATAAAAAAAGTCTTTGAAGAACACAAGTACTTTCTTGATCATATGTGGTTTAGCACAAAACTGCATCTGATCAAATGTCAGGGTTCTAGTTTAATCCAGATTAAGAAAAAACACATTAGCTGTATGAACATTCACTGTTTTACCCCCAAGGTTACAAAAAAGATTAGAACAGTCATTTGAAATAGCCCACAGGGATGGTAACACAGTTTCCTGGAATTATTAGAGTATTAATTATTGCTGAAATAAAAATATGACATCTTTAACTTCACATGGGCTTATTAGTCAGAATCTAGTCTCTATGTCAATTAAACAAGCTTTTGATTGTTCAGATCTACAACTACCGCTGACCTTTCCATTCTTAATACGGATAATCAGATTTTTTTCCCCCAAGAGTATATCCTCCTAGATTGTAAGATTGTACTAGGTCTGCAACTAACGATTATTTTCATAATCGATTAGTTGGCCGATAATTTTTTTGATTACATCAGATAAAAAAACAATATGCAAATTTTTCTTTTGTTTACAATAATTTAATGAACTGGGTTTTTAAAACAAACAGCAGAATAGAAAAGTTAAAATTTACATTAACATGTGTCACTGCACTCTGGGAACTCAACACTTCCTTCTCTATCACAATGGCAGTCCTCTAATCACCTTCTTATTTTACTGACATAATAATAAAAGCTATATTTACATACAAGAAACAATATTTCTCAAACTAGGTTTAAATACCTAAAACAGTTTTACTAGTAATTATTGATATGTAAACTATTTTTTAATATTAAATAAAAACTGTTTTGCCAACTTGCCGCCCATCTTATCCCAGGCTTGCCACTCTGCCCCCCAGATATGCCTTATACCCCTATATGCCACACTGCCCTCAGATATGCCTTATACCCCCTGATATGCCTTATACCTCCTATATGCCACAGTGTCCCCCCCTGACATGCCTTATACTCCCCCATAAGCTATTGTACCCCCTGGTATGCCTTATACCCTCCTATATGCCACTCCGCCCCCTGATATGCCTTATACCTCTTATATGCCACAGTGCCCCCCTGACATGCCTTATACTCCCCCATAAGCTAATGTACCCCCTGGTATGCCCTATACCCTCCTACATGCCACTGAGCCCCCAGATATGCCTTATACCTCCCTGATACACCACTCTGCCCCCCCAGCTCCAGACTCCCTGGTGTCTAGTGAGGGTGAACGTCTGCGCAATGCACATAGACAACCTTCGCTGCTGCCAGCATTTCCGCTGGAGCTTCTATGATGGAGCACCAATAGATCATGTCAAGCCGGTGCTCCGTTATAGAAGCCCCGGCAGAAGTGGACGGCAGTAGCAGAGGTTGTCTCTGTGCATCACGCACCTGCTGCCACAGAGGAGGATCCAGATCCCCCGCAGATAACCTCTGCTGTTGCCGGCACTTCCTCTGGGACATCTATGGTGGAGCGCCGGCATGACAAGACCTTCAGGTGCTCCATCATAAAACCCCCAGAGGAAGTCCCGGCAGCAGTAGAGGTTGTCTCCGTGCATCGCACAGACGTCCACTCGCTGCCAGAGAGGAGGATCCAGGTTTCGTGCAGCACTGCGGGGGATCTGGATCTTGGTGTTATAGTCACTATAAGACAGAGGTATATTTCAGAGCATGACAGCAATTTTCATTATCGTTTTTATCGACTGGTTGTTGCAGCCCTAGATTGTACGAGTAGGGCCCTCTTCACCTGTTTCTGTAAGTCATATTATTATGTGATGCGCTACTTGTTATGTCTTGTTTACCAACCGTACAGTGCTGCAGAATATAAATAATCATTATACAAATCCTGCATGTTTAGAAATTGTGCTTAATCAAAATTTTTCTATTCTCTGCTCTTAGCATCAGAGATATGGTGAAAGTTCTAAAACCATTATTTGTAAACTTTTTATAAAGTATTTACATTATATGCCATTCACAACACGACGGTACTGTGCGGCTAAATTTTGTGACGTGGTGTTCATTTGTGGCAAAGGGTGACACCTGCTGGGATAATGGAGGCAGTTTCTTTTTTTCCCTCCGGTTTCTATGTGGTAATCCACCTCATGTAATATCTAGTACTATCAGTGATGAGAAATCGGCATAAACTGCAACCCCACAAAGTAACAAAGGAAATTCAGAACATGAAGTCAGAAAGGCTGACAAAGGGTAGACGCAATAAAGGGGTTCTAATTTATTCATGCTTATTTTTCACTTTTTGTTTCTCAAGGCCTACACGTTAGTATATTTAGTACACTATTGTAATGAAACATACTAAACAAAACAATATGAATAGCTTATCTAAATCAAGACTGCATGATGTTAGAATTAGGAACATTATATAGTTTTGGGGTTTTTTTAACTTTTTTTTTTTTTTAACTATATGAATTTCACAGACATATTAAATATACACAAACACTCTAATGAGCTAGACGATTCTCTTTATTCAGCCTCATTTGCTTTGTCACAATTTTTAGTCAGAAGTATGAAGCAAATTTTGCATGACTACTGTAAATCATTCAAATAAAGCATCTAGACAAACAATATCATATTTAATGATGTAAAAATGCCAAATCTAAAATGTGCTATGTACCGTACTTACCGGCGTATTACACGCTCCGGCGTATAACACGCACCCTCGCCGGAACCGGAAGTGCGGGAGACGCGGCTACAGAAAGTTATCGGCGTATAACACGGCGTATAAACTTATTTTTTTAGAAATAAAAGTGCGTGTTATACGCCGATAAATACGGTAGTTTATTTGTACAATTGTATTGTCAATAGTATTAACTATTGTATATAGTATAAACTAATATAAATTATGCATCAATTTCTTCCAGCCATTACCACCTATATCTACTTGGAGACTGGGGCTTGGGGCTTGGGCAGAAAAGGAGAAATCGGATATTCCCGGTAGCATTTTGTCACGTTAAATGGTTCACCTGGCCTGACAGCTTGATTCACATATTAACATTCCTGACATTGTAGGCCTGTATTTTGGTGACAGGCCATTCCGCCAGTCAGGAGATTTGTAGCTGATAGCCACAGGGGTGATTATAGACACAAAAGGTGAAACTAAAAAAAAAGGATTTTCTAAAACCCAAATGATGACAAATCTTAACACAAAGGACACCAATACCAGCCTAGATTTCGGACACCGGAATTGTTCCCATAGCTTTGAAACGGGCAGTAAAAGGTTCTGTGCACTTTACTTGTGAGAGGGTTAATCTTGCATCCAAAGTTTAAGTTATTTTTGGTGGCTTTGAGGTGGTTTCAAAAACGTGGAGGCCATTGACCGTCATTAACTAATTTGTTGTTAAATGGCGCATGAAAGGTCATATTTAATGAGATGCTATTTTAAAAAGTTACAACGCATTTTCCTTATGTTTATGCAGTTCAAATTAATCAGTAAACTTTTCAAAGACGGAATGCCATTATCATCATGCGAAGTGTTCCATGCATCTCATACAACCAAATAATGAGATATCTGCTCTCTTTTAGATCACAAGTACTCAGAAATAACCACTCTAAAAAAATCATGTTATCAGTCCATTACACTTGAAAACTACCGTCCACATGTTAACTACCACGTGTCTAATAACGCATCTGAAAAAATATTAGTTTGTGTGGCACATTGCGGTCCTTTACGCTTGTTTTTCCCCTGACCTAAAATGCAGCAGCTGGCACACAATGGTAGCTATTGTGCTAAAAATTTAATGGATTTCCACTTGGTTTTTTTTTTCCTGTACTTAGGGGCCCTAATGTTCTAATGGGTTTTTTTCCCTATAATTTAGAACACAGAGAAACTAGTACCAGATGAGATGTTGGCATTTGCTGTATCACATGAATAAAAAAAAACAGCTAGGGTTGAAGAAATCATTTTTAAATTTTCTTAAATTAAAAAATGTTTTGTTTTGTGCATTTTAATGCTTAACAGTAATAATGCATCTCATTAGCGAGAGTCCAGGAATACGGTTAAATCCAAAATACACAATCAAACTATATATCATCATCGTAAGTTAACCCTATTATACTGGAAACTGGAGTCATGGTATCAAAATAATAAAAGCTGCATTACTGCCAAATTGTTATCACTGCCCATTTATTGTCACCATTTGCATTTATTAAGCCTAATAATTATTGTGCTTATTAAGAAAATATAAAAATCACATGGTAAAAAAAAAATCACATTATAGTAAAATTGATCACTTAAATTTTCGCCAAAAAAATAAATATATTATTCACAAAGTGGCAAGTGCAGATGTTGCATTGGAATAAATAGATAAAATATTAATAAAAATCTATATTATAAAAAAAATAATCAAATGCCATTACACACAAATCAGTCAGCGCTCAGGAAGCTCACACAGCTTAAGAAGTTACAGATTGGTATCAAAATATACAATCAGTCACAGCATAATCTTAGCAGTGCCCAGAAAAGATCATGCTATAGTGCATCAACAAAGTTGAGTTCTTATTTTCTAATTAAAATGCCTAACACTCCTTCTGAACACTTAGTTTCTTGTTTAAGGTCGATGTGATTATTTGAAGCAAAAACATAGTTGTTGGAAAACAAACATACACGTGTTTTGTAAACATAACTAGAAACATTGTGAACACAAATGCAAATATAAAGATACCACTATAGTACCACTTCACAACAAAAAGTAGCAGGGAAGAGCAGTAAGCCTTACGTCAGTAGTTGACAAATTAATGGAAACCATGCTAAAGGAGAGGATTGTTAAAATATCTGGAAGTAAATATTGGATGATAAGAAACAGGTTTACTACAGGAAGATCCTGACAAACTATCCTAATTTATTCTTTTGACTGGGTAACTAAAATAATAGACCAGGGAGGAGCTGTTGATATCGTTGTAATCTACATTTCAGTAAGGGATTCAACACTGTCCCCCATAGAAAGCCTAAAAGTAAACTGCAGTCTTTGGGTTTGGATGGCAGAATAGTTGAGTGGATAAGGCAAGGGCCGAGTATTAGGAGACAGAAGGTTGGAATTTAATGGTGTATATTCAGAGAAAGGACTTGTCACTCGGGAGGTACCTCAAGGTTCAGTATTGGGACCCATACTGTTTAATAGTTTTATTAGTGGTATTACAGAAGGTCTTACTGGTAAGGTATGTCTGTTTGCAGATGATGCAAAGGTCTGCAATAGGGCAGAACTTCCAGGTGGGGCAATTCAAGAGGCAAATGACAAAGTAAATTAGAAAAATGGTCGAGAATGTGGCAGCCAGCGTTTAATGTTGATAAAAGTAGAAAAAATGCACTTTGGACACACAATCCCAAGGCAGAAAATAGCGTGGAGGGTACTGTTCTGTCAGTGACAACGGAAGAGAGGGACTAAGGAGTAATTATTTCTGATGACTTAAAGGTAAACAGACAATGACGTAAAGCGTCACAAAAAGCAAGCAGGGTGCTGGGTTGTATGGCGAGAGGCATTAATAGCAGGAATGGTTTGCAGGATATAAATTATCAGGAAATACTAAGGGATCTTTATATGTATAGCTTGAAGGAAAGACGGCAGAGGGGAAATACAATAAAACATTTAAATTCTTAAGGGGCTTTAACAAAGCACAAGAGGCAGCTAAAGCTACACTCACTATGGGACAAGACCAAGGACTGATAAGGGTTGGGAAAATGGGCAGACTAGACGGGTCGAAATGGTTCTTAACTGTCGTCAAATTCTATGTGAAATACTTATACAAGTTACTTGTAATGTATGTAGATTTGTCTTACCAGAATCATCTGTATCCTGGTCATCTATCGGAACAACAGCAACACCCATATCCATACACTTCTTGCTGTGTGCCTTTGACTTCATGTGTTTAGTCAAATTGCCTTCAAGAAGAGAAAAAAAACAAAGCTGTTATATATACACATACATACACACATACACACACACACAACCTAGACTTAGGGCAGCAGGTCCAGCAGGTGCTAGTCCCCCTTCTACTAAAACGGAGGGGGGGCAGACTGTCCTTTGTATATATGTAAGTATTGGAACACCTGAACACTACATCAACAGGGACTTCTATGACATTGCATTCTAAATACATAGACAATACATTGACGTGTAGTTGGTCCACCTTTGCAGCTATAACAGCGTCTACTCTTCTGGGAAGGCTTTCAACAACATTTTGGAATTTTCTATATGATCATTAGAAAACCTTTTGCAATTATGTTAGTGACGACAATGTTTTTTATATTTATATATAAACCTTAAATATTTTAATTATTGTATGTATATTATACACACACATTTATATATAGATACATACACACAAACACACAGAATTGGGAAGTGTGGCAGCTGTTGTAGTTAATGACAGTATTTTCCTTAAATGCAATGAAGCGGATCACCTGGAAATACTTTTAAATAAAAGACCCCTATTTATAAGACTTCCGGCCACTGTAATTAGGGTCACTCTAATCATTTAAATAGCTATTTAAAAGGCCATAAATGAACACTGTGGTGACAACCAGCCAACAGCAAATTATGAGCTTTGACAATTATTTGGAAAATCAGAGAGAATGTTAATCACTGGTTAGCACCCTTTACAAAAGGTCACGCAAAACATTTGTTAACCTGTGCCAAGATCAATGCATTTTTTATATGCTTTTTTTAACATAATAGTCCCATGCTCTACTTAAGTAAAATGCAATCCTCCTTTATTGAAATATGTGACAGTCTGCTGATAATTTTAAACTATTACTACTGTATAAATGTACGTTATCCAGCTTCTCTTTCTCTTACAACGTACACATTGAGAGTTTTGGCTTCAACTGGAATCATGACTGTTTATCCAAAAGGGATTAGTGATTTGCTATCAGAGTCCTCTGAGAATATGGGGAAATGGATGCATTTAGAGTTTCTATCTCTCTAGAAGATCATGGTCTCTGGTACCACGTACCATGCCAGACCCTCTACCAGCTTGACACTATAGGCAGGTGTCTAGTTTGCCTATCTTGAAGGGCTGGCCCACTGGAGCCTAGGTTCAGCACTACCACAAAAGGGGAATATATAGATAGGGGTATACAGTTTTATCTTTCAAAGTCTTTAAAATTGTAATATTAACACCAATGTGTGCCATACCTTTAGTTTTAAAGGAGAAGTTGCAGTAATTGCAGTGGTAAGGCCGCACATCCGTGTGTGTACGGATATGCTTTTTCAGCATGCTGGGTTTCTTGCATCTTATTCCGCACTCTTCACAAATGTACTTTCCTCTTCCTCTGCCACGGATATACACATAATCTTCATTTGATTTGTACCTAAGGAAAAGATTTCCTAAAATTAGAACTGGCGTTGAAGAAAAATTATAGTAGTATTACTATAAATATAGTAATAAATAGTAGTATTACTATAAATGAAGAAAATACACCCAAAAAAAAGCTAATGAGCACAGTAATTGGCACAGGTAAAATACTGCTTCCCCATTATCGCTTGACTTTTTTCTGAAAATGGTGGGAGGTACAGTCCACCAACCCACAGCTGGAGGATTTTTAAGGTGTTTAAGCTCTGCTTGATATATACAGAGTAACTGGCAGCTTTGATAACATTTGAACAGAGAGACTTGCACTGCAGCAGTGTACAGAGAATGTCAAGCTTCAACAATCATGTGACATAAAGTGTGTAAGAGGTATCGAGTTTTGTGTTATCCTATGGTTTTTTCTGTCTTAAAGGGATCATTGAAAGCATATTAACCCCTTCACGACATGAAGGACATGAACGGACTCACAATGCATTGTCTTTAATGGGTTTAAGGACAATCCGTTGTCCTTAAGGGGTAAAAGTACTCTAAACAGATCCCCGTCTGCAGCATTTGCCAAGCCAGAGGGGGAGCTAACTGACTGTAGGACATATGTTAGGATGAACAAAAAAAACAGGGGGGTACACCACTGAAATTTAAAGGGATCTCTGAGCTACGATATCCACACACCTGAGAACTAACTGCCGCTGCTCCAGTTCAACACCTGAATCCGGAAGTGGACACTGGCAGTTTTGACATGCCCCACTCCACACCCATTTCCCCTTTAAATGGGGGGGTTCCTGAGATGTCGGTGGGACCACTCACTGATGTCAGTGTGCCCTCCTGGCTGCGTCCCGCAAGGGGAGGCTCTGGGTAGCCGGAGCTCACAAGTTCCCAGGTAAGTGCATTAAAGCGCTTATGATGGCTGGCATATCCCTTTAAGTGTGAATTTTCTCCTGCCTGTCTAGTATTCCATCAAAATGGTTCTTTACTCATCTATCTTTCTGCATCACATTAAACAGTCCTTTGCTTTAGACCACCTGGTGTTTTATTATGTAAACTGGACAGAAGATACTTCTACAATAATACGGTATATACTGGGAAAATGCAGACTGGGGTATAGATGGCGTTGGTGATAAATAACATGGTATCAACATGAACAGTATTATATGCTACAGTGGAAGTTCCCAGGGAAGTGCTCAACTATGTAGCAAAGGCTAATATGCTTTCTCTCTGCCGCCACTAGTGGGTGTCTAACACCAATTAAACAAGTTACTGCAATAACATCAAACATTCTTACTTTATCTATTGGAAACCACCAGTCTTTTTTCCAATCAATAATATAAAAATTAAAGTGTTTATTGCAAAAATCTTAAAAAGAAAAAAAAAAAAAAATAAAGTGCAAAAATTCTAAAAAAAATAAAAATAAAGTTAATGTCCTAATGCAGCATGCACTATAAAGGACCATCCCAGGAAAGTTCCCCTGAACAATAATTAAGTTGAACCTGCATAATGAATAGTGTAATCCATGTAATCCAAAGCGCCTTTGCGGAAATCTCACCAATTTAAATATGCTTTATACAGGGGCATTCAAGCTGTTCTTGGGCTGACCCTTTATAATGTAAAATTAAGACAGAGATATTACACTGCAACTTTTTGCAACCTCTCCAACCAACTCCCGTTTTAGTTTACAGACCCAACAGCACTACAATGGAATGACAATGAAAAGGTGATCATACTTTTTTCTCCATACGCTTATGCAGTTGTGAAGAAAAAAAAAGCGAATCATCATCATCAAATTGAGTGACTTTGATTTTAAGTGCCGCCTGCCTTTAAATTTATAGTTGATATAGCTGCTGTTACTGAATACAAGTTTGTGTAACTTGGCTATGACAAAATGACAACCGTTTGCGTCCCAAATTCCTATAGCCTCCTTCACACCATGTAGTGAATAACAGCTGTGCTAACCCCATGTTTAATTGAATGAGTGTGGAGGCAATTAATACGAACATTTTTAATTGTAGTACCTCTAACAGCATATCTAGCAATGGTTCTAATGTAGATGACAATGGCAAAAGCATTCATTACACACAGGAACACAAAATGAATAGGAAACAAAAGGACTTGCCCTCCATCAAATATCTTGACTCTTCTTGGCTCAGCTTTGTTGATAAACACTTCTTTATCTTGATCTGTATAGGTTTCTGTATTTTTTTTGTCATCTGGTTGACTTCCAGGAGATTTGTAGGAAGATAACTAATGTAGTAAAGAGGAAAAAAAGATTTTTATTCAAATAAGTACGCTAATGCTTTATTGTTACGCTAGGTAGCTCCGGCTGGATTTACATGGTGTCATGGATGCCAGTGGAAGAGTGTGGTGTTTGCTCAGGGTAACTAACGGGCAGTTTATTAAATACTTAAAACAAACAAAAGTGAGGTCAGCGTAAATTAAATAATTGAATAAGTATGGAGGCAACGACTCGCTATCAATGAGTGCTATAAAAAAAATGTACAATGATAAATAAATATTAATATAAATCTGAATAGTATCCTACAATATATCAGTGTAAAACCCTCTTGTAGAAACCTCAAATATACTGCAGCAATCTCAAAAGGTGGGTACTCACATACCAATCTTCATATACGTCTCCAACACCGATCTATAATAGGATACTATTCATATTTATGTTTATATTGTTTACTCATGTTTTGAGTATTACTTTTGTTTATATTCATTGTATATTTTTTTTTTTTTTTTACATTTTATATCGCACTCATGGCTAGTGGGAGATTGCCTCCACACTCCACACAATTTCTTGATTAGCACTGAACTCGCTTTGTGTGTTTTGGTTTTTTTGTAGGTGTTTTTTTGGATACTTTTTACTTTAGATTCCTTAGCTCATTAATTTGATTTAGATTTTTAGTTTCATTTAATTGCCAATTTTTATCGCTAGTCGAAACCTTCGTGAAATTTTGTATATTCAGATATATTGAGACACCAGTACTGAAACTATTGAGAATGTATCTAGCTTTAGAGGCACAATAATTGCATCACCTCAGTACAGTTTTAATCTTCAGAACTATGGAAAAAGAATATTTTTATATACATATGCACATATACATACATAAATAGGATCCAAATGAGTGCACCGTCCAAAAAAGTAGTTAAATATTGTAACTCGGTTGATTCTTATTATTTAGAAATATATTAACAAGACTAATACATTATTAATCTCATTGTTAATTCTTTATGTTTGTGTGAAATTACTATTTCTACGAATAGCCTGTCCGCACATCCTTTGCTTATAAATTTTGTGGTGCCGCTATATTTGTCATTCAAAGACATACATTCATTTTATTGGACTTTTAATGATTAACACCTGATACTAATTCTATTAGTATGGTCCTAGTAGTAGTGCTCCTGTTAGGACCTTAGATAAAAGTTGAAATGTTTTGTTAACAAGGAGCTTAATGATGCAATTCAAGGACCTCAATGCCATTGAACATACTTGAGAACATTTAAAACTCATAGCATTAATATCAAAGTTAAAGCAGTCATTAAGGCAAATGGTGGCAACACCAAATATTGAGAATTTTCTTTTTTCAGTATGCGCATTCTAGTAGTGGACTTTTAGACCCTATTTAATGTCCATATAATATATAAATACAATTGTATTGGTTTCTTTAATGCTGTGTATTCATGAGACATATAATGTCTTTCTTACCTTGTTTGTAGAATGTGTCCATTTGCTTGAGTAAACTAGAATGTCTCGCCTTGCATGAGAGGTTTTCACTCGGGTACATATGAATTTCTCAGACTTTTGTTTAGAATTCAATAGAGAAAGTGCTACTTTGGTTGGTAAACCAAATATATTTGGGTTATTTGGACTTATGGTCCAGGAAGCATAGGCAGAAGTCTTTTGGTCACTCTGTGGAAGATGCATTGGCTTCCGTTTTAACAGATAACACCATGTAAAACTTGTTGTTGTCTTCAGACTCGGAAATGACAGTCTATGCATATCCCCCATATTAACCACAGATATTGCTGCACCTAGTTTTACTTGTCCTTGGATCTGGATGTTTTTTGTAGCAAAAGCCAGCTTCTCCTGAGTACTATATACAGGCTTTAAAACGCATGACTGGGTACTTGCTGGAGAAGTTTCTTGTGGTGTTTCAGCTTCAGGACATAATGGTTCTGGCGATTTGTTTTTTTGATACTCTACCACATCTCGTTTATGATTAGAAGGGCAAGAAACTGCTTTTTTAGGTGAACTGGAATCACCAAGCAGTTTTCCTGAAAACTTATTAGCTTGATGATTTCTCCCTGGTGCTAGTGTATTATCCTGATCTGAGAACTCACTAGTGGTGCAGAGCTGACGTACTAGCATTGGTTTCCGTGGCTTAGTAGAGTCCCCAGGTTTTATATTCACCAGATGTACTTGTTGGCTATTGGTATGACATGCAGCACCGTTTTCATCTTTTACTCGCTTCTGATTTTTTTCCATGGCAATATCTAAACTGTTTGCTGGTGATAACATTCGCTTGCTTGAAGCAGAGGCCTCTTGCTGGGGAAGGAGACCAGGAACTGGCACTTTTTGCAGATTACATTTTAGAAAAATATTATCACAGTCATCTGCTTTGTTTGGGCTTGAAATAGGTCTGCTTGACTCTTCCTGAGACTTTGACATATGTAATTTATCTCTCATATTCGGCACTTGGAAATCTGCTCTGCAAACTGTTTGATTGCCTTGATCCTGTGTTACTAAAATATCAGGAGGGGATGCAGGTGATGAGAAACCATAACCTGAATAACTATAGTTGTGAACTGGAACAGCAACTGAATACGCATTTTGAAATTTACCACTTAATTTGAGAGACTGATTCTGATTTTGAAGACTCTCTGTCCCGCCAGCTAAAACGTTCCATGATTTGCCAGTGGTACTGGTAGAAGATCTATTTGGCAATAAGCTTACTGAGAGACTGGAAGAACAAAAATTGTTTTCTTGCATTTTAGGAATTTTCAGCATATATTTTGGAGCAAAACGAGACAGTTCACTTACAGTATGGAGAACTGTATTTGTATCTTTACCATTTCTTCTTGGCTCACTTTGTATACTGTGAATAAAATCACGATCGAATAAGGTGGCTTTAGTTGTATGTACGGAAGTAGAACACAGAGAATGCTTACTAGACAACACACTTGCTGGTTGTGCCTTTTCAGCCAAAAAAGACAGCTCACTTGCTGTTTTTTGTTTATTGGCTTCTTTAGAGCATACATTAATCTCTGTTAAGTATCTATTCTCTATTGGCACATTAGGTTGTGGTAAAACCTGCTTCCCTGCATGCTTAGATAAAGGGGCTGTGTCTTCAACACCAATATTTAAAGATATCTGTTTTACCAGAGGCCCTCTCCTCCTTTCTAGCAAAGGAACGTGGCCAATATTTGTGGCACCTTGGTGGGATTTATGACTCATGGTATTAATGGGCGACAATGACCTTGATCGAGACATGCTTCCGCAATCGAAAGATTTACTTCTATAATCTGTGACTTCCATTGAAGGCTGTGTACAGTTTATTTGCTCTGAAGAAGCTCGTCTCATTTCCCTTTGACCACCAAAAACATTCAAGCCAGTTGGTATAGTGAGAAACTCAGATGATTTATTTACTCCATCTACTTTTGTGAAACTGTCAGGTTTTGCATATTCTTCTTTATCAAATGAAGCAGAGAGGCTTGATGCACGAGATAAGCTGCTCTCTCGACTTAAACTCCTCGAAAGTGTTGACTCAAAACTTGATTCAGCAGATGAGTGCCCCAGATCAGCTAACCTTATTCGTTTCTTTTTGGGAGGAAGTTTTTCAGTAGGTAAATTAGAAAGGCTTCCACTACGTTGTGGCCAGCAAAATTTCTCTTGTGTTTCTTGATCTTTTGTTTGGCTTTCTGGTACCTTATCTGGTTCTTCTGTAACCAATATCTCTGGGACCTGAATGTTATGTTGGCGTACCAGACGAGACTGTGTATTTAAAGCAGTTCGTTCAGCAGGAAGGCCATGCTGACTCTCTTGAACTTCTGGTCTAGGTATTTCAACTAATTTGTTAGGGGAATTGTGAGAAGAGCAACTGGATCTTTCATCATGACGGATGCCAACTCTATTTAAAGGATGGTTCACACTTTTATGGGGTTCATAAAATGGCACGGGTGAAACTCTTTCAACAGACTCAGATTTCTCAAATGAATTTGGCCTACTTAATGAATTTGTATGCTGAATAACAGAAATCCCAGTTCCTTGACTTTTTGGTCTGATATTTTCTTGAGAAATTAAATGTACATTTTTATCCACTGTCGGCTGCTTGCTATCTACACTGGTCTCTGTGCTCCTCGCCACCAACTGTACTTGAGGATTGAGGGTTGATACTGTACATGATTGGGAGCCCAATATAGTAATAGTAGATGAATTCTTTGTACAACCTGAACTTTTAACAGCTTCTGTACTCTCAGCAGCAATGCGGTTATCTGTTTGTTGTGGCTCATCATCATCTCCAACGCTTTTCATCTTTCTTCTTTTTCTTATTTGCAGTGGATGATCCAACACTCCCGATGAAGGACCTACTCTGTAGTGAAGAATTTGAGGCTGTGTTACTGCTGAGCTGTGTTCTGTTTCTCGAGATATTGTTTTACTCTTTGGTCCATGTAACTCAGAACAGTAAAACTTCTTGTGATTTTCAAAGTTTTCTAATTTTCTGTACCTGTTTCTACAGGTTTCACACTCAAACATTGTACCTCTTCCTTGATGTGTTTTTTTTGTCTTGTCCAAACTCGAGCCTTGTATAAAAGATTTACTTCTTGGCAGCAAAACATCTGATGGACCTTTGTTTCCAGGATAACTTTCGTCTACTGAGCGTGCTGGCCCCAAACCATAGTGCTCAGTGTTTGAAGAGTCTTCTACTGCAACCTGTCTAACAAGAGTGCGAGGGTGTGCAGTTTGCTGAGGGATAGAAGGTCCGGATATAAACACATCATCATAGAGAGAACCTATTTTCTCATCAAAAGACTGACTGACACGCAGTGGCTGAGAAGTAGGTAACCCTGGTGGAACAGCTGAATAGCCTGTCGTTGGCATTGAATTACTTCTAGTAATTGGCAAACAGTCCATAGAAGGATATTGAGAAGGAACCGAAAGGAAAAACACTTGCTTAGATTTATCAGTTGGCGTGAATGGGGATTTTGGTACGTCAGAACTTGAGCTAGTGCGTCTTCCCACAGGCTTTAAATCAAACTGGAAGGAGTCCTTAAATATGTAAGACTTTGGAGAATCAATGCTCCCTCTCCTTGAGAGAGAGGTGCGTCTTGGTTTGACACTATCTAGCTGTTTGTCATCTACTACTGCTTCATTGTCCGATATTAATTTTGAAATCCGCTCTTCCAGTGTTCTTGTTCCTAAGGGAGGTCTCATTGTTCCAGTAGTAATGGTTGATTTCTCAACAGAAATTGGTTGTATTGATGGTAATACTGATCCAGCTTTGTGTGTTGTGGTGCTTATACTTAGGGAGATGTCTTTATCAAGAGAAGGCAGACGTTTTGGAAAAGGAGTCGGCAAGCTCATTGCTTGGTCTGCGCTTTCTGAACGAGAGAAATAACCAGAGTCGGTGCTTCCCAAGCTTCTAGGACTCAACATATATTTGTTTTGCTCTTCTTGGGAGCAATCTGTAGCTTGCTGTCTCTGCAGTAGTGCATGGGAAGTTACCATATTTGGCAAGTTTTTATCTTCTACTTGAACCACATCATCCTTCTTGTGAGTGGGCTGTTCCACTTCGCTTAGTGAACATGTGCGCAATACATTTTGATTCTTGATTTTTGTTTTGAAATCTGGCATCTGTGCAACAAACTTCTCAGAAGTCGACTCAAGGACTTTAGGGCTGTCTGCTCTCAATGGAGAAATGCTGACCGGATAAATAACTACTTTTGGTAAATCGGTGATTGTGGATTTTGTATTTTTCTCTCTCAAAGACGTCTGCTGTAACATTGCAACAGGACAGTTTAAAGAAGACTGACTTTCTTTTTGTAACATATCTTCTGTTTTTGATACCATATTTACAGTTTCTGAACATTCTAAGCCAGGAGATGTCATTTCATCTTGCCTTTCCTCAGAGGTGTACTCATCATCACTTTCTCCACTTTCATCTACATCCGAATGAATACAAAGTACTTTTTCAGAATCATTTGAAAGCACCATCGCTCCAGAATCCGGTCGTAGACCAAGCCCAACCTTAATTGCATGTGCATGAGATTTTTTGTGCTTGTATAGGTTGCTTTTTGTTTTGAATGAAAATCCACACGTCACACAAGGGTATGGGCGCTCACCAGTATGAGACCGAATGTGCTTCAATAGGACGCTGGGCTTTGCACAAGCTCTGTTGCAATATTCACAAATATATTTACCTTGTTTTTTTGGTTTCTGGTCTTTTAGAACAATATTGCACATTTGCTCTCCACTCGCAAGTGAAGTTGCTTGAGTTAGATTATAAGAAGAATTTACAGACAACCTAGAGTGACTAGTTGAGGAAGAAGAGTTTCCTGGTACAGGAACAACCTGAGTTATTGTAGAAGATGAAGGGTTAACTATTGAAGTAGTTACTGCAACACTGTAAACTTGCTGGTGTTTGATAGCTTCCAGAGAGCTAGGACATGCAGAAGTTTTCTGTTCTTGCAGCCCTCTCTCAGAACGACTCTGTTCATATTCACTGACTGAGTGAACAAGAGCAGATGGAGAACCTTTTGTTGACATGCATAGCTGCCCACTAGAACCAGAAGCATGGTAATCCAAATATCTTAAACTTGTTTCAGGATGTGAAAGAGGGGATGAGGTTGTACATTTTACTAAATGTCCTTGTTTTTCTGTTTGTGTTCCACAGGGTGGCCAAGACTGGTTTAAGGTGTTGAGCTCAGGCTCCATAGCTTTCAACAACACATCGAAAGCTGAGTTTGCACATGCATTCTGTTTATTAACATTCTGTGAATTTATATTTGCACTCCTATGGCTACTTGGTAAAGGGTTGGAAGTAGTCCTTTCCTTTGATGTGGCCATTTTATTACCGTATACAGACTTCTCACTTCTCCCATTACATAAGTCAGGAGGTACAGAAAGCTTTTTAGCTTGCATTGAAATACCTGACTTCACAGATTGCACAATCAACTCTGGACTGATAAATTGTGTGATGCTTTGTTTCTGATCAGGTAAAACTAAAAGTTCTTTATATTTGGAGCTGCTAGAGACATAAAAATCACTGCTGGAAGCGGCAACGGCCTCTATTTCATTCCTTTGCTTATCTTTAGACACATTCTTCAGTGGTGACTTTGGTATTTTCTTATGATGATTTTCAGTTACAATTTTTTTCCTCTTCACACCCTTGACCGAATCCAAAAAAGTTCTGGAACCAACGTCTGGGATTTCTATATGGTAGAAAAATAATACACAAAAAAATTAAAAAAGTAATCTTGTAAACATGTTCATCAGCCAAATGTTTTAATTACAATTTTTATTTTTCTGAATTAATGAAGCACAGCAGCAAGTAGCCTGGTCATCGTTTCTGAAGAGGACCTGTAATCTTGAGCACGCAAAAGTATTTTGTGCATAAACTACACTTCCCATAAAGTTGCATGATTTAAACTTAATATATAATTTTATTTTTGGATGGCTAAATAATGCATAAGAAGGGGAATATAGCTATGCTGAGCATAGGTAGAAAATACCTTTAAAATATGTCCCCCTCAATTAATATTTCATATGACTTTCATTATACTCTTGGATCTGCATAACAAATAGAAATGTGTCATAAAAGTCGTGTAACATACAACTTGGGGGCAAGAAAACACATTGTAAAGGTACTTTCTAAGGTGCTCCACATAGATGTGTACCCCACACAATAATGACATGAGGTCCATCTTAAATGCCATTTGTGATATTAAAAATAACACTTGCTATAAATGTGAAAGTACTTGTATATAAAAGGAATCCAGAAACAAAAATCAAGAGTAAAATACTACATTCTTCGAAAAACAAATGCCGATTATAACAGCAACAAATTAACAGATATAGGAAAGGCTGAATTTGATGGACACATGTCTTTTTTCAGCCTATGTAACAATGTAACTATGTAACTATGTAATTCTGATTGTTGACACCAAAAACAAAAATAAAGATAACGAACAAACAAAACATGTAACATACAGAAGAAAAGTGCCCTCTTCCATGGTAAGGACTACAATGGGAGTTGTATTGCATTGACCGTTCCAAGCAAATTGATACTTTCCTAATGAATTATTTCTAGGGTTATGGCATTGAGAAACACTAACAATGTTGGTTCTAATGCTGCACTCAAAAAAAAAAAGTGGTAAATTAAGCCGGTAAGATGGAATGTGATACAAAAGTGGGTATTGAAAGGTTTTTGCCATAAACACTGGAAGGGTTCTTAAAATAGTCTGGGTTGTTTTTTTAAGCGACTAAAATTTGCTTAATTTGCATAACATCCTAGGCAGCACAATTAATGTTTTGTCTAAGTGAAACTAAACCTTCAATTAAAGTTCATTCTCACCACCAGGCATCATAGCTAATACCTGGCTTTGCGGTAATCCCAGGTGATAACACCTCAGTCAGAGAAGAGGCTGAGGATTATGCGAGTCAAAGCATCTAAAACATCAGGAGGTGCCTTATCCCCACTTAACATAAGGTTAGGTGATAACATTATCTAAAAATGTATGATATTACATATCTGTTTACCAATGCATATTCATGGTGAAAATGCCCTAGCCCTCATCTAAAAACAAACACCACAGGAAATAACTCGTCTTGCTCTTCTTTTAAAAACACATAAAATGAGAGCAATTCATATTTCACAATATTAGTATGTTGTAAAATAAAAGGCAGATGGTTACTATTAACTTGGCATGCACAATATTTAGAATCCACTGTTTGAAATGCACAGCCCTAAAGCCCTCCGTACAGTAAAGGCATATCTTAACATAACACTAAATGGGGCTGAAAATGACCTCTCTCCGCAGGTGACAAAAGAACACTCTTCAATATGACTTCTCAGGCTGAACGCCAACTGCTAGAGCTTTCCATTAACTTTCCATTTTAATAAAAATAAGGGCTCATAGCATGCAATATCCAATGTGATATTTATATATTTTATATATAGATATCTACACTATTTTTATACTAGAGAACAATGAATTATGAAGCCTTGTTACATACATTAGGATGAGAAATCTAATTACCTTGACTGCAATATTCCTCCTAACGGCAATATTGGATTGGAAAACAAAAGATGAGCTTGTAGTAATTCTCAGCGCTGCAGTCCTAGCCATCTCAAGCCCACGCATTATTATAACACCTACCTTTTCCTTTCTCTTGCTTTGCTCTGTATTTCCCTGTCCCTCTCTCTGTTTCTGAAGCCTCGCATTCATACAGATATCTCTAAAAAAGATGTACGCATAGGGCTCACAGTTAATCCTATGCACCGGATGCTAGTCTAGATGCAGTAAATGCAGAGTTTATATGACACACATAGCTGACCTGATTATATAACAACTCATTCTAGGAATACTGTCTTCACCTAATATTACAAACATCCTGGTGTACTCATTCTACTTTAATAGTAAAATACAAACCTTTATTTGGAACTTATGTATAGGTGTACTGTACACACACTCACTAAAAAGCGCACTGTGATTGGCCCTTCATAAAGCATGGTGAACTCTGGAAACACCAACTCAATATGCATTTTATTGCCTCTCTCAGCCATACGTTTGCTTTTACTTGCATACAACGATGGACTCTAACATCACTGTGCACACTCTCACCACTGGAACCTCCAGTTTGTCCCAGTGAGCTACAATTCATTGCTGCAACTGAACCTAACTCCACTCACTGCAGTTTCCACAAGCTTCGTCCACTGCACTCATTGAGTTCTAGACACATATGCACTCCACAAGAACTGCCAGCCTGGGTTTTGCACAGAATCAAAATGAAAAGACAACTTCCTTCTGCAGGTTATTACTGTGAAAGATGGCTCTATCTGGGGGAAAAAAATCCTTTACACACCAGAATAGCAGTACAGATAATATGAATTTTCTACAGAGAAATAGACATTAGAATTTAGCACGAGATCAAAAAATCTAGGAGCTATCTTTTTTTAATTGGCGTCATACAGATATAACCTAAGGGAAAAGAACACAGAAATTCATGAAATCACTAGATAGAAACATGTGGAAAGAATATAAAATGTGATACAAGGAATCTAATACAGCATTATCCTAGTGGCATATAGTGAGTTTGATTAACCTCTTAAGGACGGGGCTTAAAAAAAAAAAAAAAAAAAAAAGTATACCCTTTGTGACAAAAGCTGTTTTAACACTTCTGCGTTGTTTATGTTTAGCTGTAATTTTGTTCTCTCTTCTTTACTGTACCTACACAAATTCCATACTTTTTTTTTTAGGACAAGAAGGCATTCTTTAGATACCATTGCTTAGATCATATCTATTTTACTATTATATAGTGAATTTAAAGAAAAACACAAATTTTAGAATTGTATTTGAAAATCTTTTACTCATCTATAAAAGCTATTGAAAAAACCTGCTAAATAGATTTTAATAGTGTCCTGTGTTTAGAAATACCCAATGTTTCTTTGCAAGTTATAAGGCAATGAGTACAAACGGTGTATTGCTATTTCAAATCAGTTCATCGTGCGTCCATGTCCTATTTGGACACATTATACATTTTTGAAAACTAGACACCCCAGGGTATTTCAAATTGTGGTATTTATAATCTGTGTTCTACCATCAGCCTTTGTCAAAGTTTCTGGTAGTAATTTTGTGCCCCCCCACATACATTGTATTCAGGTTCATGGGATGTGTCACATACCACCAAATATGTTTTTAGCAACATCTCCTGAGTATAGTGATACCACTGATGCATATGCCTGTTAAGTTGTTTCGGGGCTAAAAGGCCACATTTGGGAAACGTGCACTTTTCGACGTGGATCTGGGACATCTTGGATACCAAGTAATTCAAATTAGTCCCCATTCAACCATATATTTTTGAAGACTAGACACCCCAAAGTATTTCAAATGGTATTATTTTAACACTTTCTATGGAAGGATTTTTAGAAAGATACAGCACCAATTTTAGGACTGTTAGAACATTTTATTTTACATTGTTTGGGAACGGAGTGGTTCCTCATATGGTTTCATGTGACATCACTGTAGTCTATTAAAAAACATATTACATTTTTATTTTAGCTATTTTTTTTAAATTATTATTTTATTTTTTTAATCTGATCACATAATGATTAGTAAGCTGGGCTCCATTGACATGCATGGTTGGCTGCAGTACTAGGCCTGGGAAGGCTCTGGTAACTTTTACTTTGTACTGAGAAAGGCAGGAGCCATCACACAGGGCTCTGATTTTTTAGTGTGCTGAAGAATGCCTCAGAGTCAAGGTATAGCAGCAAAGAAAGACGGGCACATCAGTGGTCTTTAACTATATGTTTTTATGTGTTTTTTTATGTTGCCATGTCCAGCATGTAGAATGGAAACTTTTCATTTAGTGAAGAACACTAAAATATTATGCAAATATTGATCGGCAAAACATAATTAAAATGATTACTGGGAGACAAACGAACAGTTCTATGAGCAACATCAGCAGATGGCATTGATACCAAAGATGTTTCTTTTTGTTGGCATCAACAAACAAGTCTGAGTATTCTGGGCGTGCCAAAGTTGGATATATGTCCAATTCTGCTTAATTACTCTTGGCAAAGACGGCTCTAGAAAACTGATTAAAAAAATACATAGTATAGAACATTTTATAAAATTGTTCGGTTTTAGAAATAAGTATCTAAGACGCTTTATTTTGTGGATTTTCTTTAGATCTATGATAGAGGTCTGTGCTGCAAAAGCATGGTGGGCTGGTAATGAAACATCAGAGTTTAGCTGACACTAAATACATAATATTGTTTTCGAACTTTAGACCTAGTGGCGTCTAAGCAATGTATCCCATCCCATGGAATACTGTATCAGTAAGAGTTCGCTTATCAAATTCAGTTATACTACTCAACTCATATGTATATCTTTACAATACCGGCACACACTACCTACCTGCACTGTTCTTCAGTGTAACAACACAATCTACTGCCCGGGTGCCTATAGCCTGAACCATAATATAAAAGTCCAAACCAAAAGGCGAGCTAACTGAACTTTTTATGAAAGTAGAAAATCTTTTATTGGATGTTCAAGTTAAAAATGTCGACATTACGGGTTACGCCATAATTCTTTATCAAGATAGGTCACTCATACACAAAGTTTAAAAACAAAACTAATCACTCATTAATCACCAATTAATCACTCACCTACACATATATACATAGACACACATTGTATTTAATAAGAACCATTTAAGGCTATTATGATATATGAAACAAAAAGGAGCTTTATAATTAGCAAAATATGGTAGGCTTTTTATATATTTTGTTTATTTTACAGTAATAATGAGCCAAACATTTCTGATTTTTATTATTGTTATGTGTTATATATGTTCATGTTCCCAAGTTAGTGTTTCTTTAAATGTTTTTGATATTATGCAATTAAGGTTCCGATTGCCATACGGCTTCTATCCACAGCACACCAACAGTAGCATGTTTTTTTTTTTGTTTTGTTTTGTTTTTTTAATTACTCTACATACCTAAAGCTTCCTGTAAGTAGCACATTCGGCATTTGCTATGCAGGCAGGGTGCTTCAGAGGCAGAGGTGGCACAGGCAGGCTGCGAAAGGTGCATGTCAATGTCTGGCTTAGTGTATAGTGATAAGGGTTATGCTGTACTACTGTCAATGTCTGGCTCAGTGTATAGTGATGGGAGTTATGCTGTGCTACCATAAATGTCTGCCTCAGTATACAGTTATAGGAGTTATGCTGTACTATATCCGTTCAGTAAAATGTTATTTATTTAAACTTAATTTATTTCATATTTTTTTTCTGATTCCTAGTATTTTCAAATTGACATACAGTTTCCTTTGTATTCAGCGCTACGTAAATTGTTGGCGCTATATAATAATAAAAGATAATAATAATAATACATTTCCATCATATACCCCCTCTCACATCAGCCTTATCTAAATACACCACTGCCTTGGCCTGCAAACACTCAATCCTAAAAAAGTTATCTTTATAGATTAGAAAAACATGAATCTGTAGAAATATATGTGTGTGATTGTATATTACAAAACAATAACTTTTACTGGTTTGAAATCTGTACTTGTTTTTTTCTGTCACTGCTTTACAGCGATTATTAGCCTAAAATCATAATGTAATTTCCTGATGGTCGATATTGCAATCATTATGTCTTTTATTATATCTGTGAGGCAGAGTGGCATATAGGGGGTATAAGGCATATCTGGTGACAGAGTGGCAAATAGTGGGTCAAGAGACATATCTAGGAGGCAGAGTGGCATATAGGGGGGTTAAAAGGCATATCTGGGATGCAGAGTGGCACATAGGGGGTCTTATACAAACAAAATGCATTTTTCCCAATATGTGAATTAATATTTAATAGTAAAACTACTTTCTTATAGGTTAGTCTTATATTCAGGCTTTTTTCCCCTAAATTAATATACAAATTCAGGGGGGTCGTCCTATAATCAAGCAAATACAGTAATAAGAAAAACCTTTAAAATGTAAACAATGGCCACAGATGGAGAACGAAACAACCAAACACCTAGTCACAACTAATATTTCATAAGGTTTAAGCTTTTTTTTAATGCATAGAATAATTAATGTATCTTGCAAAGAAGCCAGCAAGTATATTGAGGAGTAGACAATGTATAGAACTTTGTGTTGAGTAATTTCACTAGATCAGTAATATTTGATCAACTGGTTACTGAAGGAAGAACACAAGAAAATAATTACTGCTTGAGAGACTCTGGAAATAACTTTGTTACAGAAACTACTAAAAACACCACTGAACAGTGATTTTCTTTGTTTTAGTTTAACCTGTAAGGATGGTTAATATGTGGAATAGACTGTGAAAGTAGACAAGGTAATGTTGATCCAGGGTGAGTCCAACTGCCTTTGAGTTAAGAAGGTATTTCTTTTTCCCTTTGAGATGACATTATTGGGGGGTTTGCATTCTTCCAGATCAACTAATGAGTTTGTAGAATGGTTGAACTTGATGGATGAAGCTTCGGAAATTAGAACTAACTAGCAGCATCAAGTCACTGTTTTATGTTCAGGGTCAGGGAGTTGTGTTTGGCTCTGTCCACACCCAGGACCATCTTGGATTCAATTCTGTTATTTTTGATAGCCCTGCCACCTTAACCTGGACGCACCCCATTTCCTGTCTACTCCACATAGCAGGAGGAGAGCATCAGGAGAACAGACCTTGGAATTGTCGGTGTTTGTATTTTTATTAAGAAATGAATGATATAAGGGAAACATTACCTTTATGTGGTTCCTTTGGGCAGTTCAGTTTTTTTTGTGCTTCTTCTATTTTATCTAAAATGAAACAAAGAAACAGATTATATGAAATGACAAGGAACACAAAATAACGTTAGCAGTAATAAGTAAGCACAAGTAATTTATTATAAAACCAACATTTTTGACTAAGCACGAAGGTTCGAAATGGCAGTTCTACCTGTTCTTACGCTGTATGCCTATACGCTGTATGCCTATATATTGCATGTAGATTTAAAATAAACTATTTATGAAAATTGTACTTATATCCTTGTATTTCTGTGAAGATAAAAGTTATTCCCTTTCTGTTTCTACACAATGAATCCACATGTGGACTTCCTATGGGAAATCCACGGACCAGGTATCACCTGCTTCCTTTTTCAAGATCACTGGGACCTTCGTCTTACTTAGTAAACCCTGTAGTGCCCTATTTGTGGTGCTATAAAGGTTTGGTTTAGTGTTTAAGGCTTGGACTTTGCTTTCCATGAGCCGTTACAAGGCAATATAGAGACATGATAGCATCCTTTCACTGCCCACACCACATGCTAAAGTAGACTAGAACAATGTTGATCAGAAACACATAATTGACTTGGCAAATAATAATGGTTGGCAACAAACTGCTTGACTCTATAAAGTCACTTGCTAATCAGAAGTGGCTAAAGAAAAGAAAGAAAAAATAAAAATCACAAAATGACCTCAGTGTTATGAGTTGCATAAAGCTCAATTAAGAAATTGAGCCTTATACTGAATTTTCAACAGCTAATGACAGTGTTTGTAGTCCGACTTTTTAATACCCTTCACGTGGCAAACATATATGTAGATATTAATCGCAAGCACAAGAATATCTTTTCTCACTTAAAAAGGCACCTACAATAGCACCTGTTCCTCCTTGGCAAATGATCACTGTATATATATTGTTACATTGCAAGTAGTGAAAGGGCAGCCTGTCTGTAAAATACTACCCTACTGTTACTTACCTGCCCCCGGCTCCCACGTTGCCGCCACGGAGGAGAGGGAGACCCCCCTCCAATACACGGCCACCGGAGCCGGCACGGAGGAGAGGGAGACCCCCCTCCAATACACGGCCACCGGAGCCGGCACAGAGGAGAGGGAGACCCCCCCCTCCAATACACGGCCACCGGAGCCGGCACGGAGGAGAGGGAGACCCCCCTCCAACGCACGACCTCCGGAGCCGCCACGGAGGAGAGGGAGACCCCCCTCCAACGCACGGACATCGGAGCGCAAGCACAAGGAGGAGCCAGGGGAGACGCCCCCTCCAACGCATGGACTGCCACGAGGAGAGGGAGACCCCCCCTCCAACGCAGTGCCCCCTCCGCCGTCATCTACGGACTGCCGCGCAGAGAGGCAGACCCTCCTGGACCGGCGTCCGGCTTCGGTATCCCGAACTGCAGGCATATATGAAGGGAGATTGCGCCACACTCATCATGGTGTGATTCCCGGACATTGGAAGATAATATAATTGGCGGGAGATTGAACTTCCTCTGTGTTTCTATTTAAAAACTCTTCAGTTCTGTCTGACCTTGCCTTTTGTTGGTTGTCTATGCTTGTGCTAGTGCCCAGAGCGTTTCCTGATTCCGTATTCCTGTGTATGATCCTGGCCTGTCTGACTTCGTTGATTTCCTGATTCCTGACCTCGGCTACGTTAACGTTTATCCTGTTTTCCTGAATCCTGACCTCATCTCCGTTACACGACTATCCTGCTCTCCGGAATCCTGACCTCGGCTTGTTATACCTGTTCTGTCCTGGAGTCCTACCTGACCACGGTGTCTCCTAACTACTTGTACGTGACACCTACGCCACATTCCACTCTGGGGAAACTGTAAAAAAATCTGTAAAAAATCTGCAACAAACCTATTGAAAATGTTATCCTGTGAGCTGTAACATTCGTCCCAAACGCCAGATAGAAGACAGGCTGGAAACTGTAGTACTGTTTTAAAGTGATGAGCAGTACAACAATAAACCAAAAAATGTTTTGGCATGAGCTGCACAGCTTAATCTGAGCCATTACTCCATTACAAATGGAGTAATTCATTAAAGATAATGTTCTACCCACCCTACTGAATTTAATATAATTGTAACTAAACAACCCTTTAAAGACATGATTCTTAGAACTGAATGCCCAAAACCTCACTGAAATTATTATTTTTTTAAACACAGAAAATTATAACTCTTTGCCAAGTACACCTCTCGTGCGACCCAAAAGCAAGCCTTATAGAACGTGCATTGCGATGCGTCTTAATGTTCAATTTCATCTACTCAAGATTAGGTATTTTTATTACATTTACTAAGTTCAATGGTAGCTTTCACAGTACACTACTGTTTTTTTTTTCCAATTTTGCTCTTAGATGAAAAATACAGCCATATAATCACTATACATAACTTTAAGGAGGAACAAACCTCAAGACCTGAACCTACTCAACTATGAATCGGCCTATGAGTGCATCCTGACCAAAGTGCTCAGTTTCCTGCCTTACTGCAACTAAATGTGGAGACGCTCATCAGGCACAGGTTGTCAGGGAAAAGTGCTGGATTTGTGTCAGGAATGAATCAGATCACACACACACACGTATCCAAATTTTTAAGCTGCCGAAATGGATCACACCTCTCAGAAACCCATCTGGCATCTGTACTCTACAAAACAAAAATACTTCCAACTCTGCAACACAGCAGAGTGTCCTCGGGTGACTGACTTATTGTCTGTATTCGTCGTTCACCTTGCTATGAGACCAAATGAAAGCTATACAGACCTAGTTGCCCCATGGCCCAGGATAAATTAAACTAGGTAGAAAAAAAAGAAAGAAGAGCGAGAAGAATAGAAAGAGTCAAGAAAAAGAGAAAAAAAAATACCACTGCAATGTAGAGCTTTCAGTAATTGCCGTCAGTGACATTAACAAAGAACTCCTATTTCTTAGCGTAAAACCCTTTATTTTAATTTTATATTGATACTGGTAATGTTGAGGGTATTGTGGGGCAGGAATATGTTTCCTGGATGTAAAGCGATTGGGAGGGTAATTATAAGAAATACATGCAAATAATACCATACATCATAATCAGGAATGATTAAGCACTTACACATTCGACCAATTAATCAATTAACTTATAAATGTTGGGTGCATCATTGTGGTTGAGACAGTGATTACAAGTTGAAGGTAATAGGTAAGGATTTTGAGTGCATGTGATGGGCATTATAGTGTTATAGTGCGTAAAACTGTTTGATGTAGTGGGCTCCAGACAATAAAAAGGGTAAGTTTTTTTTTGCCCTAACTAGTAAGAAAGTAAAAGTTTCTTTACTTTCAATGCAAATATGAATTTAAATCAACTGTATCCTCATTTGCAATGGGCAGCAATTCTTGTCAGCCTCATCAGTGCTGACTCCTAGAACGTAAAAAATATTTGCCCGCCAGGAGTATTTTACACTAAAGATATGAACTACGTATACTAGGTGTTTGACTGCAATAGCCACCTTGTTTATTATTGGTATTTTTTCATCCGCTCTTCATCATCAGGAGTAACAGCTACTTAAAAACGTCTGCAGTTATTGGGCATCTAATAATGCTTCTTGTTCTCTCGATCCATCCTGAGGAAGCCTGCTAGATAAATTCATTGCTTGAAGCATCTCGCGTTTCCCAGAAGATATAGGTGAGAATTAGGTATGTGCGTGTGTTTTTTTTTTTAAGCTGTGAAGTGTTTTCCTAACAAGTAAGTTCTTCATTTTGTTGGAACTGCTGATGCTGTTAGCAAGTTAATCTCTAAGTGAGTAGGTGTAATAACTGACAAAGCCATACATCACTGGTACAGGAAAAAAAAACAACAAAAAAAAAACGCTGTTGGAAGCCCAGGCCTCCCACCCCTATATGACTGCTATAGATATATTAACCGTTTCAGTGCAACTTGTTCAGTTAACTCCAATATATATCAAAGTGACAAAAATCTTGTCATGGAATGTGACACCGAGTCATCTATCAATCCCAAGAATTGATGAATTAAGCAAAGAATACTGCTTTGTAACCAAGTCTATTAGTGAGATTTATCAAATATCAGAGCCTATGACAAGTGTAAACTATAATAATGGAAATTAATTGAACTAATTGAGCTGGCTATTCATTATTCAATCCCCCCCAAAGCCAAATTAGTTGATCAGTGTTTTTTTGTTTTGTTTTTTAACATTTTGCATTATTGGTATTTCCTAAAAGAAAGTTATACAAGCTTTTTGCATAATTGCTTTAGATATACATCTTCTGCCTGCCAAAACAGCCTTTGTAGGAGTGTTAACCTCACATAACGCACCACACTGTCACCATTAGCGTAGAAGCTCCATAACAGAAAAAGATGCTATGACTGTCACCAAGGGAGATGCGTGTCTGTAAGTGACAACCGCTCAGAGACTGACAATGTTAAGTAATGGAAGGAAAGAAAAAACTTGCACCCTGATATAGTATCTTGCAGATGTAGCACAAATGTCCTTCTTCAAGAGTGACAGTCAACCATTGGTACTAACAGTCATCAAGTCCATTCTGCCTAATGTAGCATTCTTCTTTTGTAGGAGCTCAAAAATACTGTGTACGGCAAAATGTAACTCACTTATTTGTGTTTTAATGATGTGACTGGTGTGCTGACGTTTAATTCGTTGTTATTGCTCCAATAATCTAAATGTTTTTGTCCTACAATCCAAACATGATAAGACTGGACTTCTGCAGTTCCAAAATCTATCTTTATTATCTTTACATATGGAGCAAATGAGCACATAGTAACAGGACAGCAAAAAAGACCACTAATGACCCAACGCGCTTCATCACAATTGCACTTAGTGAAACACAACATAATAAACTCCCAATAATTAATTGGTAATTAAACAGACACATGTGAAAGCTAAAAAAAAATAAAAAAAACATGAGTCAAAGAAACAAAATAAGAAATACAACACACATACACACACTGTTGCTAAAGTCTTACAAATCCACGCATGAATCAGTTCCAGCTAGCTAATTGAGCCGCTCAGGACAGTCATAATATATATGTCTGTAAAAGAGCTTGACCACAGTATTAACAAATAGCTTAACCATTGTCTTCTTTTTTTGTAACAGGATGGCACAAATGCAAAAAAATAAGTTAAAACTAAATTAATTTGTATATACCGGTATGTTATTAAAAATAGCTAGTATCCCACTCTGAGTTTAACCCCAGAAGGGTAAAAATCAAATATACCTCCCATTGACGAAGCAGTGTATGTGTGTTCCCCGCCTGAGAGGGCTGACACACGCATTCAATTACTTGAAACGTAGAGATACCCTGAAAGAGCAAACATTGTTCTTGCTCCAGGTCACTAATTTAGATAAACGCCTATAAGGCTGAGCCCCTTAGCCATACCATTTCCAACACCCCCTTTGTTCATTTAATAACACATACAATGTGGACCAAATTCATGTAACTACTACTTTCCCTCTCCCAAACGAGATATATATGTCAATACATATATCATGAAGGCCTATTCAGCTTATTTCTAGGCATTAAAAAACCCTACCCTGAAAGTGTAATGGGCCTTAGAGACAGATGACTGTAGTCATTCAGCTGACAATGGGTTTTCTACAGTTGTTTGAAATCATTTAAACATTTCAGATTACTGATCCCTGGAGGAAAAGTACATCACACTTGTCAGAGAAGAGACAACGTTTGGGGATTGAATGTCTCATTCACAAAGCATCTATCTATCTATCTATCTATCTATCTATCTATCTATCTAATCTTTTGGATTTATTTCTCAATGTCATATAACATTACAAAAATCATACAAACAATATATCATTTCTTTCTTTCTTTCTTCTACTCAGTAGACGTGCTTCAGAGAGCTTAGAAAGGTTGAGAATGTACGCACCATGCAGTGCTATGGCTTTGGTATTTCCAGAAACATGCAGAATAGCCGACACGCCATTAGGAGAAATTTGCCAAATGTTCATTCTGTTGGTTTTGTGGTTTTATATACTATACCAAATTGAACAACTCATCTAAAGGGATTACCGTATTTACCAAAGATGGAATTTGCAGGCGAGTTGAACTTTCAACTCTTTGGTATCTCTATGCCTAATGGAGGGGGACAAAGTCCTGTGAGCTTCTGCCACTGGAAGGGCTGAGCTGACCCGGTATATTGCATGAGTTTATGGGTTTAATATAAAGAGGGTTTTTAAGAAACCTCCCATATTACTTACACATTATGCAGGACCAAACCATGCCATTTTGCAGGAGCCCTTGAAAATGCATACCGATATCACTTATTCAAATGTTCATTTTCTCCCGCAAACTAATTCTTTTAGCGAGTATCTCCTTAAGCGTTAAAATGAAAGATTTTACGGAGGTTTGAGTGAAACGTACCTACAAAATATTTGAGCAATACATACACAGACTCATCTTTATGTCAAAGCAAAAGAAAAGAAACTATTTTGATCGTGCATACAGCATGCTCGTTTTTCTCATAATAAACAAATGCATTTTTGCATTCTTGACACATCGCACGTAACACGCTGGAGAGCACATTCCAACCAATTAACCAGTGTTCTGTGTGTATTCCGATATACGGCTTAGAATTCCTCCTAAAACGGGGAAAAGGAAAATGCTGATTTTGTAAGAATAGCTAGAAATCCAATAGTAAACAAGATAAAAGACAACTGAAGAAAATAATTGCCCTGTTTCCAGGTGATCTAAGTATGGTGGCCCTATCGGCCAAAATGTTCTTATAATAGTTAATAATCCTAATGTGTTATCGAAAGTCAAAAAGAAACAAAAAAACCCCAAAAAAACTATAGTCTCACTTAGGTCCCCTGATTTTCGATTCTGTATTAGGACAACACATAACCTGATTAAACAGCGACTGATATTTTAAAGGTAATATAATCATATATATAAGAGCAGAAAATAACAGATGTACTCTTCCCTGCTGAAAAATCTTGGAAAGCTTAGACTGGCATTATTGGAAATGTCTAGCCTGAAAACCACGGCAGGCTGCCAATCTCTTTATGCAGTCAACACAAAGGAGCCGAGGGGAAGTAAGGCTTGACGGAGCGGCATTATGTTCCCACACCTAGGATAGGCTGGTGCGAGAAAACGCTAATGTGTAAAGCCGGTGAGGTCACCCTGCGTGCTCACAGATTAGTGCTGTATGTACTGTAAGCGGCCGTGGTGAAGCTAATCCCATTGCTGGCTGTGGACAGCCATATAATGCAGTTTATGCTTTTTTTAGCACCTATTGGATACTGGATTCAAGGAAACACAGAAATTAGGAACTGCCCATGAAGAAAGAAGAAGTAAAAAAAACCCGATACATTACTTTTTTTCGGGATATTCGGTTTTATGTTTTTAAAACTAAAATAGCGGCAAGATATTATGTATTATGTTTTTCTGAAATTATTTCGCATTTGCATTCTAAAAGACAAATATAATTGTTTTCTGGGGGGGGTTTTCTCTTCCTTCCTTTTACCACTTACTGATATATGCTCACTAAAAGAATGTCAAAACATTAATGCTCTGGAGTCCAATTTTAAATTGGTTTTACCACCTTGATTTTTTTTGCTTCATTAAATCCATGTTCAGGAATGGTCTACATGCAGTTTACATTTTCCAAACAGCTTTTTGCAGATACTAAGATTATTCTGATCCTCGTCCAAAGGCCAATTTCGCAAGCTTGCGTCATAATTACTTGCATGTCGATCCCAACATAGCAAGCCTTCAGTAAACAGGTAGAATTAAATCACGTGGAGATAGAAGACAGTGACATGAATAAGAATAGACAGAAACAGTTGTAAAAAACTGCCAATCATTTAATTGTATTCTCATTATTCAAATACTCAAAGCTAGAGAAATTTTGCCTTACGGGGAGGGTCATCTGCCGGACCATTTTGTTAAGTGTTTGCCTTTAAGCACATGTCAAACATCAATATGTTTCACTGCTTACACTGCCTATAGCCATATGTACTATGAAGTTACGTCTACAGGATTTCTTGGTTACTGTTGCGGCCCGATGAGCCCCTCTTCCGTTGGTCAAAGTACCGTTACAGTCTGTTGGGATGGCGCTAGCAATTCAGTAGGAAAGGCTCAGCGTGAGATCCTTTGGCAAGGTACAGTTCATTATCAAGACTCTTTTCTGCTGTAGAAACCAGTGATTTGTATAAATTCAATGAAAACCTTGTTAAATATTTAGACTTTCTATTAAATATAAGAATCAACCAGAAGGCAAGAATGTAAGATTAGGGAATGAAGTTAATATGGGCAGCCAAAATAAAACTAGTGATTTGTCATAGTTACGACTTAGTATAATTAAAGTATTATAATTTATAATACTTTAGTATTTATAATTGCACGACCAATGACAGGCGGTAGGTGATCTGTGCGTAAGGTGGTGGAGCGTAAAGGGGGAGTTTGCATAAGAGTTGTGGTTTCACTTCCTTGACTATACATGAAAGTCTAACCCAAGTAACGTTCTGCTGCAGGAAGAGCTTACCTGGCCCTGTATAATGTATGGTTAGATAAGTGAGATTTCTTCAGTCTCTTCATACTTTGATTTGTGCATTATGCAAGGCAAACTTTCTAGTGCTGCCCCCCTTGTAATGAATAGTGAAGTGAAGGAGCTGAAGCCACAACTCTCCTGCCAACTTCCCTTTTAGCGAATAAACCCTGGTATCTTTCTATCTTTGCTTGAAACAGTTATAAACCTTGCTGTAAATAACTTGGAGCAGGGGTAGGCGCCAACATTGCACCATGGTGGACATTTACTGTGATCTGTGGTGGACAGGTTAATGATGTTCTGTGGACCTTCACAAACCTTGCCACGGACACTGGTGTCTTTGTACGGACACTTTGCTTATCCCTGCTTGGGGAAAGGTGGGAACTGCCTCCATTACACACACAAAGGAAACAGAACATCTCTCATTCTGCTGGTGAGATCTGTACTGCATGTTATTAGAGACAAATTATTTTTTTGTAGGGTACCAGACAGTTTTGGATATTGAACCCAATGCGAAGGAGCTCTACTAGAGTAACCCTCACTTAAAATAGCATAGTATGTTGGAGCGAATGTGTGATAACGTTTGTATGATGACTAAATCTTCTCAACTGCATACAATTTATTTCCAAGGCATACTGAAAGTAGAACAGGCTCAACGGATTTCTTATATTCTACTGTATTATAGCATGAGCTACATTTCTCGGCATCTCCCTTGCAAAGACTATCCTATGAATAGACTAGGAGTGCCTGTCCATTCACTAAACAGGAATTTGTAACAAAACATTTCTAGCGTGCTGAAATGCAAAAGAACTCATATTTGGCAGACAGTGTCTATTTTTGGATTTCTCTGCAATATTACAGTGGCATGCAGATTTCTTTCAGCAGCCCCTATAAACATTTCAGAAACAGATAAAAGAGGACTGAAAATAAACTAAAAAAACTAAAACAGAGCTCTGTTTTGAATGCCGGCTAATGTCCCACATGCAAGGAAACGTGCACTTGGGATACATTTCCCTGAGTGTTTGACACCCTTATTGAGGTGACGCAGGAGATACAATAACTGATAGTGGAAGGAAGCTCTATTTTAAGTGAATCTCCTTATCTTGCTGACAGACAGCGCAGTATTACTACAGGTGAAGGCTATCATCCTCATTCGTGTGCATAATATTCAAAATCATGCATATGTGTCCCTGAAAGCTTTCATCTGGTCCTCTTTGCCAATGGATAGAGGTATTTTGCAGTACATTTGCCTCTTCTCCAAACCCAAATCCCAGCTTCAGTGCTGATGTGTGTGAGAGGGTCATGATGTCCCCCTTGCACATTCGGGGGGTATGCAGAATCCTCCCATGGGCAGCAGCGAGAATCTTCAGACCACCGAGGAGACTGGGAACTGAAGCCGCAGCGTTTTCCTGAAATTTTGTTTTTCAATATTTATTACTTATAAATGAATATGCATTCTTCTTTGGGATAGTTCCCACCATCATTAAACTGTCCCTTTAACAATTTATGCTTGCTATTTTAATCTTAGATTGTTACATGTTGCTTTAAGATAACAAAGCCCATAGGTTGTGTAAAAACCTCTGATTAAGCCAGATCTGGAAATATTCAACCAAATATTTAAAATAAGGAACCTGGAATCTGGGACAGGGGATTAGGGGGCATGGTAGATGGAAAGAGTTCTAGAAACAATCGAGTTCATTTGAAAAGGGTCATTAGAAATATTTAACCAGTTTTGATTCAATCCAAATGCTAGTCTAAAATATAAACCATTTTAGGCCAAATTTAATTTTTCATATTATATATATTGGATATGGCAAATCTAGTCTCTTTTCTCTTTGCATTTCGTATCACATATTGTGAGACAAATATCTTTTTTTGGCCTCGGTAGATGCAGTTTCCAAATGATAACCCTTTCCCTTGTAATTACTCAGGAGGTGGCAGAGTTGAATCTCCCCTAGAAAATCAGCAGGTTATCTCTATTAGAGCCGAAGCATATCTCTCAATAGTCTCTATGGGGACCCCTGCAATAGAGCACAGCACTACCCACATAATGTGAGGATAAGGACATTGAATTCTCTAAATGACAAAATATACGTGCAGCTTGTCAGTTATGATAGATCTAGTATGAACGTGCGCTGAAATGTTATAGATTTATAGAAGAACAAAAATGGTCAATAAAGAAACATTAACATTTAACACTGGAAATTACTGTAAACCGAGCATGTACAGTCTACATGCGGCAAGCTATAAGTTCTAGCAAAGTAAATAAACATGTCAAATATTAAGATATAGGATATTTCTGCTTTAGTAAGCCAGGCTCCTTCACGAATCAGAACATACCGGTATTAATCGGCACATACATGATATGGACAGGACAAAATAAACTATATGGTTTAGAATAAAGAAACTAAAAACGCTGCAGCAACTACAAGCCATCACGTGCAGTCCTTCTACATGCAAAAGGAACGTTCTGCAGGTCACTTAATTCATCCATTGTTGGACAAGTCAGCTCGGTATTACCGGTAGCTGTATTTTTAACACCAGCACACATGGGGGGAACATCAATTCTTACTGTTCCGGACTTGTTTTTGTTTAAATTAAAACCCAGATTGTATGAAGAAAGATGCTATCAACGCCACTGACGGCACACAAGGTAGGTATTCATCCAGGTGTGCAACAACCCCTTCGAGCTGATTCTCCTCTGAGCTACATGGGATTATGTGATGTTCAAAAGGACTGTATCACAAACCAAAGAGCTGTAAACTCCATAGAAGAGTGGAATATATTTAGCAATGTGTCCGACCAACTTGTCAGTTCTCCTGGTACAAAAGACCAATATTAAACCTTAGTGATAAGTTAATGAAGAAGTGTGCCTTAAAACACCTTGATCATCATAAAAGTATGCATGCCGCAATATACGGTAGTTATACACTAATATAGCACTTTACCAGGAAAGTTATACTCTTACCTGTTTTCATCGTAGGAAGAGACCCCTGAGGTCCCAAAAGCTTTATATAACGTTACATCTATTCTATGTCAGCCGAATAAGTGTTATAAACTTTGACTGAAGACTCAGTTTTCTCTTGGTGTAGTACGCCTATATCCATTAATCTTGTTTCCTGAGCAGAAAAACTAATAATCATGCTAAGAACTCATTTTGAATTCTTGTCTGATCTGTCAGTTTGAGCCCAATTTTTAAGCCATTCGTATTCAAGCTTTCAACAATAAAACAGATACAAAGCACCAATGTTTTCTTTTTCTGTGTGTTTTAAAAAGGCAACACCATTGTTGCAATATTTTTTTCATGTTATTATAAAAAAAAAAAAAACGGTTAAACCTAAATAAATGCATGAATAAAGAAATATTCACGTGAAACGCACAGACTGATTGAAATATGGTTGACCTATAATACTTGTGCGGTACAAAAAAAATCCATAAAAAAAAAAATCTACAAAGTGTACCTGGTAGTGTTGTTTTTTTTTGTATTTAATTAGTAGAAAAAGAATTTATTACATCGCAGAGAAAGTCCTGTCCCAGGAAACTGCCCGCTGTTTGTTCCTAAGTGTGCCTGCTGACACGCGAGTCGTATTAGTTCAATGATTTTCTACAGATAAGCCTGCGCAAGTGGCCCGCCGGATACGCTTGGCTTGTTTGCTATTTGGTTTCGAATCGGAGCATCTCATGTTGCCAATAATTCTAATTGTTCATTTCCAATAGCAGGATAGAGCGCCGAGTGAGGGAACGTGGCAGCTTGCTGTGGCTTTCTCCCACGCAGCCCTTGCCGCCCCCTCCTCTTCACGCAGGCAGTGTGCAACTGGGCATGAATTTCAAATAATATGAAAAAAAATGAAGAAACATATGCTTGGCGTTCCTCTTACATGCTGTAAGTGTAACAGAAGACAGTTGTTTATCCTCTATAGTATACGGCCCTATTTTCTCCGCTCCACAGGTTTTTTTTTTTTTTTAACAAGTTATTGTGTTTGCGGTTCGCGTCTTAACGTGCCTTCTTGCGTATATTGTATATGTTTTTCCCCGCCACCAGCACTGATGCTATACATGTACTTAAATCTCCTCCATTCTTTATTTGAAATAGTGACAGGTAAAAGCCTTTATGTTTTGTAAATTACATAGGTGCGTTTCATGATTCTGGACTCACTCAAAATATATACATACACAGGCCTCTGCATACGTTGAAAAGATTTTTTTTATTATTATTTATAAAATCCCGTTTTACGAAATAATGTATAGCGGAAAAAAAATGTTGTAACACAGAAGGAACAACGTAAAAGGCCGCGTTGCCGGAAATTAATGAACAATGCATCTGTGTGGAACACCTCAACAAAAAGGTCATACGGCGAAAATGGTTGGATGACAACAAACCCAGATTGAACAAAAATCGATTCGGCTCATGATCATGGGCAAGCAAGAAATGTGTTTGGGCAGGGAAATGGGGCAAATGCATGTAGGAGGTGGGGGATATCTTAATTTAAAAGGGACAAAGCTATCATATACACTGAAGTGCATATGATGGGTAGAGTGTCACATAGTCTACGGTGCTGCAAAACCCCAGGAGAAATAAGGACAATTGCATTGCCTCTGTTACAGTAACATCCTTATAAATTTATGCTGAAAAAAATGCTGAAAAAACAAAAATTCTCCCGAGCATGATGGTCTGGGTTATTTTAGTAAAATAGTAAGTATTATAACCATGTCCTCTCATAGATCCAGCATAGCACAACTAATGATTAACAGTGATCTCGATACACAGTCTATTAATTCAATTAACATTTTGCTAGTCTAAAACCCTCAACCTGGTGACAACATAAACACCGTATTGCTATATAACTATACAAACTACGTCTACGGGTATCTTTCACTGTACAGAATATGAATCAAGCAAATATACGTCTTTGGCCCTACAGTGATATGTTAAAGGGCTGTAAGGACTGAACGGTTTAAGTAAACCTTTCTTTAAAAGCCAATATGTCAATGTGTAGTTTAAGAAGTATTTGAGGTATATGACATGTTTTAGCCTGGATTTTAGGTGCGTAATGTTCCTTTAAGCAACTTTTTCTATGTACGTTCAACACTTTCTAACGTTGTAGAAGACATCCATCATGTCTTCCTACATACTACTAGTAGTACTATGTCATCAAGTATAGCTTGCTCAGAAGAGTCGGACTGTCCTGTCATTTGGACCCAACATTTGTAAACCTCTTCTTGACTACTTTTATGCTACATCTGAACTTTATACATATGCATTATAGATTAGAAACCCATGCTGCCTGTATTCTAATTCTAGAAATGCTATGTGATTGAAAAGGGGTTAACATCACATGGTGTTGGGTACACAGCACAGCATATTCAGGCAGTTATTTAATATAATTTATTTAATCATATGCTGTAAAACAATCTTTATAAGCATAATTGTTACCATAACATATTGCATATTATATGTATTTAATGTATAATATAAAAAGTATTGCTCCATTAATTTAGCTCTCTAGCAGGTTAAGCCAAAAAAAACACCTTAGCAGATCTTCAGAGGAGAAAAGAAAATTGCAGATTTAATTACCTAAAAACACTGGAACTTTTACAATATTTTTTTTCTGTTTCCTTGGCCAATTATTGCCCATTATTAACATAATGAATGAGGCAGTGATTAAAGAACTATAAATAAAAAAGTACCAAACAAAAAAAAGTGATATTTTAGTACAAATTTCTGTATATGGTTGCCCTACTGATATAAAGTAAGGTTTCTGATTAAATAATTTTGATTTGTAAATCCTTCTCACCCTAAAAATTTTACATCTGAACCAGAGATAGTATAGTCAGGAATATATATATATTACACACACACACAGACACACACACCGGTATATATATATGCCCCATATAGAGAGGGGTTCTAGGACATATATACTGCTTATTTTAATCTGATTTGAATTAGGGTACTAAAGTGAAGAATTTGAAAAAATGTCACAGATCTGCTTTAAGTTTACTGACCTGTAGAATGTGAAAGATTCATAGGACTATGATTTAGATTTATTTAAATAATAAAAAAAAAGTTTATTTTAAACAAGCAATATATTCTTGGGTATTGTATATTATTCCATATAACCGTGAAATGAAATAATACATAATAAATTCATTACTCGAGTAACCGCTCATGTGCTAGTCAATTTGGTGCCACATGCCTACCTCCACACTGGTGTGTCTCTCCGAAACGGTGTGTATGCCCGTTATGATATGTGTGTGCAAGCACACAGCTACCCTTGCATAAGCACATAAAACACATCCAGGATCTAATTAGCAGGCTATTATAATCCTGGCTTTTGTGCACTGTATGCCTTTTAGGCTCAATGGCTAGACAGCTGTGTAACAAGCACATTAGGAACTACTCAAAAGCACCCTTTGAGAAGACTACGTACTGTTAATTGTAAGGTTTTCTTACAGTAATCACATAATGTTACATTTTTATGCGGCCGACCCAAGATTTACTCAAATTGATGTCTGCTTTTCCTCAGTGGGGCATAAATAGAACAATTAAGCACCGAACGTAGGGAGATTAGCAGTTGTTTTGCACTTGAAGGATCGGTTCTACCCAACTGTTCGAACAAAACAATATAGCGGGGATTTAGAGCTGTTCTTATGTACCTGGCTTTAAAAAAAAACCCTAATCTTTATAAACACATCAGAAAGTAACACGTTTCTTGTAGAAATATAATGGACAGGTCACAGCTTATGAACTCTATTAATGCCATATAGAGATTTGACATATGTTGCCAACACGCCTGGTCCACTAAAAACCAAATAGCATAATATATATTTATATGTATATGTATCATTTGGCCTATGAGTTCCTTATTAAAAAGGGACCCTCCAGCCAACATATGCACCTTAATGCATTTGATAGCTCCATGGCCCATATAAATTCTTTTGTGGATTACCGCTTACATTTTCAAATGGGGTATTCTGCAGAATCTCCTCATATGCATTTGCCCCTTCATCATCTACATGCTATGCAAGACGTGTTCAGGTGAGCATACTACCATGGACATGCCAATCATCGGCATGTTAGACCACGAAGGAGGACAACATAGGCAAAGCTGTAGTTTAACCCCTTAATGACAATTGCCGGTCCTGGCACGACACGGAAAAGCATGTGCTTTACGACAATTGACGTGCCAGGACCGGCACGTCATTAAACGGGTGCAGAAAGCAATCTGTTTTCGCTTTCTGCACCCAAAAAACGTTGCTGAATGCCTCGACCTCGAGGCATTCAGCAACGCCACGATCGGCACGAAGGGGCCATCTCTGGCCCCTCCACGGGGCGTCAACATCCGCCATACTTTGTATGGCGGCGGACGCCCGTTTTAAAAGCGTTTAGGAGGCGATCGACGATCGCCTCCTAAACTTAAATGGTGTCGCTGCAATGCCTCGATCAGGAGGCATCCAGCGACACCAAACACTTACCTTTCGATGCTGCCGTTGATCTTCGCCATCAAGCAAGATGGCCGCCGCTCTGTAACAGGAACCAACAAGTAAAACTTTTAACAAAAGTTCGCTAGATGGTCTCCAGACCATCTAGAGAACTCTGGCTCCACTTGCAGGTTGAATACAGGTACTGCATTCACCATGCAAGTCAATGGAGCCCAGCTTTCTAATCACAGTGTGATTAGTAAAAATAAATTAAAAAATAAAATAAAATTAATAATAATT
>VKOC01000006.1:26852931-26899164 GCA_009364415.1 Spea multiplicata
AAACACACTCAATTTACTATAGTTTGTTCAGTATAGTACAAACTAAATATTTGATTGTATTAAAAATTAAAGCTGTCTGACATTTGACGAGGCTACCACAGTGCCAGTCCCACCATATAGTTGAACTGGACAGCTTACTAGGGCACTAAGTTGGTAGGGGGTCCAACATGACATTTTTAACTAACTGTAAGGTATTGGAATTGTTTATTTCTATAGTATGAATAATTTAAGTAGATCTGATAAAGCATTCCAAGCATAGATCACTTGACAGAAACAAATGATTATAAGATACAGAAGGATTTGCATACATGCTTAGATCTAGATTAGAAAAATTGGTTGTATTAACCCAAAATAAAATGGAGTCTTTAGTCAAAGTTGATGCCTTCAATTGTACCTGTATTGAAAAAGATGCACATAAGCTGTTAGAACTCTGAGTTCCTAAAGGCTTTTCTAGCTTTTCATTTTTGGGGGGTTAGCTCAGTAAACCTATCAACCAAAGAGACAATTAAATCTACACACACAAACTTCTAAAGACTCCATATTTAAATCCTACTTGCAGGTCCACATCGGGCACCTGACAAACTAGGCAAATGCCCAGTGTGCTGAAGATAAATGGTGCTGCTCACTTACTGGCTACATACAAGTGTATGTCATTAAGAACTATCTTCATTGTACAGAAGAACAAGGAGTCAAGGAAGTGATGGTATGGCCCTGATCTCATGATCGAGTCTGTCTGGGATTACTTGAAACTGAGGCTGCTTAAATCAACAGAACTGTGACTACTTTTCCAAAACCTTTGGAATAATCTTCCTGCCAAAGTTTCAACAAAACTTTGATTTGATTTAGTCCAAATTATGCTTTGCTCACCACTACACCGAACATGGGCCCCAAAAACAGTATATATGGGAAACAGCACTTATCCCACAACGTTCCCGCCTCCGCCGTACTGCTGGCTCTGCTTCTCACCAGGCACGAAGAATCTGGCCTCCTGGAGCTGTCCCACATCCTCTGCCATCTGCTAGTGCTGGTATCTGGTGAGTCTCTGTGATGCGCCTACCCTGACTCTTAAAGGGACCCGCACTCAATTTTGGCAGGATGACCCCTAAGTACCCTGGGACACTATTTAAGTCTCTGACACCCCTAGCTGAGTGCTCAGTTGTCTTTAGAGCATGCCTTTGCAGCTCCTAGAGTTTCTTCCTGGCCTTGTGCCCACCCTGTCTAGAGGTTCCTACTCCTCTGCCTCAGGTGTGCCTCTGGGCTGGTCGACAGTACAACTGAACCATCATGGAACCTGCAGGAGTTGCTGAGGTCACTTTGACCCAGTCCATCCAAGGTTTGCAAACGGGACAGGCACACCTCAACCAGGAAATCCGTCTCCAGTCTGGACCATCTACACATACCCCGGCTGTCCCCCCCTCCAGCCCCGAGATGGTAACCAGTGTCTGGAACCTCAAGTACCCTTAACTGAGAGGTGGGCAACGTGTTTAGTATAGATCATTCATTACATCCTGTGACATACTATTCCCACTGAGACCTCAATCCTACCACAATTACTTTATTAAAGTACAAACTGTGATATCGCTGCTTTATGGAGAACCTCAGGAGCGGGCACACCACCTTCTTCAGTCAAACAATCTCACCCTGAATTCACGGCCTTCCTTTCTCCATGCCCTAGACACTCTATATGAGAACATGCAAATTGCTTCCACCGGACAAGCCATAGAAACTGCATGGAATCACCCAGCTCTTTTTGATTAATTCTGTCTGGGACTATCAGAAAAGATAAAGAAGACGTGGAGCTACACGTTGCTGTAGGATGGGCAAGTGCTGTGTGAGGTGATGGACGAAAGACAATCATCCCTGTCCAGCTTTTCTCTGGGATATATACAGTTACTGGGTGAAGTCAGCAAATGCAAACAAGATACATCTAACCAGTGGTGCGCCTGCTAAGAGACCCGTGAAAGACTATTGCAGCAGTGAGGACAGCTCCAGTGAAGTTAATGAGTCTCCTGCTAAAAGCCCTGCTATTGCACCTGCTGGAGGGAAAAGATGTGCAGAAATAGTCTGCCAGGCAACTACTCCTAAACCTGGAAGTAAGGCAACAGCAGCTAAAGAAAAACAAAAATAAGCCAGTTGTTCTAGCAGCTTGGGTATAGGAGAAATGTATCAGTGTGTGTCTTATAAGAAAATACGGCTAATAGTTAGGTTGCTGTTCATTATCTAGTATATATATAGTACATACACAAACTCAGGTTGGGCAAAGTTAGGAGGTATCTTATTTCTCTAATTATGTAATGATCTGTTCCTCATATTGAAAACAATGGATATTTTTGAACCATCTTCTTGTGTTTAAACTGTTACTGGTTATTTTTCACATAGATTTCAGTGGCCGATCATCAAACTGCAAAAAAACACCTGTTAAACTAGCCTCAAAGTCTGTGCAAGCCAAAAAAGATGACAGTTCTGGTGAGTGGTGTAATACTCGATTTTGGGCCGGCTTATTTTACATTAAAGTATAACCCTTCTACTGCAGGTGCAAGATCAAACTGTTACCTACAGAGCCATCTTTTACAAGAGTTCCAGAAAAGTTTTAAAATGCATTTTAAAAAATGGAAACCAAGAATTAGCCAGGACCAGGGATTGACAGACTCCATTGGCTCAGCTCGCCATAAAATTTTAACTTTTGATTTGCTACACCAACATAATCCTATCATCCAGTGGACCACAGGCTCCACAATGAATCCCATTGTTATGGTTCTCAAGCTCCCGATACCTCTAGGAATTCCCAGCTGGAGCTACCTTCTCAGTATCAAGACTTTTGAGATCTTTTTTTGCAAGCGATCCGCCAATCAATTACCCTCTCACCTGGGATACTATTCCTTTTGGAAGAATATACCCTCTCTTAAACTCTTAAACACTTAAAAGACTACATTGATGAAAACCTGCAGAAGGGTTTCATGCATCCGTCCATAGCATTTTCTTTGTTGAGAAAAAAGACGGCTTATATGAAAAATTTGGAGAAATGCATTTTTGAAGGCCAATCAGTAGAGTTCTTATGATTTATTCTTTCACCTGATTCCATTCAAATGGATCCTAAGTAAATAACCTCTATCAAGGAATGCTCCACCCCGAATTCTAAAAAAGCCATTCAGAGGTTCATCGGTTTCGACAACTTCTACAGGAAATTCATCTGAAATTTCTCATGAATTATTCAACCACAACAAGGCCCAAAAAACCTTTGATCTTCTGAAAGACAAGACTACTTTTTGTCTTACTCGATTCTTGTCTGCCTTTTCTTGGAAGTAGATGCCTCAGAAAAGGCCTTAGAAGCAGTTCTGTCACAGAGACTTGGGCCTAAGATGCAGCTACACCCTGTCACCCCTACTTCTCCAGAAAGATGTCCCCCTCTGAAATCAATTATGATGTTTCTGACAAGAAGCTGCTGTCTATTCAGCTCTAGTAGAATGGTGCCACTTGTTGTAAGGATCCTCGCATCTGTTCAACATTTACACAGATCACAGAAACCTGTAATACTCCGCTCTGCACGATTGTTAAGTCCTTGTCAAGCAAGGTGGGCCTTATTATTTTACCGTTTCCAACTACACACAACTTACCTACCAGGTTCCAAAAATACTAAGGCTGATCCTCTTTCACATATCGATTGCTTGAGCACAGAAGAAGTTCCTACTTCCTCACACACTATTCTCTCTTCATCTTGCTTTCTCATGACCCAGACAGTTTAACATGAATGATCAGCTCCAAAGGCACAATTCAGCTAAATGCCTTAGTTGAACCCCCTAAGGTCAGGGAAGAATTTTCCAGTTGTTTGGCATCTGACCCAAAGTTTGACTGCACTCAAATGGGACAAGTTGGTTTGGTTAATGTATTACTTATCCACTTGAACACAATTTCATTTTTTTTTAATTATGTACTGTCCAGGCCGACTGCATTCTTTTCAATCATAAAGGGTCTGTCTTTGATAATGTGCAATGTTAAGATTTTCATGTATGTTTACGATTATATTGTGAAATTACATTGTGAAATGTGTGGGAGGTTCGTTTTAAGGTTAAATTTAGACATGAATGGAGGTATAATTATCTCTTTCCTGAGACTCAAGCAATCTGATATGAACAGTTTTTGGTCATTTTGTCTAGACCTGAATGATCTTCAGTTTCACACACCTGGCTTCAACAAGCATATTTTTTTGACCGCTCCCCTTATGATGTAGTTACAAGACTGCATGCTTAAACTAATCAGTGCTTCAGTGAAGAAATTTCCTTAATTCTTTTTAATGGGAGTGTTTATCACACCAACATTTTTACATGGTATTCCACTTGAATCTAACATATATTTGATCTGTCAACCAAAACTGTATTGTTTGAAATTTGTCATTAAATGGGCTTAAAAGGCATATTTACATAGTGTATACATATTGTATAATTGATTTTCCATGTTTTGTTTTTCTATTGAAAGCTATAACAATAATAATTGTGCATTAAGCACTATCCTCATACCACCCATTCAGCGAGACTCCAATTCAGTAGTTTCAACAATTACTGTTACTTTTTGACCCCTTCATCCAAAGACTCCAGGTCAAACCCCAACAGCTCTTAGGTCCGAACATCGCAACAGACAATGTACATCATGCATCATGGAACATGGTATTCAAAAATAGAGAAAATAACCAGAAATGTACCAAAAACATTGCTCACGTCTAAGCATACTTAAATGGTAAGATACATAATCGTATGCATAGAGGAAGCCAGATTGACGGCTTGAGCTGAGATGTTGAATGCTTGTCCCTGTGTGCTCTGCCAAAGTTTCATGATTGCACTTGCCACGTGTGACACCAGAGATCTATAGGGAAAATGAGTTCATCGTAGAGTTCTAATAATTGATTCCTGACCTGAACTATAAAAAATTATTTGAATGTTATAAAAAGAATAGCTAGCTGTCTTTAAGCCAGAGTGAATCCTTTCTACGTAGAAGTGACATTTCGAGTTTTGTCTTTTCTAAATATTAATACTAAAAAATGTGATACAGATAACCTTTACATTGATTACAAAGTATTTCTTTTTTAGTGGGCATGATAGGAAAACAATAAGATAAGATATTTTCTTAAATTCATTTTAGGTGAAACGTTGTTAATATATTTGATTGCAAACACATGATCCCATTCTCACTACTGCCCATGCTTTGTCACAATAAAGTAATTTAGAACATTCCATCCATTTTTATCGCAACCACAAAACAATTCAGTATTATAAACTGATAGTGGCCTAGCAGACAACAAAAAAATAGTTGATTGGAAAATGCAGGTAGACAACTACATAAAGGGAGTGTAAAGGTTAAAACGTCGTTTATTTTTTCTGGTTAGAAGCCTCACATGCTGGGTTTTGATACCTTATGTACATGAAACCTAAAGTTTCTTTTTGACAAAATACACATGATATTAATTTGTATCTACGGACAAAATACAGGTCCTTGAGGTAACACACTCAAAGTTGAATATGTTTCATAAATGTGTTCATTTAAAAGGGTTAAAATGCAGGTCCGACATTTTGCCAGGAAGAGGCATTTTTCAAAATGGTGGAGTCTCTCTAAAGTATGATTGGGGACAAGTGTACTTCTTCCTACAATAATCTTCTTTAGTGTTTATTTCTTACTAATGATGTAAAATTCTGCACATGTCAGAATCGGATGGCATCTTATCTGCTGTAACCTAACCTTTTCAAAGAATCCTTAACACTTCATGTTATTATGGGCCTAGATGAGAGATCACATTTTAGCTTCTTAGATCTATATAAATGTTATGGGCAATCTTTGTTGGGGGACAGGACTCATACGTTACCCAAAGAGCCACCTTGCATCTCTCAGTTTCAGAGCAGCATGAGGTAGCCCCATAAGAATTGTGATGGAGGTCTATACTGCAACAGCACATCTAAAGCCCACAGCCAGTGAAGTTCACTATCACCAGGACAATTTTAGGATTAAACCAGGATTACCTGGCAAAAAATAAATTTGAGACTACTCCAGTACTATGAGGATCATTGCATCTTGTTCTATCAGTACACTGATTAGCCACAACATTATGCCTAATATTGTGTAGGTCCCCCTTTTTCCCCCTTTTGCCACCAAAACAGCCCTGACCCATAGAGGTATGGACTCAACTAGGCCTCTGGTGCGCTGTGGTATCTGGCACCAAGACATTAGCAGAGAATCCTTTAAGTCCTGTAAATTGCAAGGTGGGGCCTTCATGGATGCATCGTGGTGCCATGTGTTCTCCAGGTAAGCGATGCACACGCACCCAGAAATCCAAGTGATATAAAAGGAACCGTAACTCATCAGACAAGACCACCTTCTTCCATTGCTCCGTGGTCCTGTTTTTATGCTCATGTACCCATTGTAGGCGCTTTCGGCAGTGGACAGGGGTCAGCATGGGCATCCTGGCTGGTCTGCAGTGACTCAGTCCCATAGGCAACAAACTGTGATGAACTGTGTGTTCTGACATCTCCAGCATTAACTTGTTTCAGCAATTTGAACTACAGTAGGTTATCTGTTGGATTTGACCACATGGAATATCCATGGGCCCCCCCCCCCCACGTGCATCAGTGAGACTCCCACGACCCTGTTGCCAGTCCACTGCTTTTCCTTTCCTGGACCACTTTTGACAGGTACTGACCACTGCAGACCGGAAACACCCCATTAGAGCTGCAGTATTGGAAATGCTCTGTCCCAGTCATCCAGCCATCACCATCTGGCCCTTGTCAAAGCCACTCAGATCCTTACCCTGCCCATTATTCCTGCTTCTAACACATCCACTTAGGACAAAATTTTCACTTGCTGCCTAATACATCCCACCCACTGACAGGTGCCATGATAACAAGATTATCAGTGTTATTTACTTCACCTGTCAGTGGTCATAATGTTATGGCTGTTCATTTCATATGAGTAACTAATCTGCCCCAACCTTTCGTTCCTTAGTCTGTACCCCAATAAATTTATATTCATACATGAGAGCATCCAGGCTCCAGCTACCCAGAGCCCTCCCTTTTCAGGATGCTGGTGGGTGAGTCTTCTGACATCAGCGGGCTGTCCCTCTAATCCATCAGTGGGTGTTCATGCTAATGTGAAAGGGGAGCCTGCTGACATCAGTGGGTGGTCTGATGACATTGTGTGTGGGGCTAGCCACACACGCTAAAAAACTGAAAGTGGTAGGGGGGAAAGTGGACAGGGTCTCATGACCCAAAGTTTCTATGTGGGGTCCTGGAGACCCAGAGAAGTAGCGCAGAGAGTTTCCAGGTATGTTTATATTGTTTCATGGTATTGTTAAAAATTATTCAAATTGTTACCTTTGGTATTCTTATGTGACTTGTAAAATGCCAGGTGTAGTATTCAATACATTAAAAGTTACGTTTTAAGAACTTTTTTCCTCAACTGGCATTTTGACTGGAATACCGCCTCCTGCGTGATAGATCTAACGAACAAAACAGTTGATCTAACCTGATCTAACGAATATCTACCAAAATCCATTCAAAAAAATCCATCTCAGTAATTAGACCAGATCTAACAAAAATGTTGTCTGATCAAACCTGATTTAAGGTAGAGCTATCATAATCAGTAACATTTTGTTGAAATTTTTGTTGGAGGGGGGCTGGCTACGGGTTAAAAAGATTGTTAATATTGCCTATTTTAGAGTAGATCTAACGAAAAAAAAACAGAACAAAAAAACAGTTGATCAATACCAGTCTAACAAGGTCTTTTAACAAATGCACATGATGCTTTTTTGTTAAAATTCTTAATATGGGGGGCTAACCCGGGGGAGGTCAAAATTGGGGTACTTTGATGTAGTGGTGGAGTTAGCAGTATAAAGCCATATAGTGTGAAAGAATCCTCAATATTTATGCTTCAATATACAATAGCACAAGGCATGGTTGATCAATAACCCCCTCCTGGAGGTGTTAGTTTTAGAGCCACCAAGCAATCTACAGATATTACAGTTATTAAGTCTAAAGGATTTATGCAACAAAAAATGAATATGTTTGTGAATGACACCTATTTCCGCCTCAAAATTGTTGGAGTTGTTGAAAAAAATATGGTTATGTCTTCTATTATTAGATTAATGAAAACAAATTGTCTCCAGAGCTACAAAATAGCCTCTTTGCCTTTGACCGGAGGGTTATGCACATACAATATTTGGGTATACAATGCCACATGACCTGATCATTACTATGAGTGTTAACTTTGGTACCTAAATGGTCAGAGTTAATAAATTACTCTCCCCTGACCAGGGGTCTTTGGTTGTATAGCTCAGGTCTTATTTATGCAATATATGACCATTGCTCATATAAGACAGTGTTCACCAAGCAGAAGTCAGTTAAAAGGTCCTGTGAAGGCAGTTACCTAAAACATGCCTCTAATTTGTAAGAAATGCTAATCCACCTAGTGTTGCTTAGTAATTGCATAACCCAAATTTTCGCTTATTTTTGGCCTAGTTTAGCTACATTTATGGTGTTTCCTGATACATGATTCAAGACTGTCTAATCAAATTCAATACACTTGACTAATCCTGGTAAATCGCTCAAAGCACAGACACAGGTTTTAGTGACACCATGAGTGTTTTCTCTTCGATACAAGTCAACGTGTGAGAAAATGCCAAAGGCCATCTAAATCTGAATACATAACATTTAACATTCTCCAGATAGCACAGTACATAAGAAACCTTAAACATCATTTCACATGACAGCAACTTATTTGAACATGACAATGTTTCCAAAAGTCATTATTCACACAACCAAACTATTTTAAAAATGGAAAAGATACTTCACTTCAATACTACCACCAACAGAAACAATATGAGTATGATAAATCAATATTAATATTTCATTATTTAATTATCGCTAACTTCAAAATCTACAAATAGGTAATAAAACGATTACTCCACGGGAAACTTTTGCTGGTAACAAGTGTATTTCATTTGTCATGTTTGATACTTCACATCACAATACAGAAAGGCCAGATTGCATTTAGATGTTAAATGCCAACCTACTTATTTTCTATATTTCAAGGACTAGTAATGTTTCAGTACACAGACTATATTGTCCATAGCAAGGCTTGTGGAAGTCTTTGGTGCCTATGGAACATAAGGTCACATTTACATCACAACAAAGTGCTTGAACAGCGAAATAAGATTGTTGGTATTAAACAAGGCGATGTGGAGGTCTCCCCTTAGAAATTAATGTGGTGCACTTGTGTTAGAGGAAACTGTTTATTGTGGTCAGCAATGCAGTAATGGATATACACCGATCAGCCATAACATTATGACAACCTGCCTAGTATTATGTAGGTCCCTCTTTTGCTGCCAAAACAGCCCTGACCCATCAAGGCACTGACTCCACTAGACCTCTGAAGGTGTGTTGTGGTATCTGGCACCTAGACGTTATCAGCATTTTCTTTAAGTCCTGTAAGTTGCGAGGTGGGGCCTGCATGGATGCATGCTGGTGCCATGTATTCTCAAGGTAAGCGATGCACACGCACCTGGCCATCCACGTGATGTAAAAGAATACATGATTCATAAGACCAGATCACCTTCTTCCATTGCTTCGTGGTCCAATTCTTATGGTCACATGCCCATTGTAAGTGATTTCGGCAGTGGACAGGGGACAGCATTGGCACCCAGACTGGTCTGCGGCTATGCAGCCCCCTCTGCAGTAAACTCCAATGCACTGTGTGTTCTGACACCTTTCTATCCCAAATTAACTTTTTCAGCAATTTCAGCTGCAGTAGCTCACCTGCTGGATTTGACAACAGAGGCCAGCCTTCACCCCCTCAAATGCATCAATGAGCCTTGGCCGTCCATGAAACTGCCGCCAGTTCACCGCTTTTCCTTACTTCGATCACTTTTGACCACTGCTGACCAGGAACATCCCAAAAGAGCTGCAGTTATGGAGATGCTCAGACCCAGTCCTCCAGCCATGACAATTTGTCTCTCTCATTTTTCTTGCTTCTAACACATCAACTTTGAGGACAAAGTGTCAAATATATCTCACCCATATCATTGACATGTTAACAAGATTATCAGCGTTACTCATTTCACCTCTCAGTGGTCATAATGTTATGGCTGATCGGTGAATCAAACCACATTAACATTAATGTTATCAATGGCTATAATATAAAAATAATGCAAAGTTTGACGTTAAATAGAATGTGCAACTTGATGACAAACATATTTTAATATCCTGCATCCCAGGGGTCTCTCTCTGTTCCAGCAATGGACATTTAAAATCAGATTGCTTTGATCTTGAGGAGAGTGGTTATGGTTTGTTCATTCACACTTGAAGACCACACAAAAGAAAAAAAACCTTTTCAGTTTGTGTTATGTTTTCTTTCTTTGACACATTATTCTATCACATCAGCATTGATAAGTTAATTAGTTTGAATAACATGTTCTGAGTTAGCTGAGTTAATTAAGGCGCACAATAAAGCAGGTACCCTATCCCAACAAGAGTGGGACCACAGACACCTCTGGATCAATTTTAACTTTGGAAGATACCAAACTTTAAGTCAGTATTTTACAGTTACGTGAAGTTTCCAATACGTTTTGTCCATATCACCAAAAACCTACAAATTCTATGCAATTTAATTGAACCTCTACTTAGACTGTAAGCTCTACAGGACAGAAACCTCTTTTCAAAATGTGTTTGTTACCTAGTGTACTTCTCTCTAATACAGGGGCGTCCAACATGCAGCCCGCGGGCCAAATGCGGCCCGCGAGACCTCGAGGTGTGGCCCGCGTAGGGTCGGCATCCAGGGCAACCGATCTTACGCGAGCCGCACCTCAAGCCCTGCTACATACTTGTGGGAGGGTCTTCTGGACTGCACAGAGGAAGCGGAGTTCACGTGACATCCTACTTCCTCTGTGCTTTAGCAGAGAAGGCAGAGGGAGGCCGCGCCCCCTGCTGAAGTCTGTGAGCGGCATCGGCAAAACTTTCTAGGCCCAGAAATCAGTGAGAGGAAGAGTAAAGGTTTTGTGTCATTTTACTTTATTTTAATCCGCATATTTTATTAAAGGCCATATTTTTTGTCACAGTGAAAAATGAGTGCGGCCCGCGCACGTATACAATTCTGATGAAGTGGCCCACTGCAGAAAAAACTTGGACACCCCTGCTCTAATATATATATGACTGCACTTCTTGTATCTCCTATTTATATACTGTAAAATGCTACGTACATCTTTTAGCACTAAATACATAAAAATATACTTACATATTTCAGAAAACATGGAAGCTAAATCACACTTGAAATGACAAAGGAAAACAGTGGATATATAACATCATATTGTATGTTTACAGTACATTACATCATTGATGGAAATACCAACCACTCCCTCTGGAAATGTATGACTCCTTTCTGACGTCAATGTTCTTTCTTTACCACGAAAAAAACCACACAACACAGAAATACTAATTTTCTATTATTTCGGGTCTTATTTATGCAATATATGACCATTGATCATATATGACAGTGTTCACCAAGTGGCAGACAGTTAAAAAAAGTTCCTGTGAAGGCAGTTACCTAAAATTTGTAAGAAATGCTAATCCTCCTAGTGTTGCTTAGTATTTGCATACCCACTTAGTCATATTCCGTTGACTATTGTATGGCTCTTTATGTCTCAGGCATTGTGTGATATATTCCCTTGATCTTTTTGTTTGCCTCCTTTCATACCTTTTGCTACAGGTTCTAATTGTGTGTCACTTATGTGGGCTCTTTGTTTACTTTCCCTCTCATAGGAAACTCCCAACCATTAGATATGACATTTCTGGGCTCACCTTGGCACACTGTGTCTTTGTCTGAAGTACATTCCTTGTAACATTCTTTCTAAATGTCTTGTGCCAGCTATTCTGAGGTGGTGACACTTGATACACGTATTTTCGCTATAGAAATCAGAATCTCGTCGTAAGGGCATACATAAAGGCTCTGGTAAAGAGTACAAATCATTAAAATATTGGTCTCAGATTCGTATGGAGAATATAATGAGTATATTTTATTACAGTTACAATAACTTATATCTATTTATATATACACGACCATTTAAAAGTTTGGGGTCACTTTTGTTTGGGGGCATTTCTACCAGTATAACAAAATAACAAAAAGGAATTGCTAATGATGAAATAGCAGGATTGGCCATTGAGCACACTGGGCAAATGCACAGTGAACCATTGTTTAATAGCCCCCTGGCATATTAACAAGATCTGGAAAAGGCCGCCATGTGGGAGCCAATTCTTTAATATTGTGTAGAGACGCCAGCACATCCAGGAGTAATGGAAGCCAGTACAATAAAAAAGTAAAATCAAGAAAAACCTTATCCTTGTCCTTGCACAGCAGGATCATACTTCACACGTGATACGTTTCGCACACCCGGATACACCCAAAGTACAGAAATAACGTTTTTCTTGATTTTACTTTTTTGTTGTATTGGCTTCCATTACTCTCGGATGTGTCAGCGTCTCTTGAGGATCTCTGCTGCTGAACACGGACCTGGGGTGAGTTTGAAGACGCTGCAGCACCCTGAGGAACGCCGTAAAACTGAAAAATAACGGCTAGAGCGTTCCAGCTTTTGATTAATTTCTGGATTTTGTTGTAGCTTATGGCTGCCTATTGGAGTCACAGAGCCTCAGGCAGAAAAAAAAAAACAGGCAATAGGTGAAGCATGTGGCCACCTGTATCGAGTAGGAGGCCACACACTCACACTGTAAAGCAATTTGAGGCGGTATGCACACATCTAGGGCTCCAAAAATGTAAAGCGTACAGTTATGTACAAGAACCCTTCCAAGTTGTTATATATCGTACATAAAGTTTACAAATAGTTTGGTATTTGTGTTATTTTGTATTACTATGTGTAATCCTACTGGTACTTTACATTCCCTGAGGCTAAAGAACTGGGTTCTAGAAGGAATAAGCATTCAATCTGGATTTGCAAATTGTAGGCATGGTTTGATACTTGCTAATAACAATTCATTTTATCACCAGGTGTTCATAGTATTTGTTTCCTGTATCTTGATCTCTGTTTGAGCCCAATGTCTGAACATTCCTTAATGAAACTATAAATAACTTTTCTAAAGTCAGGTTGACTTTAAAGGCAACATCATGTTTTTGTCAAAGAGGGCAATAATTTGCAGGCATGGAATAAATCACAAGTGGCTTACCTACTGTAGTAAACAGAAAGCTATGTTTTGCTCAGTTTGGGATTTTCGTGAAACAAATTACTCTATTGATGAAATGAAAAAGTGGCATTTACAGTACATCATAGAATTGAAAAGCAATCTAGCAGCGCCAGTATTGACAACATACTCTTTCACAACGTCTAATTGTCTATGTGTGAGAACGAGTGAAAATGTGACATCAAGTATTACAGCGGGTAATAAAAATTATGAAAGTTACTGGGGAAACATCTGAGTTGTAGGGGAGATACGGATTTTGTATAACGTTTAGAGGACTTGTCTAAAGTTTATTCTGCTGCTCAGCAAGTAAGATGTTTGTCTTAAAGTACATGTGACTAAAAGGACAGGAAAAAGTTATTTTGCCCTGATGGAAAAGGTAGAGACTCATTGATAATTTTACTCTCAAATTCAACTATTAATAAAGTAATAGATGTAACAGATAAGATTAATGAAACATGTCTAACAATTGTTGAATTCCAGTGTACAACTAGCTAAAGTGCACCCTAGTCATTGATACACGTTTTTAAGGATCTTTAATATTGATACGGCAAGATTGAACATTCAACAGGTGGAGCAGGAAAATGCAAGGGCAGTCCAATGGTTTCTCTTCATGGCATGTCAGGAGAATCACCAAAGCAAATGAATACATGATGTTATGCACGTTTATGAAATGTAGTGTTGACCACTGAGTACATGTGAAGGCTAGGGTCTATGCAAAATCCCTGCTCAAAAATTAACTAATATTACAAGCTCAAGTGTTCTTGCAGATATATGAACTGACAACCCCTTTTTTTCTAAATACCTTCAAGCAAACCAAATGAGCATACTAAAAGCTCAGCAATGAAAAAGCCTTGCAAGAGATTTCAATTCACTACAGAAAGCTGTGAACTGGACAAACAGAAGACTCATAGAGCAAGATGATTAACGATCTAAAGTCCTTTCCTTGAAAAAAAGAACAAGAGAAAAGCAATGGCAGATGAGACTCCTGAAGATGCTGCATCAGCATATAATATTACACATACACATAATCAGAGCCGGCCTTAAGTGTTTTGGCGCCGGAATAGTCCGGCGCTCAACATGAGATGCTGGCACCGCAACGGAGTCACGGAGAGTAAGGGGCGCCCCTGCCCGGGACCTAAATTAAAGCATCGGGTTTGTTTTTTTACTTTATTTAACATGAATGATGTTAAATAAAGTTTAAAAAAAAAACAAAAAAAAAGCCTGCTCCCATGGCGCCTTGTGCGGCCGCACAGGTAGCACACACCTAAGGCCGGCCCTGCACATAATATGCACAATGGAATCTTAGATATGGTCACAGAAGCACGAATCTTCTTTTTCTTAATGGTAGAACAATGTATGGTGACTTTGTAAGTTTAGAACCAAAAAGCTTTCCTGAAGTAAGACATTCTGGACTGCATATAACAGTACTAGAAGAACTCAGGTGGTTGGTGAAATTTAATGAATAAGCTACTGCAGTAACCCTGGGATCCTAGCTAGCACTGTAATGGGATAGCTTAAAAACATCACCACTAGAAGATTCCATAATGAGTGAATGATTTATGCTTAGCATGCAAAAACTGTGCCATATGCTGCTATCAGATACTAAAGATATATCATTTACTAAGAGATTCCTATAATATGATTGCCATGGCCTATACATTTCTACAGACTCTTACTACTGCCTTTCACTCATTTTGCCTGCGAGAGAAGGTTTTCTACTTAATGTTTAATGATCTGTCAATAGAAAGGGTGATTCTGATGAAACTTGATTTGGATCATGTGATTGACAGAGTTGCAGAAATCAGCAAAGTCCTGCAAGGATTTTTTTTAATTCCATAAGTCATCAAGCGATCCCTCTGGTCCTGTCATAAGTTAGACACAGGAGTTGACTTCAACTAGAAAAATGCGTAGGAGGAAATGTATTGTCTGTCAGAAACAAAGCTTGCACACTTCTCTGTTTATGAAAACCTGTGTTATAAGAGGCATAATGAGTATTAAGGAACTATGCTCTGCATTAGGTATTATGCGTGTTTCACAGGTATGAATGAGTATGCGTGATTGAGGGAATGAATCTGTGAATGAATGAGTATATGAATGAATGAGTGTGTGTGATAGCATGGATGTGTATGGCACAGGGTGGCTGTAAGTGATGTGCCTATCTTATTAAAGGCCATATTTTCTCTCAGTGAAAAATGAGTGTGGCCCACACACATATACATTTCTGATGAAGTGGCCCACTGCAGAAAATACTTGGACACCCCTGATATACTGGGTATACTCCTGGAGGTTAGTTGTTAACGATAGCCATGTTGAACAGCATAAGTAAAACTAAAGTAATTGTATGCCACTACAGAATTTGATGGCGCTATATAAACAATAAAAATATAATAAATAATAATAATAATAATAAAAGAACAGTAGATTTCTTTTAACCTCTTAAGGACAATGGGCGGTCCCTAAACCCATGGAAAACAATGCATTTTGTCATTAAGGAGTTAAAAAGAATACATAATGTACTCTCCAATTTATTGTGGCACAATTATTTACATGATAACATTGTATGCAGTTCTATCATGTTTAACCTCTACTTGTGTGCAACCTCACACAAGTTGCTCACTTACATACTAGACTATGTTTTGTTTTCTCATTTACAGTTCTAAATATTTTTAAGCTTTTTTTTATTGTTTTGCTTTTTCAACTTCAGATGCCTTGGGGGTCTTTATAGATTGTTAGGGGTCTCTCTTCTAACCAGACAGTATCCTTTATGATATCATGGTAACATCACTGTAGTTCATTTATTTATTTTTAATTGTACCTGTTTATTTAAAACTGTTTCTCACTGTTTTCAATATCAATTTCCACTGTACCTGATCTGTATGTATCTGAGCAAGCAGGGATCTATCGAAATGCTAGCTTATGCTGAAAGGGAAGACTCAAAGCTGTCTTTTGACACCCTGATCTCTCATGTACCAGTGGGGAAATGTGCTCACTGGTGCATACACCATAGGACATACCATTACATATTCATAGCCATCTAGCACACAGTTGGATCTAATAGTACATCCTATGATTATTAATCTGATTTATCAGTATTCATCTGTCTTTGTTTTGCTAACGCCTCCTCTTTACATAACCCCTCTAACCACCCCCATTTCTATGGCAACCATTCCACCTTACTTCCCAGAGTACCATTTTTACCCCAAACAGCATGTCAGTGCAATTTTGGTCCCAAACAGGTCATCGGTGACATCTCTGCCCCCCAAACAGCATTACACTAAATGACATCCAGCGTTCTGACTTTAAAGGAAGCCGCTGAAAGAAGCTAACTCAAGGCAAGAACAGAAAATGGTGCCCCTCATTATATCTATACAGAGGTTATTTTAAATAAAATAGATAAATAAACAACAAGGAAATTCATGATATTTAAACTGCAGAGAGTTAAAAAATAATAGTAAAACAAATGTCCCCAAGCCCAGTGAGTTATTCAGACTTTGACACTGAGGGTGGTACAACATAACTCCCATCAATATATACTGAGCCTGACGGTGGTACAGTATAACCCCCATCAATATATATATATATATATATATATATATATATATACTGAGCCTGATGGTGTTATACCACAACTTCCATCACTATAACCACAACAGTATAACTCCTATCATTATCATAGTGATCCAGGCACTGAGGGGTATACAATGCATCTCTTATTATAGCAAGAGAGAGCCAGGCGGTGGTACGGCATATCTCCCATCACTATATACCGTGCCATACATTGACGGTGATACACCATAACTCCCATATCTATATGTACTTAGCCAGATACTGACTGTAGTACAGCATAACTCCCAATATCACATCAGTATATTCGTATTCGCTGTTTAATTTTATGTGCTTGGCCATTGGTGAAAGCATTCCTAGTTTTTACACCAAGTAGTTGTAGGTAAAACATGTGTGCAATAATTATACATTATACATTGTGAGGGACCAACTTAAATACATAAAAGGAACAGCTACACCAGAAAACTACCAAAGTGTGATCAACTTAAAAATGCACATTAGTATTCATTGACCCACATAGATCACAGGCCCTAACACCCAGATTACCCACATAGGACTTGTCTCAGCACCCAAGTTGCAAACACACGACTTGCCACAGCACCCAGGTTGCACACACCCAACTTGCCCCAGCACCCAGATTGCACACACAGGACTTGCCCCAGCATCCAACTGCCACCTTCCTTTCTCGTCCTCATTATCTCTCCAGTATATGTTTTTTCTTTATTTCAATATTCTTACTACCTTTCCCCTTTCTCACTATCTACCCTTAGCATAAATCTCTGGCTCCGAGACAGAGGCTTTGCGCTCCCATCACCTCAGTCAGGGCAGTGCTAAGGCGGGTGGCGGCAAGGAGCAGAGGGTAGAGAGTGGCATCTAGTGCATCCGCCTCGGCTAGGGAGATCACATCAGCCATGTCTTCCAGGACACATATAATATTTACATATTGCAGACCAGTCCAGATAAAATGTTACCCTGCAGTATGTAGAATGTATTACTGGCTAATTTGTTCATTTCCATAAGTCTATACATCTATACTCCAGGGCAGCAATTTATGTGGGCTGGTCAGCAATATATAAAAATTTAAAGTGTCCTGGAAAACATTTATAACTATTGCATCCACTATAATATCTTTGTAACTACTGAACATTTTGTCCCCTCCCTTTTATTGTAGTAGAAACCATAAACTCTAAGAACAGCTGTATGATCTGCATAGTATCTATGCAAACAAAAATAAACACTCAGAATACAGGCATTGCACGTTTATGCTCTAATGATAAAACTTCCTCATAAGTGAAAAATATTGTTTTTACTGGATCAAATTAGAGATTTAAACATGCCAGAAATAGAAGGTGAATTACAAAAAAGGAACGTTAAACCATAGAAGGAACTCCAGTGTTAGTGACCCTTAAGAATTTGTTTCTTGCAGACATTCCTCCAATAGATTTCTGCATCATTGGGCATTGGCTTCCTAAGAATTTCTAAAGAAAATTGTTGTAACAAATGCATATTTTTGCCAGTTCATCAGTATATGATATATTATATTTTACAAATAAAATTAAACAGATCTTGGATTCAAGTGTTTCAATTATTGAACAAATCAGAAACATTTGTGTTAATAAACATATACACCACAAGGGGGTAAAAATTAATGTATTTAAAAAATGCTAATGTGCGTCCCCACCACAGGACTGCACGGTAAGTGACCTACAAAGGGGGGTAGGGAGAGGGTAGCTAGTGAGAAGGGAGAGGGTAGGGAGAGGGTAGATAGTAAGAAGGGGTAGGGAGAGGGTAGAGAATGAGAATGGGGGGGTAGGAACAGGGTAGAGAGTGAGAATGGGGGGTAGGGAGAGGGTAGATAGTGAGAATGGGGGGTAGGGAGAGGGTAGATAGGCTGAGAAGGGAGGGAGAGGGGGTAGATAGGCTGAGAAGGTGTAGATAGTGTAAGAGTGGGTAGGGAGAGGGTAGATAGTGAGAAGGTGGTAAGGAGAGTGTAGATAGTGAGAATGGGAGGGTAAGGAGAGGGTAGAGAGTGAGAATGGGAGGGTAGAGACAGGGTAGAGAGTGAGAATGGGGGGTAGGTAGACAGCCTGAGAAGGGAGGGAGAGGGGGTAGATAGGCTGAGAAGGGGTAGATAATGTAAGAGGGGGGTAGGGAGAGGGTAGATAGTAAGAATGGGGAGTAGGGAGAGGGTTGATAGTGAGAATGGGGGGGTAGGGAGAGGGTAGATGGTGTGTGAGAGGTGGGCCTTAACAGATTCTCGCACCGGGGCCCTGAGGCTTCTAGTTACGCCCCTGCCTTTAAGGGTAAGTTTTTAGTCCTCAGCCTTACTGCACATTGGTGGGAGAAGGAGGAGGCACTCCCCTCTACCTACTTCGATTGTCACTAATAAAATTTTGTGTTATTTGTTTCCCTTTTATTTTAATTTTTTAAGTGAAATTTGAGCGATTTAATTCACTTTCCCTTCATCTTCTCTTTGAAGAGAACAAATTGCAAGTTTTAACTTAATTCTAACTTTCATTTACAACTCCCAAGCAATTTGAGAGTCAATTAATCCCAGAGTTACAATCAGTTTTGAACGTGCACCTGCTCAACTGTGCTGCAGTTTAGTTGAAGTGAGTTTTGTATAGTTTGATGTTGCTGGAAATCAAAGTAGCCGTTACTGCACTTGACCTTGAACAGATTGAAATGTCCCGGCACAAAGCTATAGAATTAAACTGTTACCAAAAACCAACACGGTGTCAGGATCATTATTGGCTGCAATTCCCACACATTAAAGTGGCAGTGATATTATTCAGAACATTTCACAGAAACATATTATTTGTAACTATCCCTACAAGTGCTGACAATGCTTCAAGGACTTTACTAATGTGATTTGTTGGGTGAAGAACGTTCCTAAGGATGATGGTCCTCAAAACAAACTTCGTAATCTCTCAATCAGGGTGGCTCTTCTAAATATAACAAGTTCCTGACACAGGGCACGTACCAATCGACAATTGTCTATTTAAAGTGCGGTTCTAGAGTAAAAGTAGAATGTGTAACAGCATGTCTTCACGTACGAAAATAATGAACACTGTCTGGCTTGTATTTTGAGGCCCATACTATGTTTATGGGTTTACATTGTCTATAACTAAGCAGTGGGGGGAGAATTTATGTCCCCTGTGGTAAACAGAAATAGGGCCCAGTAAACATGCAAAATGTGCATCAAAACATTAGCAGACAGAATTAAAAAAAGGTATTTGAAATATCTCATTATGTGCTTTTACACATCAATAAGCTCTTTCAAATATTTTTAATCATTCGGTAAAACCACAATATGACACAGTACCACAAGCTACAAAACAGTGAACATGTAGGTGCATAGATAGGTAGGGCAGATCTTGTGCGCTTTGGATGACAATGAATCAACATATAACAATTATGAAAAGGAGGCTTCATAGATGCCTAGGAAACTATGAGCTAAATGTTAATAAACTGGAGAGCTTCGCAGAACTAAACTGCTGCCTCTGGGCATGAAACGTTCAAACAGGCTTCTTTAAACAAGTCCTTAAAATAATTTGTGGATGACCCTTTTACCTGGGATGAAGACACCATTTAAGGGTATCTCTCACCAATGCTGGATGGCCGTGTAAGTTAAGTGTTAATTTATTTTCTACAGATTGTTCCATTTCAGTGCATGGGGAAAGGGTTAATGTCACTTTAACCTCTATCCCAATGGTATTTTTTAGCCCTGCCAAGCAAGAAATGAGCTTTTTTCCTCCCATAAGATATTCTTATATATTTAGCCACACATCCCACTACGCATAGGATGGGACGGATGCTTTTTACAGTAGGTGGCCTTTATACCACCTTATATTGTTTCATTACTTTTCACTCATTGCTCTCTGAGTGGGGGATGATCATTAGTCCTCTCTTAGTTAATAGGGGTCCTGAAGAATCCTGCAAAGTTTTTTTTTTGCTTTAACTAAATATACAGTATCTCTCAAACAAAAGACATGATTTTCATTTATAAAAGTAAAATATTAGTACATTTTGAAAATAAAAAATTCTCAATATTAGGCAGGGCCAGATGATTCCAGATCTCCTTTGGAGCATCAAAGAGAGTGTGTAGAGATGTCACAGCATGTTTTGATCTTCAATGGGGTTGACATCCAGTGAATGCAGTGGGAAAGCCATGGAAATTAGCACTTGTTGCTCTTCACTGGACTTCACATTCACCTTGCGCAGCTTTGATGTGTGTGTTTTGGATGGTTGTCCTGCGAGAAAATTAATCCTTTTCCATACAACTTTAAGATGAAAGGGAATAGAGTGCTTAATTTTGATTTAATGTGTAGTCAATCTTGTTCAAGTCACACACTCCAGGAAATGTAAAGCACCCGCATGCCTAAATATTTCCTGCACTATATTTAACCCCTTCAGGATGCAGGCATTTTACATCATTCTACGTAAGATTTTCAGCAGTTTTGCTATGACTTTGTTTAACTGTAATTAAAAAAATCACCCTATTGCAGTCGATTTCTTCAACAGAAAATGCGCACACAGAAAAAAATCTTAATTTTCATCCAATATATCCTGGATACAGCCAAGTCCCACATACATAGATCTGCCATGTTTTTGGGCTATTATGGGGTCTAAATTGGAATATGCGCATTTCTGTTTTTTAATGATGTATTTACTGGACACATATAATCGATATACCGTAACGATTATAGGCTGCACTTTTTCCCCCCACTTTAACCTTAACACAAAAATTCCATGCTATATAACCCCCAACCCTAATGAATAAAATAATTAAGTTGATAAAAAACCTTCCAAAAATATAAAATGTAATGCGTTGCAAAAAAAAATTACCTTCCACTTACCTTCATTAAAAGACAAATACAACTCACATGTGGGTATGGATAAAAGTGAGAAATGCTATTTTTCCCACTTTCTAAATGACTCAAAACATCACTTAAAAACAAACACATATATGGCAATAGTTTGCGTTCAAATGAGCTCCTTTGCAGGTTTTCTTGTTTGCAAGTCAGGACATAGACTGAAATGTGTGTTCAATAGTTACTCGTGAGACCCTGGGGAAAATTCTTGAGATGAAAACATAGTTCATACTTGAGTAATATCCATTGATGTAAATCCATTTACATATAATAAATTAAATAGCTTCTTATTGACTCTTAATGACTGATTGGTGACCTAAATTAATGACCAATAGCCAATTGCTGTTCCCCTCAGCCCTATACAATGGTTATGGCTTCAATTTTCGAAGAGGAAATCCCTAGGTCTTTAAATCTGTAATTATATCAATTATGGGCATTTAGCCTGAGTTCAATTTAGCTTCATTTCAACAGAACAACATTGCAGTGGAATTGGATTTAGGGTATATTTTTCATTGAATATGTTTGTTTTCAGAGAAATGTACATTTGTTCAAAAAGGGTAAAAAAAAATTACATTAACTTCAAAGACTGCCCAAGGGCTTTGGGACAGGAAGTCGTCATTTGTATCTTAGAACATGAATGTGACATTAGAGTTTTTCTGTGTTAGCCTAATAAAAGGTTTAACCATCTCCACTTGAGCCAAATCCACCTTTTATTATCACCATATGTTTCATTTAAATAGATTTAAAAATGGAAATTATACAGTTTCTATTTTTATAATAATTTTTAAATATTAGTTTGATGAATTTCTGTTAACTATAAGTATCGTGAATGAAATACTTATTTCCAAGCTAATTGGATGAATATAATTGAATTTTTAAATGTATATGTAGTTGCATACTATTGAAAATAGTAAGAAATGTTTTTTTCCTTTGTGGTTTCAAACTTTATTTGTTTGTTTTGTTTTGTTAGAATCAGGAATTCACTGAATGTATTTACAAAGGTGTACTGCCAGATAAAACCCGTGTCTCGCATATTTCAGCAAGTACAAACAAAAATCAGGCGATTGAAAAATGAATAACCAACAAAAAATGCTTACTAGTAGAGTAGGACATAAACTACAGGAACTTGTGCAAACTTAGAGGAAACAAGGCGTAATGATTTTTTGCAACACGTTTGTCAAAAATAGATGCTCAAAATAAATGGTATCGTTGCAACATCAAATACTTTCTTAAGTGCTATGTTTTTTTTTTTTTTACATTATGTACTATGCTAAGCATTTTGATATGTAGCATTTGATACAGAATACAGAAACAGAAACGTTAACATTGCAGGTTTGTTATTTTACAAAGTCCAGGGTCTATTATAACCCCCCCCCCCCCAAAAAAAAAAATGTTGTAAGAGACATCTATTTCTGCACACATCTAAATTTGTAGAAGGCATTGAGAGATATATGACATTAAAACAAGAGAGACAATAATTATTTCAAATTAGTGTTTGGTGTTACAGATTCTAGACTTAAACAAAGACTTCTCAGAGGAACTGACCTCACATTACAAAAATCAATATAGATATAACGGGTGGCTGAATCCACAAAAGCACAAATTAAGGTTATGCCTGCAAGCACAGATTTGATGCACTGGAAAGCAAAGCTACATTTAAAAAAAACAAATAGGTTTCATTAAAGTTAACAAGACTAAATATTCGAAAGAAAAGCTTTGGTTTGGTAGGTTGCATATACCAAATAGATGTTTGGTACAATGTCGTACACATTGCAAAAAAAGTTGCATATCACAACATAGAAAGTAGAGAACAGGGGCAAAAGTAAATAACTGGTAGGGACAATCAAAAGAGCCAAAATGCCTGACCATGAGAAGCAAAAAAAATCAGTATAGTACTTGGTGATGTAGGTCAATGGCACTGTAGTCAACTGAAAATTGCATACTGGAGCAGAGGCAAATGTTTTACCAGCAGCCCTACTACAAAAGATCCTTGCCAAAGTGCATGTGAGAGACATACAACACTGATGTAGTATGTTGTAGTGACACTCTGGAATATACTGTATTAGCCACTATGGTTGGCAGCCACTATGGTTGGCAGCCACTATGGTTGGCAGCCACCATGGTTGGCAGCCACTTTGTGCTGTGTGTTACCTTTGGTTTTCTCAGTGTGTTTTATGTGCTCTCCAAGTGAATAAAATGTTTTGTCTGTAGGTCTCCAGTTGCTACACACATATTGCTTGAGAGTTAAAAGGACTGTGGAGTAGAGATCAGTATCTTCTCTAAGTGTAACAAAAAAAAATATAAATGTCTGATCATTATCTGTAGGCAGGAATCGGTGTATAGCTCAGGTACAAAAGATACACAAAAATAGAGGAGCGTAACACCTAAAAACAAAAAAGAAAAATAATGGCCAATAAGTACACAAAACAAAGCAACAATTCAATGCATGCCTAGTGAATACCATTGAACTCATAAGGCATAAATATTGGAGATTCTGTCACACTATGTGGCCAATATTGCTTAGCCCGCTACTATGTCAAAGTATCCCAATTTTGGTAACCCCTAAGTTCTTTTCATGGCTATTTAGCATTGGCCTGGAGGGGCATAAACATAAGGGTAGCATGACTTGGCTGGCTCTCAATCTCCCAATGTATCCCACTGTCTAGGTGTGACCTCGACGGCGGCCCTCCTTTCGGATGTGTTCTGTTCCAATATCCTTATTCACTGGTACAAAAGTGACCAAAGGTATAAAGGTTTCCTGGTGTCTTTGCTATCTTTTTCTTGCTCCCTGGTTTGCCCGGTGGCTGCCTTCATGGCATTCATGTCTGTGAGATCTGCTGGTGTTCACTTGCTGTTGGTTCATTTGGATGGTTCTGCCCTATCCCGCTTTCAGTTTCGTGCTGTTTTAAGGAAGTGTTTGTCGTATCTCAGTCTCCCTTCACATTCTTTTTGAATTGGGGCCACGACTGAGGCTTCTATGTGGGGCTTGACGAACTCTACTAACTCCTTAATGACAAGACTGTTTCTCACTCGTAGTACATTTTGGGACAATTGACAATGGGGCTAAGTGCTGAATTGGGTGCTGGGGTTTTTTCAACCCTATATTCTTCCTCACCTAGTAGACTGCAGCTGGTAGTATGGTTAGCAGCCAATCTTCCTGATCCCTTAACGCTTTCATTGGCTTACACTTTTTGGTAAAATATTGTAATCTGTTTCTCAAAAAACTTTTGCTGATTGCTTATACTTGTTTGGATTCTCTGGCACTCGTTTCTGTTCTAAGCTGTTCATCTGGCCTCTGTTCTCAGCAATGGGATTCCAATCATCATGGAATCCGAATACATTGGCTGGATTTCCAAGGGCTGCAGCGGTGGGTGTTGTTGGACCAGGTTTCCCATGCAGTTTCCAATTTTGGCTCCCCTCACATGTTGTTTTTCTGATCTAGGGAGTAACGATTTATGCTCTGTCCCCCTCAGGGACCTTTTATGTATTATTAAGGCTGATATTTTAAAACTATTACTCCAATTACCCTGCCTTATACTAGCGTGCTCAAATGTTGTCTCTAAGCTGTGTTGACATGGGGTCACCAATAACATGGGCTGCTCATGCAGGGATTACACCAGTAAGCAGTCTTATCAGCATTCCTGGGGGCCCTATCCTAGTAAACTAGGACATTCAGTTTGAGTTCAATTATGCACCTAGTTGTTATAATAGCTGATGATAATTTGGGGATTACATAAGATTGAGTGGATGTTTGTTTATATTTTAAGTATGTTGCACGTGTTTAATAAATCCGTGACTTTTTAAAATCCACCAGGTTTTTGTATTTTTATTGAGTGATGAATTATCAGCCATGCCCCTGTCTTCCTTACCAAGGAGCTGAATTAGTGAGACCGCACTTGATTTCAACCCACTGAGAGCCTCAAATAATTTTAAGCCTTCTGGACACCAATAATGAGGCGCATGTGTGCCTACATAGAAAAGGAGTGCAGTCCCGCTAATTCAGCTCCTTGGTAAGCAATATAACCATGTAAAATTAGATATAGCTTATATGTGAGAGAATCCCTAATAATTGTGCTTTTAAACAGTATTTGCTGGGTGTGTTCTGATATTTTGCTTGGTATATATAAAAAAAGGGGAAAAATGGGCTCTTGTGGTCCATCCTCCAAGGGGTTCTGCACCCTGGTACTCAAAGGGATAAGTCTAATTACCCTATTTGCTCGATTATAAGACGAGGCAAATGCTCTGAAAAATAACCATTGTCTTATATTCAAGGTCGTCTCCTAATTAGACCTCAAGTAGAGGTCTGACTACAAGACTAAGATCCAGATGCCCCGCAGTGCTGACCTCCACCGGCTGCCCCACTAGACACCAAGGAACCTGAAGCCCGGGGGCAAGTCTAGGGGAGCACTGGTAAGTCAGCGGATTAAGAGTGGCATATAGGGGGCAGTATGAAGGCTTTCTGGAGGCAGAGTGGTATATAGGGGTAAAAAGGAATATCATGGCGGTAGAGTGGCATATAGGGAGTTAAAAGGAATATTGGGGTACAGAGTGACATATAGGGGGTTAAATGGAATGTCAGGGAGGCAGAGTCGTATATAGGGGGTATAAGGCATATCTGAGGTACATAGTGGCAAATAGGGGTTCAAGAGGCATATCTGGTAGCAGAGTATCATATCAGGGAGGCAGAGTGGCATATAGGGTGGTGTAAAGCATTTCTGGGGGGCAGAGTGGCATATAAGGGAGTATAAGGCATATCTGGGGGGCAGATGTGCATAACTGGAGGCAGGCTGGCAAATAAAAGGAAATAAAAACAGAAAAAATGTGTTTTTCTCAATCATACTTTTTATTAAATATGAAAAAATAGTTTACAAGTGAATTCATATTTACTAGTAAAACTTTTTTCTTTTAGGGTAGTCTTATGTTAAGGCTTTTTTTTCTTAAATTAATATTCAAATTTTGGGGGGTCGTCTTATAATCGAGTAAATACGGTAATATTCCAATAGCCTTAGTAATTAAGAGGTTAATAAGTTCATTTGAATGTTAAATCAAGATGTCTGTCTATTAATACCGCCATACTTTCTTTTACACTTCAGGTTATATCTAACTGACATATAAATGTTTATTGTGGGACCTTTATATTGTTTGTACAGTCTCACATGATGAAGTACTGTGAGCAAGCTGCCTGAAATTCCTGAATAGTGTATTCCATGGACATCCATCCGTCCCCTAGCACTCTCAGTATCTGTGAGCAGGTGCATCATAATTGTTTTTACTGTCACGGCCATGTAGGGTTTCCTAGATTTTTTTTTTCAGCCTCCTGATGTTTTTACTCATGACATTGAAGTTCTTTACACAAGTATACCTCTGTGGTTTTAAGGAAAGTAAGCAATCAAATGGAGGTGTTGAATTAAAAACACAATTATTGTTGTTTGATGACAATTTGACAAGCTCAAGAACTGTATACAGATGTGAACGTCAAACAATATTTGCTTTTTACATATTTTAGAATTAAAGTAACAATATCCTCTGCATTCTTCTGGAGCCAGCAATGAAAAATATGTAAAACTCTAGAGAAGATATGCAGTCTTCCAATCTGTAAAAATGATCTTGGATATTCCTTATGTGCTTGCCCATAATAATAAAAATAATAAAAGCATCTTAATGGATAACAGAATTATTAACAAAATTGTTGCATTAAATAGTCATCTTTTTATGTATTTTTTTGCTTTTGTTGAAGAGAAAACAAAAAGAAAACAGCATGATAATTTATCATTGGTTAAAATCAATGTCATCTGCAATACTACAATAAAAGCAACCACTGTTGTGACGGACTGACCAGGGACCTCAGGTTATCCCTCTCCGCCAAGAGACGACTTCTCCCGCTAGGACGACAAACCACCACAATCCGTGGGCAATATCCCCAAACAAAGTAAAGGGTTATCGCTATCCAGTACCCAAATAACCAGGCAAGACTAGTCTTTAGAAACAACAAGAGGAGAACTGATTTATTTTAGACACAGACAGCTGGATATATCCAGCAAAACAAACATTAACATAAAACAAGATACTGGGATACAAACCGCCCCCTTAATCTGCCTCCCAGAGACAACAGGGGCAGTAAAGGGATTAACAATACAAAAAGATACAGACGCCACTAAAATAAGGAATACACATTGTCTTGATTAGATTATCTCCCGTGTAAACGGTTAGGAAATAATAAAATACATTTTTATTAATAACACACAAAAGGATAACATTAACTAAGGGGTAGGGTGACTCTAGGAACAGTCACAGGAACCCCAATTCTGTTTCCGAGCTCCACTGTCTTTAGAGTCTCTTATGATTTAGATAACGTGGCACTCCTTACCAGGGCCCATAGTCTGTAGTAAGGAGGCTGGCACTCAGTCCCTTCCAGGAGCCCATGGCATGGAGGCTTCCGTGACAACTATGTTTTCTGACATGTAACACAGATGGAACTGTATCAGGTAACATGCCCAATATAACCATCCCCACCTTCAGCTGGATAGGTAAAATCAATAGTTTAGTGGCCAGTTAGAACACCTCTTTCCACAGTATGGTTATTTTTGGCAGACCTACCATACATGTAGTAGGAGGTCATCTTCCTAACGGACAGCATGACCTTATTAAGGCCAATCATTTAAAGTCAAATTCCAAAATAGCAGTTTCTTAGAGTTCTCCAGAAAAAAATTGCACACAAAGACGGGAGCATTTCAGGAAACTTCCACTCGTGATATTGTCTACTGAATTAAGCAGTGTCACTTGTTCACACAGTGTAACCTGCCATACACATTGCAATGGTACAGTGTCTTTTTTTTGTTCACTTCTTCTAAATTCTACAATTTACTCCCCAAATCAATTCCAGATTTTTTTTAGAGATCAGAGTTAGTCAGGACATGGCATCAAGGCGAGTAGATAATCCTCACCCCATTGCTAACCTTACAAGTGGGTTTTGTATGATCATGATTTGGTCTGGCCACTGGTTAGTAACAAGCATAGGCACCAACTTTGCTCATGGTGGACATTTACTGGAGTCTTTATTTTTATGTTTTGGCAAACAACTAAAAAATACTCCAAAAAAATAAAATGGTGTGTTTCAGTGATGATACCATTCAATAAGTAATTAATATGATATGATGCAGAATTACAGCTTGAAATGATAGAGGTGTCAGATTTTTATTAAAATGAGTTGCGTCACCACATAAAACAGACTGAGAAGAACTCATGGTGCTAGGAAGTTATTGTTCTGCTGCCAGCTTTTTTAGACACATGGGAAAATGGGAAACTCTTCCATGTACAAATTATTATTTATTATTTATGTAGTGCCATCGTATGGACTTACAGAAACAAGTTGAAGCGTAGCTTGCAGTCAAGTAGTATACATAAGCTTATTTTGAATGAGATACACTTTTTATACTGCATAGCAGAATGCAATCCTTTCTCTGTTTAATTATTATGGTACACAAAGTGTACCCAGAAGGGGGGAATTTGACTTATTGCTGGGTATCTTAATAATGTGACCCATTACAGCTCATAGTTTCCCTTTCAGGGATTAATAATTAATTCCTGCAATTTTCCAGAATTAAGTTCCAAAATATTATAATGCAGCCAACATCAGACATTTCCTCTCCTGCGTACAATAAGCAAAAGGTATTTAAAAGCCGTTAAGCAGTTGTTATGGAATGCCATATACAGAGTTCATATAAACTAATCAAATAGAGTCAGCCCCACATTTTAGGCATCTTAGATTGATTTTAGGAAGGCAAGCAGCAGGAAAGCGAAACCTTTTACCCTTTCAAAAGCAGAATCTGACATCATATGCTGTGATTACTATAAGAAGCTGCATACAGCATAAGGCAGCTATGTAGAGCTGTACTGAGATGTATCTGTACTAATATTTCTTGGCCAAATAGTTTCCTTTAAATCTAAAATATTGGCTGTATAGTGTATCTCAAGGTGTGAAATTATTAAACAGCTGTAGTTTCAAGGAGAGGGGTGCTAGTATAGTAACACACACCAGGAATAGGTGAACAGGATTTAGAGGCAACCGTCATTGAAAAGCCTGTTCTCAATCCAATAATCCTAGGATTTCTGTCTTTATTTTTATTGATGATGTAAGAAAATAGGAGTTATAGTTTAGTGGAGTGACTAACATAAAGAACATTTGTCTGCGTTCCAACCAGGTGAACAATGTTCTGCAGCACAATGTACTACACGTGTCTAGAGCTGTCTAGAACGTGTAGTCAGATTTACCTTCACAGGAAGCATAGATGCAGGATCTCTGCTTTGGTAATAAGGAATCCAGTAGGAATCCAGTAGGAATCCAGTAGGAATCCAGTAGGTCTGTGGTTTAATACAAACACATACAAACTCCATTGAGCTTCTCTCAGAAGAATGTTTGATTAGTTGGCCCCCATATGTAATGAACCAGTATCTCACTGATTTCAAGTGAAATTATGGAAATTTCAGATGAGAAGTCCAGAAAGCTAAATTAATGATTCTTAAAATTATAGGAACAGCAATATACGGCACATGACAATGTTTGCTAACACAAATTAGTAGCATCATTCAATCATGCCAAGATGGATCTATTATTGATCATTTGGGTTAAGTGCATCAAGTCTAAATGCCCCTGTGCTGCACCCTGTTATGGCTAGTAAGATTCATTTTAGTGATAAAAGGTCAATTAACTGAACTAAATTGCAGCCTTTGTGTTAAGTTAGATTTGAATCTTTATTTATCATCCAGAGCTGATGTTTGGCAGGTGTCTTGGGCAAACAGCGGTTTCACAGGTTCCACCATTATTATGGGCTCGGGACGTCATGTCAAAGTCTTACATTTCTTAACCAACACTTGAGATACTTTCTTAAATATGTTGTTATGAGTCCACAAAAAAACAATATCAGGTAAATATTTGCATTATGTCAGGAATAGAATTCATGCGATTTCTTCTTTTGTGCTTCTCAAACTTCTGACGTATGTGAACCAGGTTTTCACCATGTTCTGTTTACTCAACAAATATCTCTTTGGCTATTTTTTTCTCAGGGTGCTATGAAAATTTCAGAAATAGTTCTGCTTTTGCTCAACTTTATTTCTTTATCACGTAGAGATTGTTCACATTGTCTGCTGTGGTTCGCAATTTTTTTAAAAATATTTAATTTTATTATCTTTCTAAGGAGACTGAAATAACTTTATGAGTCCTGTTTATTTTTATATTATTTTGTTCAGAATACAAGACGCTAGTCACCAAGCTATAAAATTCATGTAGCTAATTGTTTTTTTAATGTGCAGTAATGGCTTGTGTTCACACCCAGTGACACACATTTTAATGAAAAGTGCATACAACTTCTTATATGACTTTCTTCCACTTCTTCATTGTGGATTGATTGTGAAATTCCACTGTAGTCGAAGATAGTAGCATTTATTGATGCACTCTCTATGTGATGCAAAAGAGCCAGGGTGGATGGTTGGGATTGGAGATATTGGGACAGCCTAGGCTTATGGTTTGGAGACTGTGTCCTATGGTTTGTTGGCCTAGTCCTCTGTGGTAAATGGGGATCATGGTGCTGCCCTCACTTGGTGCAGTGCAAACATTGATTGCAAAATATCAGTGTTAACACTTGTAAAATAGGTTTTCTGGCAACATCATCTTGTTTTATGAATTATTTCATGAATAAATGTATGCACATATGGTGTCTGAGTGATTATGTGTATGAATGCATTGCTTAGTGAAAATTAAGTAGTTAATAATATAGTTAATCCTTTAGCTGCTCTGAGTTAAAGATTTTGGGGCAAATCTTGTTTTTTGTCCATGCAGCTACCAGGGATTCTTAAAAAATTAGACCGACTGGATCTTTTGTTTATTAATTTTGTTTTTTAAATGGGATTTCTTTGGTGGATGTGTGTTTTAGTACTAGGTAGTTACTACTAGTTTTACTACTAGGTAGTTACTACTGAGTACATAGTCTTTATGGTCTACAGTGTATAACCTGGACATTTTTGCAAAGTTTGTCCCTTGAGCTGAAGATTGGCAGGCCTCTCTTGGCATCATCTGCCAGTTATTTATCATTTATTCCAATTCTTTCCAAACCCTTCTGCCGAAAAGGAGCATCCTGTTCTGAGTTTAACATCTTCCATAATTTTGCGTCATTGAGAGAACTGAGATACTGCTTTCTTTGTTCCGTTAAGTCATTAGCGAAAAATGTAAAAAGACTGTACCAGAACATTGACGTACATCACATGTCATGTTTGTCCAACTGGAAATATGTCATTCATAGCAAACCACTGTGTTAATGCCCTCTCAGTTCATACCGTAAGTTATTGTGCTCACTATGAAAAGATTTTGCAACATCAGAGAACATCACAGAGAACCATCTATACTCCTTAGAAACCAATTTTGGACAATTTTTCCAAACTTAACTACCCATGATCATTGCAACTAATATTAAGCCGCCCAGTAGATTTCCTAATATAGATTTTAAAGCAGAACCCTCACTTTTACACAAAATAAGGTAAAATAAAAAAACAAAGATGAGAAAGCTGTTGATACAATGTTTGTATTTTGGTTGAAATAAAAGTCGCTGAACAGCTCTGCAGATGCAATGGTGCTGAGTTTCTTGAGTGTTCCTATAGACTGTGCTGGTTCTATGATTTTGTCTGGATAAATACATTACTGCTACAGGAAATTTGCACTACAGATAAGCGATTACTGACAGAGAGGAAAGAAGAGAAAATCATCACTCTACACCAGTGATGGAAAACCTGCAGGCCAGCCTCGTATTCCACAAAATAATAAAGTCAAGAAGGACTTGACGACATGAGTTATGACATCATATTTTTGTTACAATTCTGATTTTATTTATGTTGTTTTATGCAATTCTGTAAAATGGTCTGGAACCTCAGGTCTGGATTTGGGCATCCCGATATGTCCTTCCCTGTGTGGTACCTGGATAAGCTTGGGATGATTTAAATGGTTAATTATTTGTGTTAATTTATTTATTGGTTTCAGTGTGTTGATCATTGTCCTGTTGCACCTATTTCGGTTTTAGGTCTGCTAGCGTTAAAATAAAATGGCTAGTGTTAAAATAAAACGGCTGTGGCCTTTTCTAACCCAACCTTGGTTGTTATGTATTTATTGGGGGTTATGTGTTTCTGGGAAGGCCTAGCATAGGAGTCGAGGCTGCTGCAGTCAAGTCACTGCAACAGGTTAATTTTTTCCTTTTTGGATTGCGGGTGCCTATATAAATCCAAGCTGCCCTGGTATCGCTATTTTTCCCAGTAGCAAAACTCTGTACCTGTCTTCACAAATATTTCACAGAGATGATAGAAAACGCATGCCTATACTATAGAAAGTACCACCGCGCATAAAAAGTGTCAAGATTTTCCTTAAATCTCATTCTTTCCGTTTGTATTTTTTACAGTCATTATAAGTTATTAATGTGTACCCTTTTTTCTGTTTCTCCAAAAATAGGAATTTATCCTAGAAATGAGAGATGAAGGAATTTTTTCTGAACGCAATTAATACATGTTCAACAATTGTATTTTAAATTTGATAAATGTCCCTGAAGCCACAAGCACCAACCTTTAAAACTTTTGAAATATGTTCTGTTTTCAATATTTTTTTTTTCTGTGGCCAATGTGCACCAAAACCTGTACGTTATTTTCATAGTTTTTTCATATTATGTCAATTTTATGTTTCCTTTGCATTTCAACATAAAAGATATATCATCAACACTATATTTTAGAGCTTTGTTATTCTGTTACTGCTATCATAGCTTGCACCTCTGTTATTTCTGTTATTTATCGTACAAAGATTAAAATACACAATAGGGAAGGTTCGACCAGTAACCCACTGTAAGCCCTTTAGACAGCTTTCGTATTAAAGTAGCAACAACTTAGGGTTGTACAAATTTTCTAAAGTATAGAACAAAGTAACCCAGATGCATTCTGCTTATTGAATCCAATAAGAACTCAACTTGAACATGTTACAATATCTTGCATGACAAGATATTGTTATTTAATAGTCCATTAAATATATTATTTTATTGTTTTTGTTATCTTGGTTTACTGTTGTACCTATAACTGAATAAGCTTGCGTTGGCTCTAGCATTACAAACATGTAGTGTCCTGTCCTCTCTCTAGTTGCTTCCATGGATGCTGGATTCCGTGTTGATGATGATGACAAATCACCATCATCTTGATCGCCGTACCAAACCACAATGGTAACTGGATTCATTTACTGTGGCTTTGACATTTAAAGGCAGTCACCAAATAATTTACTGCTCGGTTTACAGAGAGACCAGGATCAGCAACGTTAAACACAAAAAGGCACACAACTACCCTTTTTATCTTAGGTGGATTTATTTTTTTGACTTGCCTTTCTATTTCCATTTTTAAATCACTTCTCTTTCCTGGTTGTTGGTATTTCTAACATCCTTAAAAGCATCTGCACAATTAAATTGTCCAGATTGAAAAATGACCATTTAATTAATGTAAACAAAACTCCCTAACCTTTCCTCACGACAGAGCAAATCCAAATCAGCAACTACCAAGTTAAACACAACCTGCTTTTCTCTGAGTCATTGGCTTCCTCAGTCCTTCTCATTGCAGGTCCTACTATTAAGGAGCTGATAGACTTGTAGGTAGTAAACCGTTTTCTCCTCCAGTATTTTAATTACTACCATTTTTTTTATTGTTTGAATATTTAATAAAAGTTATATTTATTTTTGCATTTACCACCAAACACAATTTCATCTTTTGATCTATTGAGTTCAAATTTAGTGATAGTGAATTCATAATACATTTTCATATTTTCCGGTTCTCTATGGTGTTTGAGCTTCCCACTAGACGACATATACCATCTCAAATATGGTGCTCCTTTGGTTTCCCACTTGGATGCATTGTGCCAGTAAGTATATGGATCTATTTACACACATGGGAAACCTAGAATGTAAATCCAGCATTGGGCTAATGCCTTTGATGTGGGTTTTGCCACATTTGTGAAAGAAATCCTAAAGTTTCAAAATATGTGCCTTGTAGTATCTGACACATACTAGCTACACATCTCTACTCTGTTTGAAGGCTATAAAAATGATCGGTTTGCCTTAGGGTAGTCTACAATATAGCCAAAGAATCCTCCTGAATCAATCAATGAATGGTATCATATACTTTTAACTAAACACCTTGGCAGTGGTCAATTAGTATGCTTTGTTGTCAGAATGTTCACAGGGGAAGGAAGTGGCAATCAATGTCCAGCTGTCACATGTCACAATAAGTAGTATATAGAGGGAACAACTGTATTCTTCCATCTTCTGTCTGTACGGACTCTGTCCATGGAAGTATAAAATTGTTCGACTATGCACCATTTCTAGTAATGACTGTGTTACAGCCGGACATTGTGTGTTACATGTAAGCATGTAGCTTACATTTTTTGTTACATCATGAAGATACTATGAACTCATTTTTTTTTTGGTTGGGTGGACAACAGTTGGGTCTTATGAAAATCTGTTTAGAACATGGAATGTTCCAAACATGGCGCAAGATGGAACAGTGTTTGACGTAAAATTTTGATTTTCATTGTTCACTGCATGGCAATTTCTTTCTTTCAGAGATCAGTGAGGCAAATTCTGCATGCTTCTCTGCTTCTTTTTCTATGAGGAAACGTGTGGGGCATCGCGGAGAAACACTGCATGTCTACTTTTCCATTAGTTGCTTCCGGTCTTCTTTCAGGTAGATGTTGCACTTGGGTGCACAGCTATCAGTAGTACATGTTCAGGGGCTGCTTGGCATTCTTACCTAGCGTTGTAAGCCACTGTATTCTTACTAAAGAAAGGAACTATTTTGCTACTATTATATAAAAAATACATACCTAATATATTTTGATGTAAACATTATTAAACCAAGGGAGGAAATATGTAATTGTAAAAGAAATGTTTTTAGCTCTATGCAAACTTTTATTCAATTTTACTTTTAACATCATATTTATATGTAATGCTGCAATGTGTGTTAACGTCCTTGTCATTTTTACATATTGTCAATTTTAATGCAATTGATTTTTTTTCTTTACTCTCCCCAATGGGAAACAGTCCTATAGATTTTAATGGGACTCAAACAAATGTAGTGTAAACATAATGTTGCTTTACTGAAGACTCAACCTAACTTTATAGGAAAAAGCTCATGAATAGGCTCTAAACTTTGACAAACTTTCAATTTTTATATTTAACTAAAGCTTCTGAGAGGAGTACACATAACGAAATAAATTATACACATACTGAAACGTCCTTTCAATGCCATTTTCAAACCAGCCGCCCACCCATGTTGTTTTGCTAGGTACACTTCTTAACAAAAATGCTTCCTAAAACTGATATCCTATTAGTCACATTTATGGATGACACCCTTATTCCCGGTGTGCATTCTGCTGGGATTGTTACTATTGTAAAGTTTTTGTACTCTCTCTGTTAAGAAGAGTTGTGGACATGGGTGAGTGGGACTACACAAAAGTGTAAAGAATGTTAAGGCCATAAGAAACAAGTCATTTTGCCCATTAAACCACAACTTAAAGCGGGTATAGAAAATAGTAATAGTCATTCGGCCTATTCCTGTCTGCATGTATAAACCTTTATGAATTAGTTTAATAATTATAAATGAGAAGAAACTTAATTGCAACATTTGTCCTCAATTGAAAGCCTGTTATACGCAGTGAAAAAATATTGGAATTGTAGCTTAATACAGTTGTGTCTGAATACTGTAATCTAACATGGCGTCCTGGCACAACACATGCAGACATACTTTTCATTAGTGGAAATGACTTTGTATGCACAGCAGTGGCCAGTTGTGTGAAACATCTTTGTTCCCCTATAGGGCTTTGGATTTCAAGCCCTGGGAGCATTATGCAAACAAATCACCTTTGTGTGTTAGATGGATACAGTGTATTTAGGAATATATGGAGTAGAAAACCTCGGGCTTTCCTTTGATGCTATTTCCACTACCTGGTGGTTTTTAGCTATATCAATAAGGCTACAGATCAAGCGGACTGCCTAAATACATACCTCTGATCAGTTTTTACAAAAGATAAAAGGAAGGGACCTCAGAAAGAAGAAATACAACTAGACATGTGAACCATGTTTGTTTACAGAGGAAGAAGTTCTACTTGAATTAATAACGTAAAAACAGACAAGTCCTTGGAACCCGATGGGACTCACTCAAACTTATTAAAAGAGCTGCAGGGTGTCCTGGCAAACCCCTTTGCACTAGTGGTTCCAGTTGATCGGTAGTTGGCACTCGTGGTAAAAGTTGCAGGGAAGACTTTTTTTGCAGGTGATACAAAAGGTCTGCAACATGGTAGATATTCATGGTGGAACAAGCCAAAAAGCAAGTGATTTAAGTAAATTAGGAGAATAGTTGAACTGCCGTTTTAAGTTAATAAATGTAAAATAACGCACTTGGGAATTAAAAAATATAGGCAAAATATAGCATAGGCAGGCACTGTTCTGTCAGTGACAACAGAAGAAAGGGACTTGGAAATAATTATTTCTGAGGACTTAAAGTTAATCCGTTAATGTAACAAGGCCAGAAAACTCAAGCAGGGTGCTGGGTAGTATAGCTACAGAGAAATTTATCAAAAAAGAATAAGGGAGCTTAATATAGCTTTGAGGAAAGATGAAAAGAGCAGATGTGATAGAAACACGTTGAAAGGGATTAAAAAAAAAAGCCTCCCATCAAAAGTAGTAGAGGCTAATAACAGGCATAAATTATCTAACGCAAGGTCAAAGACTGATTAAGATCCTACATTAGGATGGTTCTCATCTGCCGTCAAATTCTATATTTCTATATTTAACATATTGTGGGAAACATTCTAGATTTGACGCCTCCCCGTAATGAATGTAATTCTTAATAAAATCTTTTATTCATCATTGCCATTGTCCTCCAGGTCAGCCACCAAAGGTGATCTTATGGAATTAAAAATTGTTACTAAAACATTTTCCTCTGGCACCTTTTATGATAGCTTATTATATAATGGACTGTTCTAAAATATTTTCTTTTTTACTCATTTATTTCCCGACTCATTATTTTGATCACATAAATCCACCGAGAAAACTCTTGGTCTGCACAGCCCATTAAATAGCTTATTGACTGATTATTTAACAAAGCTAAAAATTCTATTATGCATCGGTTAAATGTTTTAAAAAAGGAAAGCAAAGTTTGTTTTATCAGTGCTACTGCCACTGAATTATACAGGTCTTAACATTTGACCTTGTTGGGCAAAACAAACCTGCCATTACTAAAGAGAACTAAGCAAGCCTAGCTAATTAGCTGATCTCTGAGCAGGCTTTTGCTTACATGACTGAGCGCCAGGAATGCACTGTCTTACTGCCTTTCTGCAAACAGGAGGTATTTAAGACCTCCCGTGGTAAGTCATCAGAGATATTTAAAACTGACTCCTTTTAATATAGTGTATACTATAGACAAACCTTAAAAAAAAAGTGTCACATTTGAGATAAAATAATAATTGAATCCAGCACTGGAGACCATCTGTTATTTTATGTTATGTCACATTCAGTTATTCGGATTCATTTTCCAGCTCCGACACATAACATCTGCCTCCGTCAAGGAAAAATCCAGGGCATCACCCACAAATTTGTCTTCGTTACCCATGACCCATCAATGAAGAATGCATTGGAATTCTGCTGACAGCCTAAGTATGACACTGTACCTTCCTTGACGTGTCTCTACATTGGGCTCTAGTGTTGATAATAGGTCTTCAAATCTATGATTTATATTAATGATTAATAAGTTCTGACCTTTCCATGTTTAAACATGAAGACCTGAATAAGTTCATGATCTGTATTCAGCATTGTCTATGTGTGATGAAGCTGTTTTTACTACATGAAATGCTTTGATTTACCCTAGTCATAGCATAAATGTGCCAGTGGGAATGCCGGGAAATGAATTGAACCGTTACGCTAAAGTAAAACATGGAAAATGGAATGCCCACATTCTTGAAAATAACTTACATCTTCATTAAGTAACTTCTGGGGTTAACTAAAGATCTTGTTTATAAGTTCAATATCCAAATAATTAATTGAAGACGTCAATCCGCCTACTATTCCAAAGTTAAACAAAGAATACAGAAAAACCGAACTGTGTTTTGAGGGATTCTTTCGTATTGTTAACAGAGCAGGATTCAAGCAACAGTGTCATAGTGTAAGTGCTAATGCTCCTCAGTTCCTTTCAGTTTTCATATCATGGTTGCTATTTATTCCAAAGCAACAGAACATACTCCACAAATACTTCTACTGCGCTTCTCTGCCTACAGGTAGAGGTAAGGGGAATTGTGTCCATAGCACAAAGACTCTGGAGGTCCATTTAAATTAAAGACGGCACAAGACTGGTTTTAGTGGTTTTTTTGTAGGCAACCATGTTAAGAGTAATTATCAGAAGTCACCTGTGTTCCAGCTATAATGTTGTTTGTGACATTTTTGTTTAAGAGTCCCACATATCATTAAACCAAAGGGTATGAATGTGGACATCTATATGCATGACGTCACATAAGGTAGAAATTTCTTGTACCTAAAAATCCTAACAAACTTCTGCCTAAAAAACTGCAATTGGTAAACTGTTACCATTTCAGATTTCTGGCAGTTTAGTCTTGAAAAGATAAAAACCCAAAAAGTTTATTTGCAGGAGACACGGCTGCCACTGTTTCATCATTCTCAACCTAGAACTTGTGATCTCAATTTCTTCTATATTGACATGAATGGCAGTTGGAGTGTTCCAATTCTACTAGCCTGAAAATAGTGTCCAAAGCGAGGTCATTCTTGTATTTATGGTAAGACTTATTCAATATCATAATAAATCTATCATTTGGATGAATCCTAGCCAGCTACCGTTGAGCTGTTCCTTTATCACAGGCATAATGGGTGAAGACAGATGGTATGCACTATGGTGCAAAGTGCTTGTTTAAGTAGAAATTTAGTAGAAAACAGTTTCTATTTATCTACACACTTTTCTTGCTTTTTGTGGATAAATTACCAGCAAACCTAGGAATGACAAAAGATTGTGTTTGCTAAAGCCAATAGCCAGCATCCTCCCTGAGCTAGAAATGAAACGTGGTTTAACAATAAGGATTCAAGAACAAACAGTTTAACAAAAGGGATTCCAAAACAAATGCAAAGGCCAAATACATAAAGTTTAACCCTAAGCAATTTTGATCTATAGCGACAGACATGGATATCAGCATTGCAAAGAGTCTGCCAACAATGCAATGTTATTGAAGAAGTGTACTACAAGCATGCTTTTTATCTGACCATTAAAAATGAACGGATGGGGAAAGTATATTACAAGTTTGTGCCATTGCGATACAAGAAATAATTTGTATTTGACATAATCTAGCGCAATGCATTTCTTTGGCTACTGGAAAACATTTTAGTATATACCTAAAATTTGCAGGAACTGCAAGTACCAAATGTAACTAGTCCTTTACTTTATTATCGCAGCAAATATATTTTTGTGGATTCACTAAAACGTCCATAAAACAACAACAATTGACTCGTATCAACTTTACTGCAGCTACGGGGAATGTGATGAACTACAATCTGTGGAAGAATCATTTTACGGAGATAAATGGCACAACCTCTGATCAGAAGGGGTAATATCGTGCATTTAAACACGCATGGCATAGACAGCTCTATGGCATAGACAGCATAGAAAGCTCTCCCAAAGACAAGACTAAGGACTGATGGGCCAAATAGCTCACATCACCCATCAAATTTCATGTTTCTATAAAGGGGAGTCATGTGTGGGTTTATTGTACTACCCATCCTGCGATACACAGGGTGGGGGGAAGAGGGGACACTTATAATTCCATAGACCTTTGGGTATGAGGGCATCAAGGGGACCGCCTGTGTATATTTGATTATTTGTAATGTTTCCCACCCCATTTTTATAAATTTGTAGGTGACGTTGTTTTTGAACTCTTAGGACCTTGGCTGCAGCTTCTAAAATGTAATTGTCACATGCACAAGCATCCACTCACATGCAACCTGTGCGTTAATGTTACTAGGCGAGTGTTAGCATGCAGGAGGAAGCAAATACAGTCAAGTCTGGTCAACTTCGACTTTTCAGCGACAACCACATTGAATTATCACAAAAGAAATTCTATTAGAGCTCGTATTACTAACAGAAATTGTATTTCTTTTTGTAATGCTAAAGATCACAATACGTAACAAGCAAAAAAAAATTGCCTCCTAAAATTGGAAGTAAAAAAGCAGAACAGCATCTAACAATTGTGGGAATTGGAAATTCAATAATAAAAAAAAAAAACAACACAGCAGTGGTTTTGGACTTGTTGATAAATATTAATTATTGGTTATAGGAAAGAAATTTTGCATTCTTCAATTGCTTAATAAAGTTACTAATTAGTGATAGAAAAAACGGTTTAGCATTAGAGTCATAGTAATTGTCCAACATATATATGCACAATAAGGAAAATGTCATAATTTTTTTTTTCTTTTTAATACATTGGTTTGCCTCTCTCTTTGCCAAATCCGCTCCTATCCTCTGCACTGATGGTAGAGTGAAATGTTACGTAAATGGGCACATGGAATGTACAGCATCAAAGGATTGTCCTAGTAGAGGCACATGTTATTAACACAATACTTGGCAGCTTTGTTAACAAATGCAGTTTGAAAAGGCAGAGCAACCTTTGCACTATTGCACAAACATGGAAATTTCTGAATTCTATATCTTCTCCAACATGACACATTAATGAGGAGTAATATTATAAGCATGATTTAGAGCAGGTCAAATTCCAACATATACCTTACTCGTTAAAATATTGCTAAAAGTGTTAGTCGCCAGCCATTATTTAGAAATGTCTTCCAAACCGTTATATAGAGGTTACTTAACCTAGCCATCCATTTAAAAAAAATTACCCGGCTATGGATTTATTACTGTAAATGTTCTTCTCTTAATGCAGAGTTACTACATGTTGGTCCTTTACATTTGTCGGTAATTACCAAACTTGTTCCCACCCCTTTGCAACCTAAACATAACAAATAATATTTCTGCTCAATGCCACATGGTACCTGCAAGAATAAAGAAGGATCAAGATCACATAATGCAGCATGCTACATATGTTTAGAATTGACCAATCATAATGCAAACGTATAATATTTCTCTCTCTCTCTCTCTCTCTCTCTCTCTCTCTCTCTCTACTCTTCATCTCTCTCTCTCTTCTCTCTCATCTTCTCTCTCTCTCTCTCTCTCCTCTCTCTACTCTTCTCTCATCTCTCTCTCTCTCTCTTCTCTCTCTCTCTCTACTACTCTCTCTACTCATCTATATATATATATATATATATATATATATATACATATATATATATATATATATAATATATATATATTAACATTGCTCCATGTCAGGATTTCGATGAGAACCACAATATAACATACATCTTGGTATACAATGGTAATATTACGTTGAAACCAACTAGTGGAGGTGCCAGCCATTGGGCTCCATTATCTCAAAGGATACTTTCCATCTTTCTTCAAATTAACATGCATGAGATGACCTAGGACCTTAGGAAATGTGGAAGCCTAAGTGAAAGCAAATAGAAATTCCCCAAAGTGACTAATCCTAAATAGAGAACAACCCTTACCCACAGAAAAACAAAGAAAATCTATATAAAAGACCAAAAATAATAAATTAAGTAATGATTCAAACACCACCACAGAAAAAGAAACATTAGCCTCTCTCTATCCAAAAGATACTGTATATCTCTTCTGGGCTATGTATCACATTTCGGATCCACTGTTGCTACATAAGGCACACCTGTTTGAAGACAAACAAAGGACAGGTTTTCGTGTTTTGGTGCTTGTGCCAGAACGCAAGTGATAAACTTGACACAAGCTAGGAAATAATCAGGTTTAAAGGCTGGTCTTGAAGACTATAGTCTACTTGAAGATGGTTAAAAAAAAGAAAACACAACCTTCCATTGATCAATACAATTATCACAAATGTCATAATAAAGTGCACTCCAGCCGACATATGTATGTTACCTTATTTAATGTGTTTTTCTGCATTGAGAAGCATAGAGGGATTCCCCTGTGCAACGCAAATTGAGGAAACCCGCTACCAACTTGCGAACACCAACAAGGTACTTTGCTGAATTATTTTACACATGTAGGAGCAGAGTGCACTCGACACACTTTCTAACCCTTATTAAGTAAGTTTGTAAATCCTGATACATATGCTCTCTTTAATCAGTACGTTCCTCAAAAAGGTGATGCAGAATCAACTTGTTTTGACGGCTGTTCTTCTTAACCAAGGAAAGGTTTCACACTGTGCACATCAATAAGCTCACACACAAATAGGTTAATTCTTTCATTGTTTGCTTCATGATTTGATTAGTGCTTTTCTCTGTCAAGTGCTTCTTCGTTCACACATTTATCTTTTGCTTCACATTTACACAAAGGGCTATTGTATCTACAAAAAAGTATAATTACCAGCTAAATACTGTTTAAATTGGAACTGTTCACATAGAAAAAAATGACTGAGAAAAAAATGAAAAAAAAATGAAAAAAAAATACAATAAATGTAGGAAAAAAATTATATTTTCTGGGAAAATCAACAAGTACATTTTTGAGATATACAGCTTTACTATTTAATTTTTTGCTAGCCAGCTTGATGTTCTAACAGCCATAGAACACTTGAAGCCACTTAAGCTCATAACTCAGAGCTTTTAAACTGGCCCTGTGATACTTCATCGTGAAAACTATGTGCTTAAATAAATGCATATTCCATGGGCCCACAACCCCAGGGGTTCTTAAAAAAGGGTTTTCACCAGAGGATAAGAAGCTGTTACTTAGTATGCCAAATATGCATTATGCATTATGTTAGGAAAACCTAGCTAGTCCTTTGGGCTCATAGCTTAATATGTACCTTGTAACTGGAATGCTGCTGTGGTTATTTGTTGTTATTCATGATCGAAAATATGAATTTGGTCGGAAAAAAAAATGCATTTTCCCTCTGATGTGATACATAATCATATTAGTATAACATCAGAAAACCACCATGCAACACATAGTAAAGTCAGTAATAAAAAGTTTACTGGAACATTTGTCAACACAGATTTCTTCTTTTAAGTGTAAAGCTACTGTCTTACACAGATGGACAGAACCATATTTCAAGACTAATATGGACACAATAAATATGGAGTTTTACATAGAAGATCTATACACAAAAATTTGCCCCACATCCATAAAAAAAAATTAAATTTAACAGTGCAACATATACATATGTATTTCATAATTTAATCATTTTACTCAACATGAGATACTTACGTACTAAACACAAGCAACTACCTTGGTTATGTACATATATAATATTTGTATATATTTATATTTTATTCACTGATATGTACAGATTTCTACACAAAAAAAACTCAGAAAGGCACAATTGTTTATACAACATATACAAAAAATGATGGGAGCAGACAAATGAAAAAAAAATATTGGTCAAGAGGTCATGATTGCACGTGTATAAGTAATGTGTAAGAAAAAATAATGTGCTTTAAAGATAAGTAAGGTTTTCAAATACACCTTTAAGTCTCTCTTTGCAAATGTACCCTAAACAAACCTAAAGGAAAATGGTAACAAGTGTCTAAGTTGCTATAACCAATTTGTCCTCATCATCATCACTGCTGGAATCACAAAACCGCACAGTGCTCTGCCTTGAGACCAAATCCATTCTCCTCTGATGTATAATGGGGGAAGGAGCTTGACTGGCAGGTGGCTTGCTAGTTTTAGATGTCAAACAGAGATCTGGAGCGGAAGTTGTTTTAGTCTTATTGGTGCCAACATTACAATGTTGACTTAATAGAACCCCTTTGTCAGCATTTAAAGTGCAAGTGGTGTTTTTATCTTTCACAACAGTGCAGTCCCTCAGTGTCTTATGACTGTCAGTTATATCTGGTGTGATTGGCGAAGACTCTGCTTTCCCCGTGCTTTTGGTGTCCGACCCTGAAAAGCTGACAAGACCCTGGCAAGGTGCTCTGCTGCTTGATGGGGATTTATCCGCGACGCCCTGGCCTTCTACCGTTAAGGGACTGATCGATGGGATTAAGGTGGGGAGTGCTATGTTTACTATCTGGAGGCCTGGAATGTGGGTCTGTGGACTGGGGTTACTGCTGGGTGCAGTCAAAACCTGTAAACCCAATGCATTTAGAGTAAGCCCAGGGTGGTGAATATGTGGAGCTACGTGTGTGTTTGACAGGCCTAGTATGTTTAACGTTTCCACATTTAGAGGCTGAATGGGCTGTAAACTTTGTGTGCTGAGACTTGGCATATTAATCTGACCTATTGGAATATATGGGAGAACTCCATTTACTTCAGCCATGCCTATTGGACTTGAGGTGCCTGGTACCTCAGCAGCCTTTTCTCCTGGACTACTTGTAGTTCTGTGAATTACCCCCACAGTAGGGATTGTGAGCTGCATTGGTCCAGCTTGAATGGGCACAAATGTTGAGTATGCTGTTAGACCAGCAGGGACAATCTGAATTCCTCCCACTGGGATCATACTGAAGGGCGATGTCACCGGCTGCTGAGAATGCAAAGGCAGATGGCTATAAAGATGTGTTGGAGGAGTCGCCATTGATGTTGGCCGCGGTGCCATGCCAGATGATTTTTGCCGGTGAGCTTCATAATCCGTTGGACCTGCACATGAATCCATTGTCTGTGTACTTCTGTCGACTGGAGAAGGTGGAGCATTCACAGGCGATGCGTTCTGGATCAAGAGAAACATTACAATAAAATTTATGTTAAGTCTGAAATACTTGGAGAGGTTTATAAGGACTGCTGTAAAACAGGTTTTAAGTATATAAGACAAATCACTATTTAGCAACTAGTGGAATGTCCCAATCAACAGGAAATCTATACTGATAAGGACACTCCTTTGCACTGAATCTGCTATTCATAAAATCTCTGTTATTGACATGAGGAGTACACATATAAAAATGCTTGGACTAGTAACCACCTTCGATATCCATCATGCCTGCATTTATAATTTGTTATTCCAGCTGTAAAGACCTTCGCATCAAGTATAAATACAGGATTTCTGAACTGGACTTTAAACTTTTGAGCATGTATTTGGTGTGTGGGGAGTCATAACAACAGACTTATTATGTGTCCATCACTGCCATAAGTATATTTGATGTATGGCTAATCGGTGCCCTAATATAACCTACCAAATGCCAAGACTGTTATTTCATAAATCAAACTAAAATTATCAATATCAGTCATTCTACAGGTATGTAGCAAACTTCTCAACGGTGAGGTATTAATCATCTCAGGTTTGCCTATTTTCTCCCCATGACTACATTAGGATTTCAATGAAAGCCATGTTGCTAGCACTTGCAAATAATATTTATACTTAAAAATTTATACTTAAAAAATGTTTTTTGTGTGGTTTTTTTTTTACAGAATGTTTCTTTTCATCAGGCGACATTATTGAAAAGTAAAAACATGCTATTCATGTTATTGAAAAGACTGTTATGCCACCT
>VKOC01000006.1:26906102-26921016 GCA_009364415.1 Spea multiplicata
CAGACACTGAAGGTGGTACAGCATATCACTTACTGTTATCACTATATACTGAGGCAGAAATTGACGGTGGTACAGCATAACACCTGTCACTATATACTGAGGCAGACATTGACGGTTGTACAGCATAACACCTACCACTATATACTGAGGCACACATTGACGGTGGTACAGCGTAATCCCTATCACTATACATTGAGCCAGACATTGACAATAGTGCAGCATAACTCATATCACTATATACTAAGCCAAACATTGATGTGGTGTAGGCTTGACAGCTTGTCAGTAGCATCTTCAAGCCCCAAGCAGTCTGTCAGTACCATCTTTGAAAGCCTAACAGCTTGTTGATGCTACCTTTAAGGCCCCAAACGGCTTGTCTGTGCTGCAAACAGATTGCCAGGGCCACCTTTGCCTCCAAACAGCTTATCAGCACCATTTGTATCCCCAAACAACTTAGCAATGCCATCTTTGTGCCCAAAACAGTTAGTCAGTGCCTAGCAGTGCCAAAACTGCTTGTCAATACTCTCTGAGCCCTCGAACAGCTTGTCTGTGCCACAGTTGTGCTCAAACAGCTTGTCGGTGTGATTTTTGTCCCCAAACAGCTTGTCTATGTCACATTTCTGCCCAAACAGCTAATCAGTGCTATATTCACTTCAAAACAGCTTGTGGGTGCCATTTTTGGTAAATCCTGTCCCCAATATAATAATTTTTGTGAAGTAATGTTTGTTCTATAGTGTAGACACAGCTACCTGACTGAAGCACACCTACACAAGATCTTAATATATTTGTACTTATACTGACAGTGTCACCATACAAAGGATGTTTGGTAGTGTTGGTGGGAATCTGCACCATAACAACTAGAGTGGGTGGAGCTTTTGGACAGTGGGTGGGGTAAATGTTCAAGTCAGTAATAGCTGTGCTGCAAAGTGTCCCTGGAAATGTGTTTTAAATATTGGTAACTATGTATCAATGAGTTACAAAGCAATGGTGTGCCACTGATTTAGCTCCATGGTAAGCAATATAACCATGTTAGGATTAGATATCACTCACCAAGATTGGGGTTTTTTTGCCATTTTTACCATAAGTGGATGTAATGAAGATTCACATTTTCTGTGTTTGATGTACCCACACAAATTTTTTTTTTTAGAATTTCTTCTACATTGTAGGTGCCACTGATAAACAACGACCCAAAATATGTTCAGCAACATCCCCTAATTATAGATACACCCCACATAATGTTCTAGAGGGCCACATCCACACCTTACATAGTAAGGTAGTTTTTTTATACTTCTGGCTTTAGTGGTTTGGGTTTTGTGAAGGGCAATGGAATGGAAGGGCTTTTGAAAAATACTGTATTTTATTATTATTATGGCACTGTTATCAGTGCAATATGGATAGGGATCCCTTCAGGGATCTCTTGTACATCTTATGTATGCCAGTGACGTCACACTGACATCACTGAGCTCACAATATTGTTTATATATTTATTTATTTTAATTCTAATTTTTTTTTACATTTCCTAAAAAAATGGTTGAAATTAGACATGCTGCTTTTTCTGTGCTCATCTTTAATTGATGTGAATGGGGATATCATTGGTAATTGTTGTAATCTTGCACATACATGAGCAAAAAATCAAACTTCTAAGAATTTCTCTAAAATTATCTCAGAAGAACTTTTTTGTTTAATATTGTATTTTTTTGTATTACCAGCATCAAACTGAAGAACTCATACCATTAACCAATGTATTACTAATATATTTTCAATTTATGTAAAAATGACATAGCACCATGATATTAACAGAACAGCCCTATGCATCTTTTCACTATGCTTACAAGAAATATCTATTGGATGACAACAGCTAATTAAAAAAATATAAAAGCTTTTGGGAACGGCAGTAATTTATTATTCCAAGAAAGCCTTTTCTGGCTTGATGAATATACAAAGTCATGTGTTATTGTGCCAAAATAAATTTATTTTGCAAGACAAGATTCCACTTTGAGCGCCAGAGATGTTAATCGTTTTTGGCCTATTAAAGGTTTCTACAATTCTTGCACCAGAAAAAGATTCACTAGTCATTGCTTAGATGAACCTACAAATTATAAACAGCTCTAGCTTTTTATTGGAATTGGAGTTACATTGTTTAACTAAAATTCTTCCTTTGAACATAATTAAATTCATTTTTTAGAACATTTTTGGCTCTTTTACTAAACTAAACAATGCATCCTTGTCTTCATCATGACCATCATTCATATGATCAACTTCAGAAATATGAGCTTAATTCATTTCATTCTTCTACGAGTCAAATAACAGAGCCAATCTTTACCATCAATAATATACAAAAAATGATTCTGCAGTTTTCGCCACTAAATAATCTTTGGTTATGATTGCCTTGACAAAAACACTGTTATATCTTTCCTGCTGCTATAATCCTGATGAGGGTGTGATCTAGTTTACAGTCTTAAATTGGTAACTTGAATTCTTATTGTTACTTTTGGTACATTAATCCTAGTGTGGTGTAAAAATGTAATCATTTTTAAAAGGCGACAAAAATGGAAAAGGAATAATTTACGGTAAAATATGTTTAGAAAATATATATGATTATGAGACCTATTATTAGTATAAAAGGTAGAGACTTGCATTTTTTTGTATATATTTTACCATTTCTTAATGGACTGGTGCTTTGTTCCCCTGTGAGGCTGTTTCAGATGTAGGACCTGTAAACCAGCTGGCATAAAAAATCTTCCCATCTAAACAATGCAGAAAACCCTACCTGACCATTACATCAATGTCCCCAGCTTGAATCCTTTTTGAGCACTATAAATAATGAAACTTTCGGATTCAGAGCAGAATTGTTATGAAGCATTCCACAATGGGAGTTTTGTCACTTTTTGATCACCACGGGGTTACCAAATCTGAGGCACGTAGCCATCCAACAAATAAATGAAAGCCTACAACGTACAATGCAGAATCTGCCCTTGCATTTGCAATGAGGACGTCTTGGAAAATTCATGAAGCATATAATGGCTGAAATATCCCTTTAATTGAGCGTATTTATTTATTTTCTTGCAGGCACTAGATATGTCACAATGTAGCCAGGTTCCTGAAGAGTTTGTGTTTGGTGAATGTAAGGTATGTCTTTTGGTAGATGATACAAAGGTCTGCAGCAGGCGGAGTGTTTGGAAATGATGTCATATTCTGGTGCTCAACAGTAAGGATGGTGGAACAGTGGGACATGTAGTGGCCTGCTCCGGCGTAGGCCAAGGTCAGCACCAAAGGTAAATATGGTCCCGAGAGATCCCATGTAAGAGTGATGAAGGAACCAAAAGTGGCAACTGTGTCCTTACCTCCAACCTTTAAAGTGAAATGGAAACATTGTATGCTTTGGATTCGGAGCAGCATTGTCCCTGTGCTCTTGTTGGTCTCCATGTGTCCTTTTTACCCCCCAGTCCTGAGTCTCTTCTCATAATTTCCATACCCTTTGCCATTGTTATACCTTTCTATAGTGCCCGTTTCAGATGTCCTGTCTAATCTAGTTATAACCTTAGTCAATTTAACTCCTCTGCCCTTGCCATGTTATTTCATTTAAGTCCTATTTATCTTTCAGTTGAAGCTATCCACTTGGACTGCTTCATTTTTCCTCTTCCCATTTTAATAAGCTTCCCATTTGTAAAATCTTGTTTCCAGTAGCTGTCACTGTGCCTATTGAAGCTCTGCAAACCTGAGTTGATTATGACATGCTTCACAAGGATGTTTAAGGCTTACTGATATAAATGCAGGGGCCACACCAAAACGCTTGTAGATACCTAAATGCACTCGCTTTCTCTTCTATCTTTGCAGTGACAGCCATTGAACCCAAGCTAAGGAGCTATTAATGGTTTTTAGAAGTACCAAGTTTATATAGAAAAATGGATATGATTTTGACCTCACACAGCTGTAATGGCCATACTCCCTCGAGGATTATCCTGATAATCAAGTAGGGGAAGTAAAGTCCAATTGGTAGTTAAGTCCATTTGGATAGCTTGGATAGAGTGCAAAATGTCTTGTTTTAGGCAAAATTAGTTACATTTAGAATATTCAAAAAAAACATTTCTTGAAGGAATTCTGTGTTACACAAAATATGTGCATTTAACTGGAGGATATTTGGGCAAGCTGGTGTGGGATGAGCCAAGCCCTTGACACAAACCAGACTACAAGCAGGACTCAAACACAGCATAAAATCCTTTGGACAGTTGCTTGGACCAAAATGCTAAGAGAGGAGTTTCAGTCTTCTCAGATATTGCTTTCTGTACTTGGCTTTTTGACACACAGTGCCAAACCAAGGGTTGAAAAGTCTAGTTGGTCTATCTATTTCAAAGTGACTGACCAAGGAGCTATGCACAGGGAAATGAAGAGTAAGCATATATTTATTTTTATCTGATTCACCAGATCTTAAAGCAGACTGCAGGTAAGTAATGCAGCATAAAATATAAATGGGTCAGAAAATAATCTTTAGCATTTCCCATGATGGTTAATAGTAGTATTGGAATCTTTATACATAAGTTTTTTTTATTAATTGCAAGTCAGTAAGGCAAAGACTCAACCAAAGTAACAAAAGGTTTATTAGCAAACATTACGCCAGAGCACCATAAAAATAAAACAAATATTATGAGGAATACGTGAGATAAATAAGAAGAGGGAAATGTTATTATGTAGAATTATGTAATTGAAAATTTAACCTATGTTCCGCTGAGCTTGTTGCTATGCGTGTGATGGACAGACAGATGGGTAGGGTAGTTGAACTCATGTCATATGTTATTTATTTCAAAGGTTGACTGAAAACTAAATGTGTGATTGTTCAGATGATTTTGTAGCTGTAACCAGATTCCTGTTTGCTCATATTGAGATGAATGAGCTTTGAAAAGTGGATTGCAGTTATTGACACATGTCAACACGGCGTTTTTCAGCAACATATGGTAAAGATTCTCCTTAACCTAATTTTGTGCAGTCTACACCTCGTGCTCTTACTAATCTCCCACCTACTAATCACACTAATGATCTCTGGAGTGGCACCAACAAAGAGATGATGATGGATATGTTCCACCTAGGGAAGCAGTGCCTGAATGTTTGGGATTTACAAATATCAAAGTGACATAAACTAGCTACCTTTTAATACCATCAGCTCATTGTGAAATGTGCAGCAATATAGGCAGACATACATCTGAGTAAATAGTTCCATATTTGTCTCTCCAAAATTTCACTTTTCAGCAAAGAATCACAACAGGTCCAAAAAGGTTAATCCCAGCACAGAAGGTTCTGAAAACCGAGAGATTAAGTCAGTTTTCAAAATCAAGGGAGAGACTGAAAAAAATATTTTACTCAGGAATCCTTAGTGGAACATCTTGAAATTATTAGTTGTTACTCTTCATTGGCTAAATTCCCTTAATATACTATCTCCCTTGTAAACCTTCTTGGAACCACAAAACAGTAAAATATAAATTAACAACAGAATTTAACTGGAATTAATGACCACGACAATACACAGGGACAGAGTAAAAGTGCAAATCTGCATTTTTTTGCAATTTAATTATTTTCTGATGATTTTATGTAAAATGTAAATAAACTGGAGTGATTTTTATATCATAATTGAAATATAATAAAAATGATATCTTTACCCATAAACAAAAAATAAATACAATCAAGAAGTATGGATGCATACATATATTTCCTGTATAAAAAATGTTGCTGTGTCTAATCTGAAATGTTATACTTGTCAACCTTTTTATTTTAAGCCATGCACTCTTTTTACAATGCAACAGAAGCTTATTTCATTTGGAATCTCAGGATACCAATTACCACTAGAACCCTGAAGAAAATTACCAGATCTAGCTGGATGAGTTTTGAAGTACAAGCAACATATGGCGTGTTAATCAGTCACCAAACAGCTGATTGATAAATATGAAATATAAAGTTTTCTGAATTCCAAAACCGCAAACAGTTTTCATAGTCATAGTAAGAAATAATTATTTTCAGTTTGACTTTTACTTCTCTTGGGTTTAATTGTCCTACATTGTACTGCCAAATTACATCATAATGACAACCAATGACTCAGTACTAGTGGCACATACTTTTTATATTTTGTTGTTTTGGATCTATAAAAATGTATTATTCCATCTGCTCTGTTTTTGATTAAAAAAGTATTCACGATAACATCACTTTGCTATTTGAATGCACCAGTTGCTGAAGATATCAGAAAAGGCTGCAAGCCTGAATGATCCATATCTTAAAGAGTAAAATATTTACTCTCAACCTGAAATATTTGTCATAATAGCTTTACAGAAGTACTCTATGTTGCAATCAATAGTGCAAGAGTTTAGCGGATGGTCTGCTACAACATTGCAGCTAGAGCCCAAACAGTGTATTACAGCCTTCTGCTTTGAGGGATAATGGGATAATGGAAGAACATAAATGTGTCAATTTGTATGATTTCTAGCGTTTTTTGATGTATTTATATGTACACCTGGCCCTAGAGTCTACAGCATCCCGTGTGACCTATATGCAGAGCAGGGAAGTTATCAGGTATCACTTAAAGTCTGTGGATGAAATGTTGGTTCCCTGGTGCTCCCATATAGTGTCTACAAGGGACCTGTATTTGGTCCCAGCCTCTCACTCTCTAGGTTTCACTACTGACAACTACTTCCTGCTGACTCCTAAACCATTCAAAGTCTACCTGAGACTAGTCCTGCCCCAGTGCTTGGTTAGCTCTACCATTTGACAGAACCCCAACTGCTTTCTGCCTCCTATAAGGAAGAGGAGAGCTGGACCTCCACACAACTAGTCCTTCCAATGTATCTCTGCCGATGCCTTCTGCCTGGGATTGACTCCTACCAGATCCTAATGTGCCTATATTTTAAGGCCACCTTTGGGGTTGAGGAAACAATAAGCAGCTGGTTTATTCCCATTTTTCATTTCTTTTTTGTTTAGTGCTTTAAAATGGTAGTGAATGAAGTTAGCATTTTAATGTTTTACATAGCAATAGAAACTTAAAAACAATGTAAGAAGAATAAGTATTGGCCAATGGAAGGTACTACATGATATGAGGTACATCACATGTTAAAATAATAATGTATTTGCAAAGCTGTATATAAAGCAATACTATTTAAATATCTTACAAAGCCAACATATTATTTATGGCTTTTTTAACCTGTGACCGCGAGCCATGCATAACATGGCTCATTACTACAAAATAATACTCCTACATTTCCAGAACTTAATTGCAACCTGGGAAATATGTTTGCAACACAAAATAATAAAATATATTTAGCAATATTAGAAAAAATAGAAAAGCATCCAGTGCGTTACAGGAAATGTATCTTTAGATAAAAATCACTTGGTCTTTCTTTTAACTTATTGGCATCGTCCTACGATTTGCCCAATTTGGAAATATTCTGATTAAACAATTTTTCATACTGTGGAAATCAATTTTGTTTCCCAAGACATGTGCAAAATCAAAACATTAGCTTTTATATAAATTATATTATTTTTTACTCCAAATACGTAATACAAATATTGCGCAATAAATTTAGCTATCATTAAACTTAACATTATGCTTTATTCAATTAGATGTTTTGGCTCCCATAGGCAATACTATTTACATGTGAGAAATTTGAGGGAACAACAGTACCAGGTAGAGCCTACATATTCATGTCACATGGGTCACATGGACTTTCTGACATAAGTTGTGTTTATGGGAGGATCATAAGGTGGGGTGATGGGTGGAACATGAGTGAGCCAATAGGTGTAATACGGATGGGCCAGTTGGTGGAATATGAGTCGGTCAGTGGGTGGAATATGGGTGAGCCAATAGGGGGAAATATGGATGGGCCAATGGGGGAGAAATACATCTGGGCCAATGGGGGAGAAATATGGGTGGGCCAATGGGGGGATAGCGTAATGGAAATGAGGCGAGCTGATGAGAGGGGCATGGGGACCTAGGCTTTAAGTCTGATGTGGTCTAACACAAACCTTAACACATGTAAGGGTTTGGGGTCTGTATTTTAATACAGTGCAAAATATTATGACAAATAAAGGATACCATTATCCCCTTTGCTCAAATCTATCTCAAACACAGACCATTAAAACATGACTGTATAAAATGTCAGTGATTAAAAAATGCTAACTCAAATAGGATGTTATCATTACTTTAGTGGACTTTCTGGACCCAAATGTAACTAAACATTGGAGTACTTTGGTGTAGTGGCGGGCTTAGCATAATATGGCCATATAATGTGACTAAAACTCCAATTTTGTCATCCTAGAAAGGGGTTTTTAAGTAGCTTTAACTGCAGTCATGAGAGTTTATAACCTATCTGATGTGAGTGCGCTGATTTAGAGATTGTGAAAAAAATGTCTGACGTATTTAAGCTGATTCATTGCACCATCCAGGAAATGAGTTTCCTTGCAATTGTAATTAAAGGTTATCTACTATAGCTAATGATAATATTGATCATTTTTTGCAATGTATGGTAAGGAAAGTTACTATGTTTACTGTCACTATTTGTTCTTCAAGTTTGGAAATGCAAGAATGCCTTAAACGTTATATATCCTTTGTGCTCTTACATGTATCTTTCTTACTCCGTGTACAGTTTAATAAACAAGATGTGTAGTTAGCGCTTTGTGAAAGGTAATAGAAGATGTAAAATACTGTCAAAAGAGGCATGGTTACCAATTCAGTTGTGCTCAAAAGTTTGCATACCCTGGCAGAAATTGTGAAATGTTGTCATTGGTTTTGAAAATATGATTGGTCATGCAAAAAAACCCCAGTGTTTTATTTAAGGCTACTGATCATATGAAGCAATTTATTAACACATATATATCTGGCTCCTTTATAAATCATAATGATAACAGATATCAACCTAATGGCCCTGATGAAAAGTTTACCTACCCTTGGATTTTTGGCCTTGTTAAAGACACACAAGGTGACACGCACAGGTTAAAATGACAATCAAAGGTTAATTTCTCACACACACCTGTGGCTTTTTCAATTGCAATTAGTGTCTGTGTATAAATAGCCCATGAGTTTGTTAGACCTCACATGGATGCACCGAGCAGGCTAGACAACAGCATGGCTGCTACACCATTGACGACTAAAAATACCTTTAGCTTGGGTGCCAACAAACCATGAAATACGTCCCCCAAAATATTTTATGTTTGTTTAAATCGAAATACAGGAATTTGCATATAACTGAAGTTAGGTTATTAAAGTAACAAAAGTATGATGTATGGTGTATGTATACTCAAGTTATTTTGTCTGTGTTTCCAATAAACACTAAACCTCAGAATTAGTATATGAAAAGATTACCAGTGCAAGTTAAAACTGCATTAATGCCTAATCCTTCTTTTTGTGAGTTCAAAGAGGTATGAATTCAATATCTTTGTGACATTTTCCTTCCTTTGAATATGATTTGCTAATGGAAACATATGGATAAGATTCACTGAAAGATTGTGACGAAGGAGCGGTACATTTGTTTGCTAGTGAAGATGTTACAATGAACAAAATGAGCTACAACATTCTTCTCGTGAGGACTTGTTGTCTGTTTCTAAGTCTGCACAGGACAGATGTTTCTTCTTTGTAAACATTTTGCAATGGAATAATCTTTTTTAATTCCTCAGGTATTCACTGTGATAACATACATCATAATGAACTAATGGCATGCATTTATGTCATGGACAATTTCTAAGGAATTCCATTTCAGTTTTTTCAGCAAAAAAAATAAATAAATGGAAAAGTATGGAATGCATTGGTTTTAAGAAGCTGTGTGCAAAATAAACCAATCTTTTCAAAACTCAAACATTATATATATGCTTTTTTTTCCGCTGTAACGAAAAGCATTCAGTAATGTACTATGCTTATGATTTACCTGTTGGTAGCAAATGTACCTTCTGTTCCCTTGCTTCATCCCCAGCATCTATGAATGCTACTTAGCCTATGGGCCTATAACACTTAAAACAGGAGAGGCATGTGTTATATATTGCAGAGAATCACGTGGGGTGTTTAAAATACTTAAAAGAGCCATGAGTTCTCTGTAAGAACAACAACACATGACTAGACGCAGCTACATTTTATGTAGGCTAAGGATTTCCAGTGCAGCTGTTATTTAGAACATTCATTCTTAAGAAATGCTTAGTATAAATGTAGGCTGTTAAACTTAAAATGTACAAGAATTAAACATAAGGTCTCAGTGAATAAAGACTGATATATTGGTGGTCCAATTCATTGAAGCTATAGTATGCATGGTAACAAGACCCGGAAGAGATTTCCAGATGGACATCAACAACATGAAGAAAAGTATTGAAGGCAGGCAAGCTAAGGTCTCTCACGATGAAATGTGTATTACCAAATAGCAGACACTTTTTCCTGGACAAAACATTGTTTGCAGGGTTTGTTTCCTGTATATATATGTATAAATATAATTTATTATTCTTTCATTATTGGATATCATAGAATGACTTTTGGCATGTCAACAACAGCTGTGTCATAATATTTAAGAAGTTCAAGAACACTATATATTTTAATAGGCAAAATGTGTTTCTTGTAATGCTAAAGTACATTGCACTATTTTAAATTCAAACACACAAAACACACTCAATTTACTATAGTTTGTTCAGTATAGTACAAACTAAATATTTGATTGTATTAAAAATTAAAGCTGTCTGACATTTGACGAGGTTACCACAGTGCCAGTCCCACCATATAGTTGAACTGGACAGCTTACTAGGGCACTAAGTTGGTAGGGGGTCCAACATGACATTTTTAACTAACTGTAAGATATTGGAATTGTTTATTTCTATAGTATGAATAATGAAAGTAGATCTGATAAAGCATTCCAAGCATAGATCACTTGACAGAAACAAACGATTATAAGATACAGAAGGATTTGTATACATGCTTAGATCTAGATTAGAAAAATTGGTATTGTATTGGTATTGTATTAACCCAAAATAAAATGGAGTCTTTAGTCAAAGTTGTACCTGTATTGAAAAAGATGCACATAAGCTGTGAGAACTCTGAGTTCCTAAAAGCTTTTCTAGCTTTTCATTTTTTGGGGGGTTAGCTCAGTAAACCTATCAACCAAATTAAAGAAAATTAAACACAATTAAATCTACAAACACAAACGTCTAATATTTAAATCTTACTTGCAGGTCCACATCAGGCACCTGACAAACTAGGCAAATGCCCAGTGTGCTGAAGATAAATGGTGCTGCTCGCTTATTGGCTACATACAAGTGTATGTCATTAAGAACTATCTTCATCGTACAGAAGAACAAAGCGTCCAAGAAGTGATGGTATGGTCCTGATCTCAACATGATCGAGTCTGTCTGGGATTACTTGAAGACAGATAGGAAACTGAGGCTGCTTAAATCCACAGAACTGTGACTGCTTCTCCAAAATCTTTGGAATCATCTTCCTGGCAAAGTTCCAACAAAACTTTGATTTGATTTAGATTTTTCTTCTGTTCACTCACTTAGCATTTTGTTAAACAATAAAATAATAAAACTGTTAACATGTCTTTTTTTGAAAGCATTATTACTTTGCAGCATTTTTCACACCTGCCTAAAGCTTTTGCACAGTACTATGTATGTATATTTATATATACATAAATCCAAATTATGCTTTGCTCACCACTACACCGAACATGGGCCCCAAAAACAGCATATATGGGAAACAGCACTTATCCCTCAATGTTCCCGACTCCGCCGTACTGCTGGCTCTGCTTCTCACCAGGCACAAAGAATCTGGCCTCCTGGAGCTGTCCCACATCCTCCGCCATCTGCTAGTGCTGGTATTCAGTGAGTCCCTGTGATGTGCCTACCCTGACTCTTAAAGGGACCCACACTCAATTTTGGCAGGATGACCCCTAAGTACCCTGGGACACTGTCTCTGACACCCCTAGCTGAGTGCTCAGTTGTCTTTAGGTTCCTACTCCTCTCCCTCAGGTGTGCCTCTGGGCTGGTCGACAGTACAACTGAACCATCATGGAACCTGCAGGAGTTGCTGAGGTCACTTTGACCCAGTCCATCCAAGGTTTGCAAACGGGACAGGCACATCTCAACCAGGAAATCCGTCTCCAGTCTGGACCATCTACACATACCAAGGCTGTCCCCCCTCCAGCCCCGAGATGGTAACCAGTGTCTGGAACCTCAAGTACCCTTAACTGAGTGGTTCAGTGGGCAACGTGATCAGTATAGATCATTCATTACATCCTCTGACATACTATTCCCACCGAGACCTCAATCCTACTTTATTAAAGTACAAAATGTGATATCGCTGCTTTATGGAGAACCTCAGGAGCGGGCACACCACCTTCTTCAGTCAAACAATCCCATCCTGAATTCTCGGCCTTCCTTTCTCCATGCCCTAGACACTCTCAATGAGAACATGCAAATTGCTTCCACCGGACAAGCCATAGAAACTGCTTGGAATCACCCAGCTCTTTTTGATTAATTCTGTCTGGGACTATCAGAAAAGATAAAGAAGACGTGGAGCGACGCGTTGCTGTAGGATGGGCAAGTGCTGTGTGAGGTGTTGGACAAAAGACAATCATCCCTGTCCAGCTTTTCTTTGAGATATATACAGTTACTGGGTGAAGCCAGCAAATGCAAACAAGATACATCCATCTAACCAGTGGTGCTCCTGCTAAGAGACCCGTGAAAGACTATTGCAGCAGTGAGGACAGCTCCAGTGAAGTTAATGAGTCACCTGCTAAAAGCCCTGCTATTGCACCTGCTGGAGGGAAAAGACGTGCAGCTAAATTTGTCCAACCTAAAAATGCAGAAAGCAGCAGTGATGGCTCCACTGATGAAGAGGATGACAACAAACCCATCTACAAAAACAACACCTAAGGACAAGACAGTTACCAGGGCTCCCCTGCAGAAGAAAGCAGACAGCTCCAGCTCGGACTTCAGCAGCTCTGAGGATGAAGCTTCTATGAAATCAAATACCAAATAACCGGCAGCAAAAAGCCACAATCAACCTATCATCATCTTGTGGGGCCGCTTCTACCAACCTTTTGATGGGAACACCTGGACTCTGCAGTGTTCGGCTAAAGAAACACAAAGTTATCTGTCTCTGCAGCCTGACTTTGCACTAAGGAAGGAGAATTCAGATCATAAAATGTCTCTAGAAATGATGAAGCCACAAAAACTACCGCAACAATACCTGCTGCCAAAACAACCCCAAAATTGCACAGACTGAAAATGACTCCATCTCTGTTAGTTCTGATTCTAGCAGTGATGAGGAAAGCAAGAAAATGTCTGCCATGCAACTACTCCTAAACCTGGAAGTAAGGCAACAGCAGCTAAAGAAAAACAAAAATAAGCCGGTTGTTCTAGCAGCTTGGGTATAGGAGAAATATATCAGTGTGTGTCTTATAAGAAAATACAGCTAATAGTTAGGTTGCCGTTCATTATCTAGTATATATAGTACATACACAAACTCAGGTTGGGCAAAGTTAGGAGGTACCTTATTTCTCTAATTTTTGTCCATTCTGTTATGATCTGTTCCTCATATTGTAAACAATGGATATTTTTGAATTTTTAGACGTATGTACCATCTTCTTGTATTTAAACTGTTACTGGTTATTTTTCACATAGATTTCAGTGGCCGATCATCAAACTGCAAAAAAACACCTGTTAAACTAGCCTCAAAGTCTATGCAAGCCAAAAAAGATGAGCAGTGTAATTTTGGGCTGGCTTGTTTTACATTAAAGTATAAACTACTACTGCAGGTGCAAGACCAAACTGTTACCTGCAGAGCAATCTTTTACAAGAGTTCCAGAAAAGTTTTAAAATGCCTTTTAAAAAATGCAAACCAAGAAATTTAAAAGATGAATTAGCCAGGACCAGGGATTGACAGACTCCATTGGCTCAGCTCACCATAAAATTTTAACTTTTGACTTGCTACACCACCATAACCCTATCATCCAGTCAGGGCCGGCTGAAGACGTAACGCCGCCTGGGGCGAAGTTTAAAATGCCGCCCCCCCGCCGTCGCCGGGGGTGGGGGGGGGCGGCATTTTAACACTTCGCCGACTAGGCCCCCCCCCCGGTACTGTACCATTATAAGAGCCTGCCGGCGAGTCTCCCTGCGCTCTGCACCAGTGCCGGCTTGTAATTCTGAGCGCCGGAAATTGACGCCACTTCCGCGCTCAGCATTACAAGGCCGGACACCAAGACCTGAAGAGGGAGACTCGCCGCAGAGGAGAGAGAGGCGCCGTAGCGGTAAGCGAAAACCACTCGTCGCCCTCTCTCTCTCTTACGGTCAAAAAAAAAGCTCGGGCGCGAAGTGGCGCGCCCTGTCTAAAGTGCCGCTGGGGCAATTGCACCCAGTCTGCCCTATTGTAGGGCCGGCCCTGCATCCAGTGGACCACAGGCTCCGCAATGAATCCCATTGTTATGGTTCTCAAGCTCCCGATACCTCTAGGAATTCCCAGCTGGAGCTACCTTCTCAGTATCAAGACTTTTGAGATCTTTTTTTGCAAGCGATCCGCCAATCAATTACCCTCTCACCTGGGCTACTATTCCTTTTGGAAGAATATACCCTCTCTTAGACTCTAAAACACTTAAAAGACTACATTGATGCAGAAGGGTTTCATGCATCCGTCCATAGCATTTTCTTTGATGAGAAAAAAGACTGCTTATATGAAATATTTGGAGGAATGCATTTTTGGAGGCCAATCAGTAGAGTTCTTATGATTTATTCTTTCACCTGATTCCATTCAAATGGATCCTAAGTAAATAACCTCTATCAAGGAATGCTTCACCCCGAATTCTAAAAAAGCCATTCAGAGGTTCATCGGTTTCGACAACTTCTACAGGAAATTCATCTGAAATTATTCAACCACTCACCACCTTGACTAAGAAAAAAAATACAGTTCTCCTGG
>VKOC01000006.1:26924646-26951307 GCA_009364415.1 Spea multiplicata
TATATAGTGATAGGTGTTATGCTGTCCCACCATCAATTTCTGGCTCAGTATATAGTGATAGGTGTTATGCTGTCCCACCATCAATTTCTGGCTCAGTATATATTGATAGGTGTTATGCTGTACCACCGTCAATGTCTGCCTCAGTATATAATAACAGTAATGCTGTACCACCTTCAGTGTCCGCTCCTGTATATAACGGTAGAAGCTATGCAGTTTTAAAGTGTGTGTGTGGGGGGGTGCCCCATACAGGATCCGCCCCCGGTGCCAAATACTCTAGGTACGCCCCTGAGCACATTATATTGATTTGTCTAATAATACTGAAAACAAAGAAGTTCCTCTATTGCTGAGAAGTCTGACAAATCTCTATGTTCTGTGCAGCTGCACATTCATAGCGTATCCTCATATGACCATACCAATTAGTGTCAATATGTTGGTGATTCTGATTAACCTGAGTTAATGTATTTCACTAGAATAGCAGTGAGGAGATCCCGAAAGCCTCCCTTATAGACTGGATTGGTGATTGCTGATGCAATCTAGACTGTTAAATGACATATGCTAAAGTATCATTAGGTTTTCAGATGCATCTACTCTTCAATACAAGACAACCTGATCTTACTGATCTTTGTTCTCTGTCAAGTAGTGACAAAAATACTTAATTTTAGGAAAAGTGGTATTTGTATCCACTGCACTGTATATATGAAACATTATTCAAAAAGCTGGTAAGGTTTATATATAGAATCCAAACTTTATAAATATTTTACTGTTCAATGAATACACAAAAATAAACCACCTTAAAATAGAATAGTACTTCTCAACAGACATAATAAAAATGAAACACCGTTGTTGTTTGATGGCACACCTCTGGATTTCCAAAAATATTTTTACTTACGTTTATATAGCTTGTTTCTAATTATACGTTCATAAGTATGTAAGATATTTAAAATTGAGATCTGAGCAATTGTTTCTATAAACAAAACTGTGATTAGAAATTCTCTTATCATTGGCCTGGAACAGGTGCTTTGTTAAAATATATATATATATATATATATAAAATAGAATTCACACCAGTTTTAGTGTATATAATGCAATTAGATCTAAATAAGGAAGATGACATTCTTTGAGGGCTATATTGCATAAACAGAAACCAAGCCTTTATATTGTGAGGATTAGTTTTTGGGTTTTTTGTCATAAGCATTGACGGGAAAACAAGTAAATTTGCATACTAAATGGACTTGAATAACACAAAACAACAAAACCGCAACATTTCACAAGAAAGGATTCCTTTGCATAGTTTTTTCACGCACTTAAAGACACTGATATATATATCAGGACTGCATTTTTCCTTTCACTGCCTTTGTAAAAAGTTAGAAATCTTGGTTGCTAAGCATGGTTTACGCACAGTAGGCATTTTCCACGAACACACTGTATTTAATTCCATGTTTTAGATAAAATTTCCAAATTTAGCAATTTTTTTTTTTAATGAAATGTTGCTTTACATTTTACGGACCTAGTGTGGAAAATAAACATATCAAATGTAAAATTCTAATTTCGGTTCTGTAAAGTGATCAAACACACACACACATATCTATATATATATATATATATATATATATATATATATACTACTCATATGCTGATATTCACATGGGTTTTCAAAGTATTGTTTTTTCTTTCTCAGTTCATATCACTATAATTTATAATCTTGCTTTCTTTTGATCCCTAATCTGAGCTACTACTGGGTATTACATTTTATTTGAACGATTGATATATAGATGCTAACACAAGATCATTCCTGGGATTGACTTGTCTGAGGATAGAAATATACTATGAAACCCACAATCAAAACCAAACTGTCAATTCTATATTTGTAGAAAATTCTACTACTCGACATGACTGTTACAAGTGATGGCAGACTAACTATTGTAGAAGATGTCCCAGTGCTTCTTTGAATAACTTTATTTTTTGCATTATTGTTATTGTGTTTTTTAGATTTCACAAGATGTACTTGATTTACATTTCCAAAAAAAAGGAAAAAATTATAGAGACATTAGTTTTTTTCTTTTTTCTTTTTTAAATGAAGAGCTGTGTTTTTTTCCTTCTAAAGAATGATGCTTAAAATGATTCTGTATTACCCCAAATTATTGCTGCGCTATAACACTCACCAGGAGTTTTCATTCCATGGAAATTATGATATGTATAAACAGGAGGATTAAGGTTTTGAAAAGCTTGAGTCAATAAAAATGCTTCCATTTACAATATGCTTTTACATGTAATCTTATATTGGAAATTTCCTCCAGGCATGTTCAACATGCTTCAAGTTTTCTATTCCAGGTTGGAAAAAAGGTAAGGTCAGAAAGTGCTTTTTATAACTTGGATTTTTATTGCAAACTGCAAAAGTGCTAACAGAACCCCAAAGTATAATTTGAGATTAATAAAATATCTGCAGTAGATAGCGACAAAACCAGATAGGATTTCTTTACAAGTTCTTTACAAAGTTCAAAGTTACAATTTATTACTGAAACATAAATAGTACAATTGTTATAAAATGCAGTTACAGTTAAAACTTGATATTCTCAGAGTCCTTTTAATTCAGGTTTGTACACGCTGCTTGCAGATAACCTAACGCGTTTCGCCAGGCGGCCTCTTCGGAAGTCTATGTATAACATATAAATGTCTTAAACAAGAATGTGGTTAAAAGATTGATTTGTCTGAGGTCCAATTCCTATTCATCTAGTTTTTGAATGTATTCTCTGAGCTGTTTACACTCCAGGGGTGATTCAGTAACAGACAATATAGTCAATTTTATATTATTACTTGAATATTTTACTATGTAACTTTAATTGTTTGCGACATTTTTTAAAGCATCTACTCCAGAGTTTGCATGTCAAAGTAAGGACTGACTGTCTTAATATTTAGACATCTTAAAGGAGGAATAGTATGACCCTTGGCTTTGTAATTTTCTTCAGACAGGAAAAAAATTAGCTCAACAACATTTGAAAATAACCAATATTGTCAAATTACCTGTGTTAACCTATAACTTAACCTTTAACACATATTTAGTGTGACAAGAACTAGAGCTTGAGAATATGAATGGTACTAGTAATGAAAATATATATTGATCAATTTCATTTAATGTATTTTACCCTTTAAGTTTGAATAACTGTATAATGAGGTGCTAACTTTCTGTAAGGCATTTGTAGTCTGTTCATTTTACACACACATGCCAAACTCTCTAACCATAGTTTAACCATGACAATGGATGAATAGGAATTACAACCACTTGGCCCATCTAGCCCTTTTCCTGATGTAAAGACCCAGACCTTAGTCAATCCTTGGTCCTGTCAGATTTAGGGTGTCTTCATGTCTATCTCATGCATGCTTAAATTCCCTCACTGTATTAGCCTCTACAATTTCTGCTTGGAGCTATTTATCTACCGCCCTTTGTAAAGACAAACTTTACTACATTATATCTAAGAATATGATCATCTAATTTCACATTATGGCCTCTTGCCTATCGTTTATCCTTCTTATTTAAAATAAACTTCCTTAATGTACTTTGTTAAATCCCCTTAGGTATTTAAATGTTTCTATCACATCACCCTGCTCTCTTCCTTCCTTAAAGCTATATGTATTAAGATCTCTTAGTGTTTCCTGCTAAAATCCCTAAGAGTTGTGTAGTAAAGCACACATACAATATATATATATTTGGTCTAATATGAAAAATGGCTGTATAAATAGTTGCTGTTAGACTTGTGCACTTGTATTCCTATGCATTGCAAATTGAATGAAATTTGCATATTTTGTCAATTCATATGAATCTCCTAAAATGAGCCAACCCCCCCCAAATGAACTAAAATGAAGCAAAAAGCTCAGAATTTTCATTTGAAATTTGTGGGCAAATCCACTCGCACTCCCATACTCTCATTCATGTACACTCACATTTTCATTTACGCTCTCTTTGATGCTCTCTCAATGTCTACCTAACTGCTCATCTGACCGCTTACGTGTCTCGCAACCATTTGCACATGTATAGTTGCTATAAAATTAATGTAACCATACCAGCCACTGCATGGGGTTTTGTGCACATGGATCAAAAATGATTCAGATGAATCTTTTATTTTGCTTTTGTCCTTTTATTTTCAGCTTGTTTGTGCCATATTTGTCCTAAGCTTGTCTGTGCCACCTTTGCCCCCAAACAGCCTGCCTATTCCATATTTGCCCCCCAAATACTTACATATCCATGCTAACACAAAAACACTTCACGTTCACACACACAAATGCCCACACAAGCACACATACACATTCATGCTCATATATTCTTACATATATACATTGATGTTAATACACACTTATACGTACATTTCCATTCTAACATACACTCATGCAGCCTCTCCTCGCTTTTGCCGCTAGGTCATTTGAGGCACGAATGCAGCAGGGTCACATTATGTGGTAAAAGAGAGGCTGCTCGCACAGTGTGTGAGCATCCTAGTGGTAAGTTGCGGGCCATTGGCACTTTAAAGAGGGCAAGAAAAACTTTTTGCAATTATGTTACACAGCTGGAAATTTCACAACATTTTTGAACAGTAGTATGTATGTACAGTATATACATGCGATATAGTGCTCTTGATCCATAACAAAGTATTTATCAAAATGTATATTATAGTATGACCTATCTCCTTATCATGAATGTCTCAAATTCATGCTAGTAAATAGGTGAGGGGTTAAAGAAATTTGCAAACCCTGTTTTTTGTTTTGAAGTTCTAAAGCTTTCATTTTTGTCAAGAACTTATTTGTCATACAGTATGTCACATTGTACAAAGCAATCCAGAAAAATGCAGCACAGTCCTGATACTTGCATAAATAGCTTAGAGCTATCAATTCCAGAATACAGTGTTATCAAATACTTGTTTTATAGAAAGATAATATTAATGTTAAAAAGCAGATAAAAACATGTAATCGCATTCTCTCTCTAAGTATATATATACCTTGCCTTCTAGCTCATTTAAAGAGGCAAAGCTTCATGGATATGATGGATCCTAGCATTCATTGTTATGCATAACAAAATATATCCATATCAGGCCACTGATGTATTTTTAATAAAGATTGCAAACCCTGTTATTTTTCTAAAGCTTTTGTTATATTCAATAACCAATTGTGACAGCATGAACATCACTGTATGAATAAAACTGGAAAAATGCCGCAAATCTTAAAACTAGGTAGCCTAGAGCTATAAATTCCAGAATACAATGTTATCAAGTATAATAACGAGATAATGTTAAATATGTAACATAAGACTAAAAAAATGTAATTGCCGCTCTCTCTCTTTGTGTATATATATATATATATATATATATATATATATATATATATATATATATATATATTGGAGTAGTGCACATGGACTAAAAAAAATGTGGACAATTTAATTCATTCATTTTCAGGCGTGTTTCGTTTCCTGCCAAAATTTGTTGCACACTCTGATCATTAACTCTGATACTCTCTCTCCATTTTGGCCTCTTGGAGTACTTCTGCAACAGAGCCGAGCATCCGTGAAACTCTATTCCCCATTCCTCCAATCAAGGAGGAGGTGTATGTGGAGAATCTACCCTGTTGCAGAAGCACAGCATAGAGCTGGGAACAGCAAACAGCCAGAGAAAAAACCATGAAGCAGTGCTAAGCAAGAAGCAGAGAAGAGCTCTCTCCATGTCTTTCTTACTACTCTCTCTCTTAAGCTTCTTCCCTTTCTCTGTCTACCTCTTCTCCTCTTCGCTTTTTTTTGTCTCTTCTCACCTATCCTTCCATCTACTAAACCAAACATTTTGGCTGTTGCCTATCAAACCACAACAATGGCCATGCCATTGACCACAGCTAGCCACACCCTCAGGTGCAACAATGTCTGGAAAATGCACCACCAAAAGTTGGTAAACCTAGATTCAACACAGTCAGATCAGGTTGAACAAAGGTATTATAGTTGCCACGAGCAAAGTTCATGACTTCATAGATGTCTCATACATCCAGAAGTCGTACCTTGCTTGACACAGAAAGCATAGCATTTAATGTGGTCCTGAGCAAGCACTTTAATGGCTAGTCATATTCCAGTACTACTAGGATATGATGGTCTCCGTGGTAGTTACCTGACAGCAGTGTTACTGTGATTTAATGATTCACATAAATGTGGGCCAGTTCAACAGTACCTCATATTCTTTCTCGTGAGTCTCAATAATATTTGGCTATTTGATGTTGTTAGTAATCTCAACTCATTGGAGTGGAAGTTACATCCATTTAAAAAAGCAGTAAAAGTGTGATTGGCCACTAGTTGTTTTAATCAATATATAGATCAGCCCAGGTGCCGCGCAGTACATAAATCTTAATAAAGGTCTGGTGGACAGACCACAATGTCAGTGGCTTATTTATATGAAGAAACCTATGGAAAGTTTCTGAAGGCCAGTGAGTACGTGCTTTTTGTGGACTATATAATGCTATTCAATAAACTGGGATACAGGCCTTAGATCCAAAAAAAGCCCAAACAATCCAGATATATGGTAAATTATGTGCAGTTATGCATAAATTATGTTCTTATATATACAATCATTTATGACTTTTGCCCCAATATTGTGATTGGCAGTACAAAAAGCATCAAAAGCATCAAAAGCAGTCAGACTCCAGAGGTGTTCAGTTTAATGCAACTCAAATCAAGTTGAATTAAGCTGACATGTGATTTTGCTGAATTGCGTGCACATTAACTTTATTGATAGTGTGAGTTAGTCCATACCCTCCAAATAATCAACATGTAACACTATACATAAAATAACCTTTTGTTGGAAATGCACAATATAAAATATGAGCTCTCTAGGATGTTATAGCCTGGCATTCAGGATAATAGCGGCATCCTAGGTAGGTTGTGTGTATGGCTGGGGGTGCTGCCCTAGGTCTGCCATGGAGCAGCCACCAATAACTGGATAAATCCCCTAAGTAGACAGCACATATCATTTTAAACCTACTGTAACAATAAATCATATGCTCGTGTTGACAGCTGAAATTTTCTGTGTCAACATGGCAGACCTTTAAACTAGTGTGACCCCCCACTGTACGTAGTATGGATGTTATGTTATATCAAGTGGTTTTTCTGGGTGTAGAAAGGTACAGCTACACGTGTCTTTTAATATATGAATCATCACCAATAAGGAGTATGTTATACCAAGTATGAATTTGATCTGACTTAATGAAGTGTTCATCATGAACACAACACCAGCGGTCTATTGTCAGACACAAAAAGTATTTTTTTTTAATAAAGAACCACATTAGAAGTACTCTTTTAGTACATAGTAGTCTTACGTAGACAACAGCGCATAGTACCTGTGCACATATACACAACTAGAATGGCACTGCCATCGTCCCTTACATGGTGTATCATTTGGAAAATTGTTTTTTCTAGGGATTATATTCTAAGCTGCATTTATAAAAAGTCCTCTCACAGCATTTAAAAGCTTTATTACTAATCAATCATGCAGCACTTTGAGCAATGTATTCAATAAAGCATAATGGATAGATCTATGATGCTGAAGAGATTTACAGCCAAAACATTAGAACTAGGAAAGTTTTCAAGGGCTTTCATTGTGTAAAACAGGAAAATCATACCAATGGAATAATTTAAAAAATGTTTCCATTTAGATGATAAACATCAAGTAGAAAACAATTGTTAAAATGTTGTTTGAATTTCTGATGTGTACTATTTTGTCATCTTGGTTCCTGTGTTATTCAACGCACTTCAGTATGTCTAACAACACTTAGAAAGGTGAATTCTCTTGTTGCAAACACAAACTAGGCAATTGGTTTAGAGGAGATATGACATTGTATTGTTATTAAAAAAAACTTAGAGTCTGAAGTTTGAACCCAGAGTGATGTTTAAAAAAAGCCTTTTTTTATTTAGCAAAACAATCCATGATGACAGATCTCTTATTACATCGTCATAAACAGTTCACCACTAGGGGGATATTCAGAAAATAATCTATTAGTAGTTATTAATCTTGCCTCGATTCTTCTTCTTGTGATAAGGCCATACTAATATCTGTGTAAAATAAAGTGTTTAGAAAATTAAGCATGAAGGTAAAAGAGCAAAACAAATACATCATCTAACAGGTTAATTTAAATAACCATGTGTTAATGTATCTATGTTTCTACGTGGAATATACATTTAGAAATCAATTCTACATAGATAATGTTGTATATCTCCGACTAGAGCAGTTAAGATAGCATTTATAATAAAATAAAAAAATAAAAACATTTAAAAAGGAAGTGCCACCTTCTAGAAAACTTTATTTTTTTCTATAATATCCAGTCTGATTTCTATAATTATTCCACTGAGTTGGGTGTTGATGTCATACTCTGACGCTCAGTAGAAAAGAAAATGTGTTGAGGGCACTACCCTGCTTCAAGACCTAAGACCACATCCAACCTAAATTAATCCGTGACTTTACTAGAGGTAAAAGTGGAGTGTGCGGGGGGATTATAAAACAGGTGGCCACACTCTAATGTATTAAACTGGTCTTAATGGTGGATGGGAATTGTCATAGGCAATTGGCCTACTGGGCATTTGCCTAGGTAGTACAGGCTTGCACCAATGGCTCTACTTTGTGCCAATCCATTTTCACCATGGATAAAGGTTCACCCAACCAAGACCTGTTTGTACCGTTGACTTTTAAGCTTTATGATCAGTACTGTGTCATTAGCACAACTAAAATCTAGTAAAAACATAAAACAAAATAGAATTTGACTAGAATAGAAAAATATATTTTCCACATTTAATTTTCTTTTATGTTGTGAAAGCTCAAGCCTCACTTGATTCTTGCTATGTCTTCTGTTCAGAACAGTCTTACGCCTGCCACATTTATGTATGAATTCCATCACTATATAAACCCCTACCACTTCTGCTGCAAGAGAATTCCACTTACATCCTACCCTCTCAGTGAAGAAATACTCATCATACATCTACTTTCAACATCTGAGAGACTCCATATAAAATGGAATATTTAGTTCAAAGGAATTAAATCTTATTTTACTAACAATTTCTTGATGATATTAAAACATTCCATAATATTTAAGATATTATCAAGATTAGTTGATATTAATGCCTGAAAAAGAATCTGCTCAGTAATAGTACATTCTTGGTTTTTTTTTTAAACATCATTCACCTTAAATTTCCTGTTCTTCCAGTGGTAATATTCAGCAGCAGGTGAAGCAAGAACTGTAATTATCTGAATTCATGAGAATCGGAGCTTTGCCTTGAAATTCCTTTTCTAGACATGTTGCCTCCTTCACAAAGGGATGACCCGCCCTCTAGTGGTAGGAATACAGTAGTGCAAGTTAAATGCACTAAGGGATTTCTCTTAGCCCTGCCCCTGGTTCGCGAGACGGCGTCTCCCTCTCTGATGAAGTTAGATTTCCTTTCCAGCCTAGCCTTATCTTAGTCTGCACGTTGCCTCACGGTGACTAATACCACAATAACATTGTCTAAGGATAATATAAATTGAGGGCTGTTTACAAACTCCATGGCGGTTCAATATAAAAAGGGGTTGGAAAGCTGGATGCATCACAATTACTTTGAGACCTCTCAGGACTAACAGCCCCTGAATTTCTTCATTATATTTGGACTTTGGATACCTGCTTCAGAGCATTTAACCTCGTTCTTTTTCTATCCAAACTGGAGAAAGTCATATGAATATTTTTAACTTTTTATTATTTTTTTTTAAGGAAAAAGGGAAATAACATAGGTATTTAAAATTATTTTATTGACTTTTTTTGGATTATCATTTTTTTTTTTTGAAAGAAGAAATATTCCAGTCTTATAATGGATCTTAACATGGTTATTTATATCCTGGTGGTTTTACAACAAGTGACTACGGAATCAGGTACGGTATTTTTTTTATATTTCAAAATATATATTTTTATTATGTCCATGTAAAATGTTTGTATAATAATTATTATTATTATGTTCAGATGGTTTAGGAAAAAAATCACGAGTTCCTATACTTTAAATAGAATAGATCACCTATAGAATAGCACCTGCATACTAATTCCTATGTAAGTGCTTACATGTTATTGTCCAAGGCTGGTGTGATCACAATAATTATCAGATTGATATAGAATTATTGATAAATCCTAGAATTTACCTGGTTTTCTAATAATTCCTTTATTATTATTATTATTATTAATATTATTATTTATCTAAAATCCTGATATCTGAACCGGCATGCTGTTCACTCTTGACAATAATTCTAGAATTATTGCCTGATCATTGATCTTTACAAGAACCGAATCATATCAACATGTATATATTTTATTTCTTTAATGTTCCTGCCAAGTGTGATTTTCACTAACTTGATTAAATAGTCTATATATTCTATATTTCTGAAGGGTAATCTGTGTGATCTGCTATTCACGATTGCAGTGTAAACGTGGGTAATTAGAAAAAAAAAAGATACCATTCCGAACAAGATGTATCATTCCAATAAAAGTCTAATTATTTAACCACGTTAATCTTCTGTTTAGAGGCGATTTATGGATGCACTTGGCAGCTTTCAGTGATCAGCTGCAGTGAGCTGTAAGCTCGCGTTTATGGGAAAGGATTCGCAGTATCAGGCTGACATATAGGGAAAAAAAAAACTTGTTCTGGGTGTTACAGCATGATCACTACATTTATAGAGTACATGGGATCATGGAGACGGGTTGATTGAGCTGGGATTGTGCAATGCTGTGAAATGACAGGGTTTGCACACTAGATTTGCCCTGGCTTGTGTGAAGCGCTCCACACAGGTATGCAGCAAGGTGTGAGAACTGTGCACTGGGGGAATCGGAGGTACCAGGGATCAGGTACCTAGCTGATCACTGGTACCTCTACCATCACACGATTTTTAAGAGTTAAGAAGTGATAAGTCATACTCATAAGGTAGGCTGACTAGTAATTGTTTTGTGCTGGCTCTGAAAATCCAACAATAAAAAGTGCGTGCACTTGTTGAAGTCGGGTTGGACAGCAACCATGGAGTGTAACTACTACTGATAGACGGTGGGCTAAAGTTTTCCCTACCCGAGCTCTGGGACGGGGGTGGTTCAGCTGCTGTAGCCCGATGTGAAGCTCAGCCCAGCATAGTGCACTTGGGGACAAATAGCCTCTGGCATCCCAGATGTGGAGGACTCCCATCATGCTCATCCAAACGGGGTGATGATGGGCTTGTACCTCACATGGCAGAAGATGGGGTTTGCTATGTGTTACACATTCCTGTACATTCAGGCAGCTATTAACCCTTTGGGATACATCGCCCCTTGATAAGGCTTAGATCAGTGCATCAATTGACTCCGTTCTATGTGGAAGCAGCCTATGCATGGTGGGATCCCAGATACAGCACACCACTCACCTTGTGTACACTGCTGGCACACTATTCAACCCATGAGTTCACGTTTTTAGTACTGTCTCATACACACACTATCTGGAATGTGTTGACTTGCATAATAAGGGACTCCAGCTGCACCTTACCTGCCCTAGCATATTGACTACTGTCACTATTTACACCAAACAACACTACTTGAATGTCAGTCTCCCACACACACATTTTTACAAACTTTTTTTTTTTTAAACCCAGGTGTCCAGCCCAACACTGTACTAATGAATATACCACTCACTATTCTTGCTTAATATACCCTTTTTCTGTTCTGGATCCTTGCGAATACATTCTGTAACAATGTGTCAGTGCATTTGGCAGCAACATCTCAGTGACCTTCATTACTGGATACTCTGTTTCTGGTATTTACAACATTAAGTTAAATTGCTTCACCCTATGTTAACATAATGTAAGATGAACCATCACTATGTGATTTGCTAAATTCATCACCACAATTTGCTAGGAGGGGTATCTAACATCCAGTTGTTGCCCCTGAAGCTCCAGCCTTGTTTTCTCAATCACTGATTTCTATTCCATTCTGTTCACCCTTGCGATTGTAAAATAGTTCAACATGATGTTAACACATTCCTTGCTTTGTTCTTTTTTTGCAGTATCAGGCAGTAGTATGTCTTTCCCAGAGGAAGAGTTGCAGAGGACTTCAGTTGCAGAGAAAGATTCACCCCTGTCCTCTAGCGCCCCCTTGCAAAAGCGCAGATTCAAACGCTGCTCCTGCTCCTCACTCATGGACAAAGAATGTGTCTACTTCTGCCACCTGGACATCATCTGGATCAATACTCCTGAGTAAGTTACTTGCCATGCACTTCAGTCACTCAGCATACTTCTACAGTAGCTAAAAGCACTTGAATCTGCAGGGTTCTAAATTGAGAGTACATTTTCTGTAGAGAAAGGATGTTGAGAGAGGTTTGTTTGTTTGCTCCAAAATATGCCCTTTTAACAACCAATTTTTTAATAATCCAATAAAACAATGCAGGGTTTACATATCTAATATACCGTGCTGGAAGCACATTACTGTATACTGTTTAAACACAGTTAAACAGCCATAATTACAATATAATGTGTAGCAGGCATTTTATATGGGACAAAATATTGACATAATGAGATAAATGTTCAAGATTGTGCAACTCTAAACCATTTAAAGGTTGGAATTGACAGCAGATAATGACCACTCGGCACACCCTAGTCTGCCCAATTTGTCTGCTTTCTCTAAAAACTAATGCTTAGCAGTTATTGTGTTTTATGGCGATTTTATAACCCCCGTGCCTATCCCAGCATTTATAACTACTATGCTAGATTTTCAGTACTTGCAACTACACAAACACAGCTTTCTGAGGATTTCTGATGAAGTACTAGAAATTCTCATGTATATTGCTTGCAAAACTCGCCAAACTCAAGTTATGTGTGATTATATAGGATCTATAGGGTTTAGATGTGCTACCTCTGACTCTTCAGCCTCTGTGGCTTATATCTTCCATAATGTGCCACCAGCTCAACTTTTATAATCCATGGTCTTCAACAGCATATAGGACACCATCATGGGAATTTTGGTTTTCTGGTAGCCTAAACATCAATGAGAGTGATGGTCCCTTTTCTACATTTCACATTTTAGTAAATCCACTACAAATATCTTTGATAATCCAGAGCAGATTTTAAAGTAGCAAGCAAACCCTGTCTCCTCACCAAACAAATCATAAACAAACACCTATTGCAACCTTAAGATGTTAAGGCTTCCAAAATATTTTGGTCGACTTGACAAGTGTATATAGCACCAATTGCTTAGCACAGATAGTGTATAAAACTGTAAATATTTGCCTTGCTTCTTGCCTCTTAGGCATTTACAATGATATGCTCCTTGACTGTGATTGAAGAACCATTAAGAAGTTATTAATTAAAATACAGGTCACAGCCTGTGTAAGTTACTGGTATGCTGCTGTGAAACCAAGTCTTGTAATTTACAAAATTGTATGTAATTAAATGGGAAGAAAATAAAAGCTTTCAAGCACAAAGGTTATAGCAGCGTGCGCTGTGTGGGAAGCCTTGATTTTATAACATTTGCTAAGTACGACATTAAGGCAGGTATTCAGAAATTAAATGCGTATATGTTCTAACTGATCGCATAAATTGACAAACAGCTGTGCGAGCCACAGCTTGGTCAAACGTGCCAATCATTATGATATATATCAGGTTTCTGTTTCCTCTGCTTAGTTGTAAGTGTTTTTGCAAAACATTAAATGTGATCATTTTTGGGTTTTTTTAGGAGAACTGTCCCTTATGGTCTTGGAGGCCCTCGCATGAAACGCGCAGTGCAGGACACAGACAGTGAAACAATCCTTGAGTCTACAAACCGGTGTATGTGTGCCAGAAATACAGACAAGAAATGCTTGGACTTCTGCCAAACTGCAGGAGAACTCAGGTGTGTGCAAATATTCTATCTAAAGAATTTGTAAAGCTAACTTTCTGTACACCTGTAGCGGAGGCTTTCCTTATCTGGGAAGTATGTGTTATGAAAAGGTGTTTCTACATTATGTGACACAAGTTCTTGTTTTCTTTCCTTTCTTTAGAATCCAGTCTTCTCATGGAATTGGACAAAAACAGGTTGAACAGGTCACTGACTGTGGGGGTCTCCACCTTGGAGGGCTATGCATCCAGAAACTTCACAGAAACCAAAAACTAAAAAGGTGAGAGGCCAGCTTATATATTTGCTAAACTCTATAAATAGTGCGGTGGTTAATCGTGCTTCTTATGTACATTGACATCTCCTATGTGCATTATAAACTTAATAGGATTGTTATGCCTCTCCCAGATTAATCAACTTCGTCACATTAAGTGTTGTCTGAATCATTCGGAAACAACCCTAATGCGAAGCTGCCATGTTGGTTCTAATGGAAAATTATTATAACTTCTATTTTGGGAGTCTCTGGTGCTCAAATGAGTAAAGTGCTAACATGAAAATGATTCATTAAAAAATTAGTTCCATTATTTGCCAAAAAAGGTCATTTATTCAAAAACAGAATTGTCACATTAGCCAATAAAATTGCATCACAATACAAAATGGCATAGAAGCGTCGATTGGATTTTACAAACTAAAATAGATCATGGGTGGTCTTCCAAAATGTTACTATTGGATGAATGTGAAACTTTTTTAATTGTTGAAATTGTTTGGAGCTATTCTTCAAATCTGCTAGACATTCATTACATTTTATAAAAGCATGACCTTGTTTAAAGCTTCACCAACTGAATTATCATGTTGCCCCCACCCAATAACATACAATTATATTTGATATATTATGTAAAGGTTAACAACATCTTGAGATTGTTATATTATTAGGATTATAATGTTTAAAGAAATATCTCATAATATTTTGTCATTGTTCTATCACTAAAAATAATAAAATTTTTAATTTTTTACAGATCTGAAGAAATTAAACACTCGATTAAAAGCTCATTTGCCTTTGCTAGGCTTATGAGGAAGCTTAACGAAAAGAAAGATGAAACACATCAGTGGACACACAAAAAGAGAGGAATTTGGAAACATATTAAGACAACATCATAGTAGTAAATAGATCACTGATATTTGAAAAATATGCATGGGAGGCATTGCTGTCAAAGAGCAACTTGTCCTAAATTCTACTTGAAGGTCCAAAGCATGGGAAGCAAAACTACACCTTGTAAGCTGGCAATAGGAGTTCAAGCCTGATGAGTCTGTGTCTAATACTATAAAATAAATATTATTCTGGGGAACTTAGCGCACAACTCTCCAGATAGGAAGTACAATGTCGCTGGAACATTTGCTCGGAAGGATGGATTTTAATCAAATGTTGAGTGATCAACCAAACAAGCAGGATTTAGAAAAAAAAGACACTGAAGATAAAACACTGGAGCTTCAGAAAAAAAAATCAAACCTTTATCTACATACAGAGATCCTTATATGAGGATTTCTCTGCATTGCTAATGGACAGTGACAAGATATGCCACTAAAGGAGGACATAATTCATGCATACATGTCTACCTCAAATGCAAAACTTCCGTTCTTTGCTTTAATTTGGCTGAAAAACACAACTTTTGTCTTAAAACTTTACCTTCTTTATAAAAAAAAGTCACTGGAGCTAATCAAATCCTTGACCTCTAAGACTTCTGGTTTGTTTAGTGGCTAGTTGGTGTAGTCATGTCAAGACAAAGAGAGTGGAGTTGAGTTTGGTAAATTACTCGCAAACTGAAATGTGGCCATAAGTAGCAGCAGTAAAACTGTTTGCATACGAGTAATTTGCCGTTCCTTAAATAACAATATTTATTATTATTGAATATTTTTTAAAATAAAATATTTATATTATTTTTAAAGTGACTATATTTACTGTGTTAAATATACATTGGGCAGGCCATATTGGTCTATGCATGTTTACTGTATTTCTGTATGAAAAAAGAACTTTGTGCCTTGAATGGTAACTATGTTAAAATAAATATTTTGTAACCCTATAGGCTGTATACTGTACTTTTTTCAGGTAATTTTCAAAGAGATACAACACATGATGACTTGGGGTGACAAATTATTAAGGCTGTGGTGCATATATGGTTTGGATTGGCAAGAAATACCAACTACTTCAGTTCCCTTTGGGGAAGTCTACAAGTGTTGGTGTTGTGATTTTTGGATTAATTTTGTGACAGCTATGTGTTTAATGTCACAATTTGTGTTACTGTTGTTTAGTTCACATTGACCTAATAGTGAAGACTTTATTAGTCATCCAACCAAATCTACCTGGGATGTTTCAGTTAGTTTCTCCCTGTCTATCTGTAGCTCCAGGTGCATATGGCCAAGCAACATTGTTCTATGGTTCTCAATATGCCTAAAAATCTTGAAAGTATAATTGATTAAAAACTGTTTTAATAGGATTCCTTCTTCGCGTTGGCTAATCCACTTAATTCCTATCACTCTCTATTCTACCTGCTGGGTATTATTTTTACTATTAAAGTAGCTATGTCTCTTCCTGTTAACTTAGACCAAAAGAACTATGTTTTTTTTTTAAAATATTTAAAAACTATTAACCTATTACACATTTTAACACTTTGCTATGTTCCACTGACAACTAGTATATTGTGTTTATTATGGTGAAAATAGGATATCTGGACTAAGTAATCAAGGTTTGGTGTGACAATAAAAAAAAGTAAAAAAATAAAGTGAGATAACAGGCAATGGAAGCATTGCTCTATCTTAAAACATACCTAAGCCTAGTTGCACAGGAAGACTCCAGGCCTACGCTATATGTAATCAAACAAATATTGCATTTTAGAATCCAAATAAGCATCAATTGTTTTGTTTTTGATGAAAAGCCGACTTTTGTTACAGACAGGATTAGTGCGTATTTGTGGTTGCCTCACAGCTCATTTTGCCTGCAGTACTGTGAGTTTGAAGATGAGGCATTTTTCCTTAGGGTATATAGCAAGAAGGCTGTAAAATCGAGTTGGATAAAAATTTCATTTAGTTTTCGCAGCGTTTGACAATGAACTTCATTTAGGCATTCCCAAAGGGGGAAGTCCCTGACACCTTCCGTACTCACCTTTCACCATCTCAAGGTTTCAGGGGAGAGGATGAGCCCAAAAGCTCTGCCACTTTGCAAAAGTTCATGGGAGGCTACTTCAGAAAAAAGGACGGAGCCTCTGGACACACCATCCAGGGATTTGCCAGAAGCTCTGCCATTTTGCGGTCATGTCCTTGACCCATTGTCCACTAACTGCCTATGAAACTTCAGCAACACTCCATCCTTATTTCACTACAAGTTGATTTAAATTCACAGTTTGCAATGAAATCACTGCACTTCAAGAAAAAATTATTAACTGAGAGTGTTCTATCATTCTTGGCCAATTTGCTTATTGGGGCAAGAGCATCAAACCTTGAAGGTCACAAGTCTGTTCGAGAAGGAAGAGAAGTGCTAGAACAAGAGGTCATAATCTACAGCTAGATGCTTAGATGTGATGTAAGGAAGGTTTACTTTATTGAGAGGGTGGTAGATACATTTAAACATGCATGTGATAGATAGATATATGGCTATCCTGAATAAAAGACAAGATCAAGAACTGATTATGGTTTGAGTCTTTACATCACAAAATTTAGGGAGACTATATTGGCCGTATTGTTAATTTCTGCTTTATTTTATTTATCAATCATTTATGGATGTTCTTGCATCCTCTTGAAAAATGTTTGAATTTTTATTCCTTGAGGCTAGAAATCTATACTATTAACTTTCTTCCTAAATGTAATCTGTGTTCCCATCGCATTTTGTTATACAAATGCATTAATAAAATGTATTGATCAAATGTATAAACATAGAAAATAATTTTATATGACATGCATAACTATAAATAAATTCCCTGCAACTACAACAGAATTTGTGATTTCTAGAAAAATACTTAACCTTTTAAGTGCCAGAGGGGCATTCAATGCAATCTTTAATGATAGCTGCTGGCTGCATAGTTAGACCAGTTATTCACATTCTTTTCAAGTCCACCTGTATGAGCCATATGATTCAGAGAATCACTGCCTTTTGGGCATTTTACTGTACATGCGCAAAGGCAGATCTTCAGTGTTCTACACATTCTGATATTGGCACTGCAAAATATATGGTACCAAGAGTGGTTGTATACGATTAGGCAGAATTAAATGTTTTTTCTGTATGGTACAACCTCAAATCCCAGGTCATATTTTATTTCTTGGTCGTACAGTGCATATTGTCATAACTGAAAAAGCAATAGCAATAACAATGCCATACACTATATGGAAAAAAGTATTACACCACTTAATTATTGAATTCATGCAATTCAATCAGACCCATTGCTACAAATGTATAAAGCACCTAGCTATGCAGTCTGCTTTTACAAATGGGCATACCTGGGAACTCTCTGGGTTTGATCGGGAGATCTCCGGGTAAAGCACCGCTTCTCCAGTTATCCGGGTCAATACCCGAATCCTCCGGGTCGCGGGGTTTTGACACGCCCTGCTACCTACCCATTTGTCCTTTAAATGGGGGTGTTTCCCGCTGACATCAACGGGAACGCCCCTGACATCATTTCCTACATATGTTATAATCTCTATAACTTAAGAGTCTTTAAACACACACCTGCATAACTTTGAGGGAACAGGAGAAGAATGAGCTGTCACTTTTGAATTAAAACCCACCATTACAGTTTTACTTCTCTAAAAGTAAAAAAAAAGATTATTGAGAAGATGACTCCCTTAATCATTATTCCAAGAGAGATACGAACTGCACTGAGAAGACCAAGACATATGCGTGGATTTATTGTTTCTTTCTTGTCCAAGTAATTTAGATCTGGACTGTAAGTAAGGACAGCTTCAGTCTGATATTATGATGGAGACTTTTCTTAGTGGCACAAGTGACGCTTAACATTTTTTAAATGCTCCTGGGTGGGGAATCACCAAAGGGCACACTATTATGATTTGACATCTCTCATCTGAGAACTTTGCAGAAATGCTTGTATAATGTGATTGGAAACCTTCCTCTATTTCATATCTACAGCTGTTTCCTCTATGTTGTTACACCTACAGAACACTATCGCATGCAAAAACCTTCTAGAACGCATCATTTTGTGAATGTCAGTAAGACAGATTTATTGTGTCATTGGCTTTGTAAGCACAGCTGTGGAATTCTTAAGTGGCAGTCCAAGAGTATGGTTTCAAACCTCTACTTGGATTTGTTCAGTGCGTGGAAACTGGAAATATTTCTTTGTATAAAGACCTGTTACAGGTTCACACAAGTGAAAGGGCTATGGTGAGCATTTAATCATTGTGCACTGTCCCAGTTTACTTTAGTAACATGCTGTATTTACGTTTGGAAAGCTTTCATTAGTCGCCACAACATGCACATCTACTATATACCCACGGAGAGCATGAGAAATAGAGGAATTTGTAGGGTGTTAAGTATTGCATACATTGTAAATGACCTCAGGTTCGAAAAGTTCCTTATTAATTTGGCCTGAACTTGTTCCACTGCTTTAGTGGGTGTTGTCCAAATGCCACAAAGCAAACAGAAAACACGCAAGGTGAAATTCTCAGTGCAGACACACCTTGGTGATGCCCTGTAGGATTTAGAGATGACTGTAATGTCTTTAGTGACATCATAAGAATTTCTTTTTTCATAACACACAAGCATCTAATTACCAAATCCTAACATTAGCAAGGCCTCTGTTTGTGTGAAAAGGTAGGGTTTATGACTAGAAGACATCAGTTTAAGAGAAATATATGATAAACACCTACAGTGCATATAAACCCCACTGGCGTCTGTATGATGGGAATGACGAAGATGCATTTTTAATGTTAATATGAAAGACGCTGGTTAATTACATTTTTTTCACATATTTTTATTATATAACAAATATTGGTGGTTATGTACATTAAATGTCATTTTGCTGTCTGAATAGCAGTCTAAACAAGTTACATTTTGTTGTCAGGATAAAGTCCATGATAAAAGGTAAGTGTAATCATCCAGTAGGACAGTGAGAAATGACAGAGTCAAATGGGAGTTGTGTGACAGCTCAACGTGACATGGTGTTGCTGCTGTCGTTAAGAAACAGTTAGCTAACAGATGAAATCTATCATCTTTTGTTGACACCACTACAATAATCCCTTTACTCTATAGATGAAAGGTCAACCTTATCATAAAAGAAGAAATTTCAGCTGCAGACAATGTGACAGTTGCATACATTTGTTCTAATTGTACATATTTTAGATGACAGTCTTCTTACATTTAGTTGAAGGATATGTATTCAAATACTAATGCAGGTGAACGGCTGCCCCTCCTCACACGTAGCGTTTAGAGGGCTCCCACCTTCCCTGCAGCTATTGTGATGAAAACATGTTCACACTTGTGACTTTGAGAGCAACATTACTTTAAGTAACACAAGACCACCTGTAACAAAAACACAATGGTTTTCTCTTGGTACATTAGATCTATATCAACAGCAAAAATATGCACAGTGTTAAATTATCTAGTTATATTAAAAAAAAGATTATTGCTCATTTAGGCCATTTCCTTCTAGGAAAAAAATAGATACAGTGTGTGCAATGCATCATGGAACTACATGTTTTCTGCAACATGACCTGCATCATAAAGAATTGCTGAGCCAACAATAAACAATGCATGTAATTTATGATTCATGAATCTGTTATTTGTATGGCTAGCTCAATGTATAAATTAAAATTGTAATAAAAAGGATTTATTGCCTGCCTAGATTATACATACCTTCAAAGTGTCGCTTCTGCGCCAGTTTTAGATAATTCTGCAGAAAGGGCAGGAAATTATATTCGTCCAAAAATGTATGGACCAAGAACAAAACGAAAAAATCATTGGAATTGTTTTTGGCCCATTTGCACAAGTCTAACTATTAAAAAGCCAAAAGGACCAGTTAAGATTTTAGGTGTTCATGTTTTAATAAATAATAAGTTAAGGTTGTAATCTGTAATTAATTTATGCAGCACTACTATATACTATAAATATTGGGAGGATCAAAAAAATAAAATATGCAAAAACTGGTGGCCCAGCTTGCTGCATGAGAGAGAAGCTGTAAAAGCTGCATATTTCAATGAACGGGTAAAGTCACAGATGGAGCTGTTTGAGGGCCATATTAAAGATCATACCAACAGGATGCAGACAGAGCCGCTATCAAGAAGGTACAATGGGATTGGGCTGTTGTTCTATTCTAAAAAAAGTTCTGTTCTATAAAAAACCCTGCGGCAGCTCAGCCTAGCTTATGATGCCAAGGACCTGGACCACCAGTTGAAAGGGGCTGGAGGAACCTGTGACACTTTAATGACAACCCGGCAGCAAGGTTGTTAAAACCAGGTAAAGAAAATTTCAGTGAAACCCGTGTATGACAATTTGCTATGAGACCCCAGTGCCCTCCTAGTTCCTAAACAGCATGCCTGTGCCATCTGTGCCTCCAAACAGCTTGCATGTACTATCTTTACACCCAAAAAGCTTGTCTGTGCCATTGTTTGTCCCGAAACAGCTTGTCTGTGCCATCATTTACCCCAAACAGGTTGTCAGTGCCCCCAACTTGTCAGTGCTCCCAAACATTTTGTCTCTGCCATCATTATCCCAAAATACCTTGTCAGTGTCCCCTAACAGCTTGTCTGTGCCATCATGCCCTCAAACAGCTCACCTGTACCATCTTTGTACTCAAGCAGCTTGGTCATGAAATTCTTGTCCCCAAACAGCTTGCCAGTGCCCCCAAACAGAATGTCTCTGCCATCCTTCTCCCCAAACACTTTGTCAGTGTCCCCAAACAGCTTGTCTGTGACATATGTGCCCTCAAACAGCTCACCTGTGGCAACTTTGTACCCAAGCATCTGGTCCCTGCCATCTTTGTCCCCAAACAGCTTTTCAGTTCCCCCAAACAGCTTGTCTGTGTCATCTTTGCCACCAAACAGCTTGCATGTACCACCCATGCCCCTAACAGCTTGTCTGTGCCATCTTTTGTACCCAAACAGCTTTTCAGTGACCTCAATCAGCCTGTCTGTGCCATCTTTGTCCCCAAACAGCTTGGTCATGCCCCCAAACAGTTTGTTTGTGCTCATCAAGATGAGCAGAAGAGAAAACCCTGGAGGTTTGGGGGAGGAGTCATCTAGGGAGACCATTTGTTTTGTAAGCCTAAGAGTTTGGGGTTAGTTTTAAATTATTCAATATTTACCTGCTCAATAGAGCGTGTAGACTGTGGGTTCTCATTATTTAAATACCTAGACCAATTTCTGCTTCCAGTGAGGTTCTTCATATATTAGGCCAAAAGATGATAAAGAGGAAATCCAGCACTTATCAACCTACAAGTTTAAATATCTACAGAAATACAATTGCCCCAAACATCTGACAGATAATATGCCTTGTATGATCAGTCCTGTCAACTATACATGCACACAAAGGGACTGCATAGACAACCTGAAAAAATAAATCACACAATGTAAATGTTACCCAAAGGCCTTGTAATCTTTACTCATCATAGACTTTATTTTAAAATAAATTTTCCAATAAAATGCCATTAAAAAAAAGATTCTGGCAGGGACTCAAAACCTTCAAATCGGAGCAGCATAGGGTAATAATAGCCCCCTCCTCACCTCTTACCTGCGCTTCCTTGCTGACAGACAATATAGGATGAGTTTGGAGAAGAAAGGTCTACCAGTGGCACTGGAATGTGAAGATTGCAGTGTGGGCGGCAAAGAGACAGGCAGGCCAATTAAGGTCTTTTTACAGGGGATTACAGTGTTCAGGACAAAAGAAATAAGTGCATAATTTAGTTTTGCTATTTTGTCTTTTTGTCATATACACCTTAGTAATGTGTAGTAATAATAATAATAAAAAAATATATAAATGCAAGGTTTATATAGTAAGTGTGAACTTCCACATTTTTAGCAGAATTAAATTATTTGAGTACAACTAACAGGACCTTGAGTAATTGTTTTAGATTTTTTAAATGTTAACCTCATGGAAGCTGAGATCTGTGTCTCAAAGTGGCAGGGCTAGCCTGAATCAGGTGCTAAACATAATGAGATATAAAGAGAGAATAATCATATACATGCCAAGAAATGACTTACTATGTAAGTTTCCATAAAAAGCAAGTGTTGGGTTTTTTAAACTTATACTTATTTTTAATCAGTAAACACGGATGCATAGTTGTTTTGTGTATGAAACCTTAAAATGTAGAATTTCATAGATCTGCTTTAAACAGAAGAAGAGGTTAATAGAAATTATGTATTAGTAGTAGCATTTTATATTGTTATTTAAAAGCAGCCCTTTCCTTTATATGTACTATGTAGGGTATTGACAAATTGATGCATAAGGTAAAGAGTGCTCCCGCATAATCCCTATATAAGAACAAGGCTATACAGTAGAATACACACGCATTAATAAAACAGTTTGATGACAGTACTGTGTATATATTTTGTATCTCATACTATAATATAATATTTTCTCTCCATCTCACACTGGTATAGTAATTGTGTTCTACGTTTATTACATATTGATCTAAATCCTGATGTCATGCCTTACAAACACAGCTGTAAGCAGCACTATGACACCCTGTAGTGTTGTACCTGCCTGTTTGATCAACTATAAAAACTAGTATGAGTGACAGGTAAGTATGAGTGACCAATCAGATAAATAACTCGGTGCTATTTTAGTAAAAGTTATGCTCGGTATATCAAGTAACAAAAAAAAATGGCTTTTATTTTGAACATTTGTTCCCAAAAACATCTTACTGTTAAATGTTTCTCAGAACAGATGAAACCTTAAAACCTCTAAAAACCTTAAATAAACCCTAAGCACATGTCTGCCTATTAAAAAACCCTGCTTGCAGTAGGAGAGTTTTAAGTGCACGAAACTTTTTTTGCTGTACTCTGTAACAAGTACATTAAACTTGCTCCAATTTCGGCAATTCGTGCAAATCTCCTAAAACAATCCCACCCACCCCCACACAATGGAGGAAAACAAAGCAAAAAGTGTTTAATGTGCAGACTGTTTTACTCACACTCTCTGAATGTCTCCATACCTTCTCTGTCCACCACTTACGCATCTCACAGCTCCACTTCTGTGTATTGTAGCTCCACGTCTGTGTCTTCTTCTTCCTTTTGATCTTCTATTTTCTCTCTTTTCCTTTTTCTCTTCTCTTTTCTCTCTTTCTACTTTCACGGACATGACCTTTAGGTGAACTTCCTTGAGGATGTCACCTGTAGTGGCGCCATTTTTGCCCTTAGAAAACCTTGTGTGAACTTCGGCAAATTGGTGGAGCTTCTGGTGGTGTCCTCTCCCCCAATTGGAGGACGTTACTGTATGCTCCTCCATTTTGGCGGGAGTTCGTCGAGAGGTTATGCCCGCAGATGTGCAAACGAACAAAGAAGAGAATAAAGAGAGGAATGGAGGAAGGTGGCAAGAAGATGGAAGCACAACTGCAAGACAAAGAAGCAGAAGGTAGGGAAACAATCAGAGAGCATGAGAGAGAGTGAACGAAAATGAGTGTGAGAGAGGGAATGAGAGTGTGAGAGAGCGAGAGTCAAAGAGTGAGAGTAAATGTGGGCGTTGGACAACAAATTTTGTTTTCATGTAAAATGAATGGGCAGGAAACGGAATTTGTTGTGTGAATGGGCAGAGAAAGAACCGAAAATTTGTTCGAATCGTTTTGGGCCCATTTGCACATGTCTAGAGTATACAGGCTTAAAGATACACAAAATAGGAAACTTAACAGTAGTCAGCAGTAGCCATACCAAATTTAAATAAACCTACCAATATTTCACTCTAAAATATAACAGTTAATATTATATAATAAAAGTATATCTCAACGCAAATAGGTCCTAACAAGTTTTATTACTGAGTTCCGTGAAGTTGTAGGACGGTAACTAATTGACTTAATAAGAATCTCTTACAACTATACATGCTATACTATGTCACAACTTGAGACATTATTTGCATAGACATTGCAGGGGTTATATGTAAACATCTGGATGCAAATGGGTACATTGGATCAATCATACCAATTGAAGCAATGCTTCTAATTTAGTTTAGTCTTTTTTAAATGATATTAAAAAATATATATTTATCTTGGGCTGTGATATTGCTATTTTATACGTCAACTCGTTCACCATTCATGATTTCAGGCGTTTTAAAAAGAGTTAAAAAAAAAAAAAAGTGACAGCTTAACAATGATTATGAATGATTATGAAATCTTTCTGACTGAATAACCTTTAAAATGGAAAACTGAAAGACAGCAAAACTGTTTGCAACCAAAATGAGATTAATATTGCGTGCAGATGAAAAACTAGGTTCTGAACATTAATATTTACTTAAGACAAATGTATACTGAATATAACCTTTGCTTTCAAGATTTAAATTTTCAGAGATTTATTGCATTGCTATTTCTTTGTCATATTTTGCAATCACCTTTTAATCCTTTTAATTGTACAGTGGCCCAAAGGCAAAGTCACTTAACAGAACTTGTCCATCTTATTCTGGGTGGTAGAGGTCTGTGCCAACTTCTGTTCTAATGTTCTGTAGGGTGTGGACCTTGTCAGCAGGAATTTCATCCAGTGGCTGAAAGGTGAAGATCACTCATCGGTTTCTTTGTTAACTAAGGATTTTCCTACGTTAAGGCAGGTATTCTCCTTTTTCCTGGAAATGACAATTTCACTTATCTGATTACAGATTTATATTCATTTCCGTATAGCACTGATATCTTGTCAAAGTTACCGATGTTCAGAGTTCCCATGATCTATGTCCTTCAATATTCTTTTTTGGATTTTTTCAACAAAATGTAAAGAAATGACAATGGGATTTTTTGCGCGTCGGAGAAGCTATGATTGGCATGGGTGAATTGTAGTGCAATAAAAATATATAAAGAGTATCAGCACCCATGGTGGCAAATATTAAAATAAATACAAATATATACTTCTTAATGCACAGGCACTGCCCAAGGAAAGCACTTTCTAATGCTTAAGGAGAAATTAGGCTGCATACACAAAAGACAAATATTTAAACTAAGTAGATGTGTACAATCATGCACTCACAAGAATTATAGTTCTCCCAACACCTCTAAAAACATGAAAGCAAAATGTCATAGTATAACAGCAAAAGATCTAAAACACAGGTATAGGAGACAAAACGTGCAAATAACATTTAAAAAGATGATCAATCATTATTTTATTCCTTGATTGATGTCCACGGAGGACTTACAGTGCCTCATGGGGGTCACCAGTCAGGAACTACAGTGACGTGAAACACTATATTTGACTATTTTATTTTGGACACTCCCTATCTCTTTCAATGCCCTACTGGTTCTTTCTACATATTCAGAGCCACATGGATATTGCAATAAATATACTACATTCCTTTTTCCTTCCCCATGTAATTTAGGTGTAGATCAAATAAGCAACATGTGGAAACACTGCGTTGCAGTTATAGATTAACTGAATAAGACATACAAACCCCTTATTGAAGTAAAGAGTAAATAAATAACACAGGAAACATAGCCTTGCAGGCATAGATCAACTGAAAATGCACATGCACATGCAAACAAAGCATTAGAGGTATAGATCAAATAAATGTTGCATGTAAACCCTTAATTGCTCATAGGTTGTGCACCCCAAAAGCTAACTATACTGCACACAAATGAATTGCCCATTATCCAGATTGCATCTTCAGGAGCAGTGGCGTCGGCAGGGGGG
>VKOC01000006.1:26951407-26962595 GCA_009364415.1 Spea multiplicata
GCCAAGGTGGGGAATCTTCCGCTGCTGTGACTATAAAAAAAAAAAACGCAAAACACCAAAAAAAACAAAATAGCAACAGGAGGAGCAACTTTTTAACCCCTCTGCCTGCAACAGTGTTGCATCCATTAACCAATGAAGGGACGACTGACCAGCCTGAACTTTTGACCAGGGCCAGCAGTCATATTCCACCTTCCCTAAAGTCCAGGGTGCCCTTTCTCTTTGTACGGCACATACATTTTGCTGCCTGAGGCCAAAATCCTTCCAACACAGGGCAATTTCCAGGACATGCTATACTTCCAGTTTTAAATGAGATGGGGCTCATTAGCCCTTCTGAGATAGTGTGGCCACCTTCCACATGAAGAGTGCCCTCTCCACCTGTCATTCCTTCATTGCACTCAGAACAATGGAGCAATGATCAGAACATCTAATCAGATGGAGCTACTCCTTAGCTGTAAGTGGAGTAGCTGGGGACAATAGCTCCCCTAATGTCTTGACTGTATACACCGGGTATCAAAGCAAAATTATAACAACACCATTGTCATGCACAAATATCAACAAAAGAAAAGAAATGTTTTCATGTGAAATTTTTTAATTGTTTTGAAATGTGAAAATTTGCTCTGATTGCATATTGCGTAGTGTAAGCCTGCAGGGCTACTCCAAATAAACTAATGAAGCGTCTTATAATGCACTGGAAGTACATAATGTACTGAACTAAAAGATCGCCTTGTTTGTGCATCAGTAACATTTTGCTTTCAAGTCTTGAATGTGAATAACCTCCACATTTCTACTTGGATATCCAGAACTCCACTGGAGGGAGCAAGTGCTATAAGAATTCAAAACTGGCTGTGGATTTTTAATAGTGTAGAAAGAAACACAGATTCTGTCATTACCTGCCATTGGAAGGGTAAATGCTTATACAGTTAAAAGCCTCCACATTATATTGTGGCAGCTAAGTTGGAAATTTCCAGGGCACATGAACTTTCTTAGATGTTGTTTACACAATCATATTGTGATTTGCATTTGTGAAGAATCTATTACCGGTAATTACATTTAAAAGAGTCTTTTCAAGTTCAAATATTCAGCCCCTTCATTTTCCAGCAACTGACTAATACATATACTGTCCACTTAAACTGTGCCGACACATATAGCTATGACATTTTAATTATCTATATCAATCAAAGATTCCCAAAAAAAAAACTATCCACGTTTTTGTGCTGCTGTTAATACACTAAAATTATAATTTAGATTACTTTCATGGCCACATTTAAACATCTCTGCATTAGACTCTTCTTCTTTCAATAAGACAAACTTAGAAAGTCATTGTTCCAATAAAATTAATTTATCTGCAGGCCTAGAAGTTGCCAATACAAGTGTCCATTTGATCTCTTTTCATATTGCAATGCTAACTGAGCCTTACACATGCTAATGGTAGCCCTGTATTGAGTGAAAAAATCTCATTAACAAAAAAGTGGGTACACTATTAAGCTTTGCCCATTCTTGGTTGAGCTAAGTCTCATTCTGATGTGTAAGTTCTATCTTTTCACCTCAAACTTCGCCTTCCACGGTGTTCCTAAAATGGCTCTGTACATAGACTGCTATGTGGGGGGTCAGGCTGTAATGGAAGAACAGTATTGGGGTTTTTTGGAGGACTAACAAATGCAGAAACAGAATAGATAAGAGCTTGTTGGTATACTTGTCAAACCTACCAAAAACGATAGAAAAGCCAACCTAATTCTGAATGTCACAGCAAAAGTCTACTTTTATATATAATACAGCCTTTTCATCATGTTTTCGCTTGCTAGATATTTTTGCATGTTCATTTATTTACAAAACTCACACGGAAACATTCCTATTGCTTTATTTAGTTTGATCCTAGAACTGACTTCACAACTCATATATGTGTTATCGAATTCTTTTAAATCATCCCAAACAGATAACATATCATCAAACTAGTGATAAATAGGTAAACATGCAGACTTGTGACTAGCAAGAGAATAAGGGATAGTGTGGGAATGGAAAACACCTTAGTAAAAAGTAGATCTGTTGACATTATAACATCCATTATGGAAGTGTAGAAACAATAATAATATATGGGAAAAAGAGATGTAGTAATGCCCCAAAATAAGGACCGACATGCAATGAGTCACGTTGTTGCCAAGGATAAACAGAAAGTTAAATGAGTTAGCTATAGGTTCATGAAGATGCAGATAAGATGGAAAGATTCTGACATTGCTGTTTGGAGAGGAAAAAGCCTAGCATCAAGACAGTAAACTAAGAAAATATGACATGCTTAAGTGAAAAGAATAAATGCTGCATATATTAAAAAATATATATACCGTTGTTACAGGCAAGATCACATATAGGTATAGCATAGGTCGGGCCTAGGCCAGCTCGGAAGGTAAGTAAGTCGCTGGATATAGTAGTTAATGAGCCATAAAGAAGGATTCTGGAGCAGTCACCTGAGCAACCATGCTAATACTTTTGAACTAAAAAAAAAGAGATCAGAAGTAGACTTTTGCATAAAATGCCTTGACTCAGCCTCTTGGTGAGACGGTGATGAATGGTGTTTGGCGCTGAGTTCAGTTACAGTTTTATCTTAAGTGCCACATCCAGTTACTGAGCTGAGCTGATTCTGTAATGCATATACATACAGCTAAACACAGTTACCATTTTTACTCTCAAGTAAAGCTTTTTTGCTTAGAAATATTTGTTAAAGGGACACCGTAGCCATCATATGTACATTAATGCATATTATAGCTGTGAGGTCCCTTTAAATTTCCGTTTGCCCCTTTTGTTGTATCTATACAACGGATTAGGTATATTTGGACAAATTATTGCCTGTTTGTCTAACAAGGTGGCTGTCCATGCATTGATTTTTTTTTTTTTAAAAAAGAGAAATTACCTTTTAAAAAGTTACTAAATTAGGTATGCTCTGTTCTTGAATGTATGCAGGAACTGAAAAGAAATGGGAGTAGCTGTCACCTTTGCATGGGCAGCAAATATTTACACTATGAAAATAGAATCGCAGTATCCAATTCCTTCAGACAGAAAGCCTTTATGTGTCCAGATGGCATTGGTGCATGTCATTGTGGTTTGCAGAACTGCTCAGCTGTTGTTTGAGCACATATTTTGCATGATTAAATTGCCTTAATCTAAGTGTAATTACAGTAAGGTTCTCCGTCCAGGCATCAGCATCACAGTTGGCTTTTAGATTAGTAGCTATGTTATTTGGTGCATGTATGTCTGACGCATTCTTTTAAGGTAAAATACACTTATGTCAATATGGGCCTGTCTAAAACAACCCTACTCTGAATTCAAAGATGTGCAATGTTTCCAACAGACTCTGTAGGTGGATGCAGGTAAGGACACAAGGTATGAAACATTCACACATGCCTGCTCCTTTATACATAGCTGTGACCAGGGCACAGCTTTGGAATTGTATAGAGTTCCACTAACATACAGCTGTCAGAGGGGTTGATTCACTACAATGTTGAGTGGTCTGTCAAGTTAACCACAGACTCCACTGAAGGGGATATGACTTACATGCTAACACTCGCAAAGCAATGCTGATATTCATTAATATATGAATTGCTTATGAGTAGATGCAAGTGCTTGTGACTTTTTGTTCCGAGCTTCAGTTCAGTTATTGTGCATTGGTTTACATGTCCTCCGCTACAAAATATGTAAAAAAAAGGGGTTGATATTAACCCCTCTTGTTTAATGGGGTTAATGGGGAACTCCATTGAACAAAGAGTTCTTTGCTCCTTCACCCATTGAGCAGTGGGGGTTAATAATAAAGGTTTGAAGCCAATCCGTGGCTGAGCATTTAGTCAGATGTGGGCTATTATGTATTATAAAATAGCCCAAGGGGCATATATCCCCTTCTTCTGTCCTGTGGGATATGAGATTATAGTACATTTAACCCATCAGGCAGGCATCTCCTGTGCTGTGGGATAGAGGGGATTAAATAAATATAAAATAAAATGTTAAAAAATAAATGGGCCAATGGACCCTTTATGTTCCAGTACGTTGAGAATCAATGACACTGTTCACAAAACCAAAGAAGGCAGCCTGTAAAAATAAAATGTTACCTTTTGATGAGGTGAGGATCCAGTGAGGATCATCAAAGCCACTGATGCCTCATTTTTTAACCAACAGAAGGGACCATTCAAACAAAACAATTTTAAAAAAGCCAAAAATCCATTCCTTGGCTAATTGCAAAATATTCCACTGGTTGCGTCTGAGCATGTTAATATATTCCTGTGAACCACCAGCAAGTGGATGGAAACCAGACTTTTATTATAGTCTGGTATAAGGTAAGAAAGAGAACATAGAGATAGTTTGGGTAACATTAGAATTTTGAAATAAAATGGTGTGATGTATAGGTGTGATCTATGGGAATAAATGGACAAAAACAAATTTAGTGAAAATGTCACTTTTATTGATATACCATAACCATACCTGGGAACTCTTTGGGTTTTGACGAAACTTAGGGTTGAATCAATGAAGTAAACAGTTACTTGAATGCAACTACTATATAGAGAACAACAACAACCACTTTATGGAACATAGGTGTAAATCTAGATCTGTGTTTTTAACATATTCATTGCCATTCAGTCATTGTTCTAAGGGAGGACAAATCATTCTTATCTGCCATCAAACTCTGAAGGCTGAACTTTAACTGAAGGCTGAACTTTACACTTATATAAAGGGAGACAAAATAAAAGAATACATAGAATGAAGAGAAACTATGGAAGAGAGGACCGATTGAATTTTGTGCTGGGGGATGTGGAGGCCTACTTGGTGCATGGTGTCCATCTCCTGCACTCTGCACCAAGGGGAATTTTTGCGGTTCTTATCACTTCCTGTCATGATCAGCCAGTAAGCAGCTCCTTTTGTAGTCACATGCTACAATCAATAAAAAAAGGAAGGCACATCGCCCTTTCTTGTAAGGAAGAAGTAAAGGTCAGTAAAGATACTATGTCAGGTTCCCTTAGTGCACAGGCATACCCCCAACATTTTAGGGCCATAGGTGGGAGTAGGCAGGACTATACTAACGGCCACCCACCATACACCACAAGCCACCAGAGCATCACTAGGTGGCCCAGTTGCAACACCAAGGACCTCCATTGATTTTACAGCTCCATAGGAAATAGTAAGGAGAGATCAGAGGATATGCCCAACTGGCCATGACCCCCATTACATGCAAAAGGTCATGGGACAAGCCTGGTCAGAACACAAATTAACAAAAATCAGTAGAACATGCAAAAGTAGTCACAGCAAAAATGGCAGGTTGAGACTGAAAGCTTAACTTTGAAATCGAAAAATCCAGACAAAAACAAGGTCAAATGAGGTATGATGGTGATGTCCTACATGTGTTCCCACCACATGCTCAGTATTTCTTAAACCTTTATGATTTGGTTACTTTGGTTAGTTCTAGAGAACTTGATCATATCTCGTTGCAGGTAAGTAATGTCTAGTTTGGGCTATAATATCTTTTCTTAAGTTTGAGTCACACCAATATGTGGCCTTCAATACCTACTGCAAGGTCTGTGGTCTTAGGTACCCTACTTAACAGTCTAGCAAAACCAGTGCTAAATGAGAATTTTGAAAAAATTAATAAAAATAGCATACATATACAGCTGTAAACATGAACAAAGACTTATAATGAAAATAAGAGGGATGTAGAACTTTGTTCAATTATAGAATGAAACAAAAAATTGTAAATCTCACATGCCATAACATTTAATCCCCCCCCGCTAGATAAATTCAGGATTTTAATAATATAATGAATAATTTTAGACACCACATTTTCTTCCTAAAAACATGTGTGTTCATGACTTTATGCATTAAGTTGCTGCTTTCCATATAACATTCTTCACATATCTGAAATGCCTTAAACCCATCTAGATGTATAGAGACATTGGTGCGATGCTTCTTTTACAGTCAGATATTTTAATTCATGATTGACTTGCTGACACTAAGCTTAAATTTTGCAGTCTCTCAAGTTTAGGTTACATTACAGTCCTAGGGCAGAAAGCACACGAATATCTGTTTTATTATATGGTGTGTAAATTAACACTGAAAGCCGATGTTGGAAAAACAACTGTCTCAGAAGAATGACTGTATGTTTTCTTGCACGTGTTTCTGTGAAGTCACCCTTAAAGACACTAAAAACTTGGGCCAACAAAATATAGAAAAAGTATGATTTTTTCTGTTTGAACATTTGTGGGTTTGTATGAGCTTATAACTAATAAGCATCTTTCTTTATGTTATGGAGTCTGTGTTAAACCTATGCTTATATGGACAAAAAATGTTGGCAGGAAAGCACACCCTAAAAAGCATTTAAATTCCAGCAGCAATTTTGGGATGCTGCTGGAATGGCCCATATATATATATATATAGTAATATTATATATATAATATATTTATATATATATCTGATTCAGCAACTTAGTAAGCAATATAAAAAAAAATAGATATTAGAAAGAATTTGCCAAATTTGGGGTAGCTTGATGCTGTGGTGAGCAATATATTGCCTTATAGTCTGACGGAATCCCCAATATTTATGCCTCAGATAGGAGCTTTTAAATAGTATTTACTGGGTGTGTGCTGATCTCTTGCTTTGTCGTGTTTACATGTTGGTGATTTCAGCAGCACCTCAGAATCTGAAAGTGTATGATTTTTAAGGGTGTGCTCCCCTTTTCTGTATGTTTTGCAGGTTCTGACCAAACCTTAGGGACAAGCACCCCACCTACCATACAGGTGCTTCATTAATGGTGTCCAGAAAAAGCTTTACATTGCATGAGAGTATCATTTGAGTTAAATTGCAGCAAAGTTCCACTGATTCAGCTCCTTGGTAAGCCTTGTAAAATTAGGTTGGACTCGCTAAATTTGGGGTACTTTTACATATTAGCGGCTAAGCAATATATGGCCATATAATGTGATGGAATCCCCAATATTTATGCTTCATATAGGTGCTTTAAATAGTATTTACTAAGTGTGCACTTATTTATTGCTTTGTTGGGGATATAACAAGGGGATAGATTCTTATATGATGAAACTATACGTTTCAGAGAAATTTCATAGTGACACAGTGACCGCATTTAAGTGGTAAAGGAGAAATTGGAATCAAGTGTGTCATAGAGGCAGCAACCTTCGTCTGCTGGATAGAATATTGCTAACTCCTCCCCTTAACAAATATAACCACTCTAACCACACCCATTTTCCACTCCACCTCTTTTGGCCCCCTGACTTCACCATGTAACATGTCACTCACTTCCCACAGTGATACCTTTTCCCCCAAACAGCATTACACTAAATGTGTCAGTGACTTTAAAGTAGCAGCTGAGTAAGAGTGGCAAAGCGGTAGCTAACTCTTTTTGTGCCCCCCCACTATATCTATACAGAGGTTATGTTGAGGAAAGTAGACAAATAAATAACGAAGAAATTAATATTTGAACAAAAATTCTCCCAATTTTTCTCCTATCAATATATACTAAGCCTGAAGGTGGAACAGTATAAGTCCCACCAGTATATAACTACTGAGCCTGAAAGTAGTATACCACAACTTCCATCACCACAACCACAACAATATAACTCATATGCTTGTATAGTGATCCAGACACCGAGGGAGGTTCAGTGTGTCTCTTATCATTATAGCAAAATAAACACAGACGGTGGTATGGCACATCTCCGAAAACTACCAAAGTGCGATCAAGTGAAAAATGCACTTTAGTATTCATGGTCGCACACCGAAGGCCACCCGTGGCATCTAGTTTGCCTCCACAACACTTGCCCAGCACCTAGATTCTATTCATAGGACTTGCCCGGCACCCAGATTCCATCCACATGACTTGCTGCAGCACCCATATTGCACTCACAGGACTCATCTACCCTCACCCTCCTTCATGGCTGAGCACTGGGATATGACATGAAGCATTAAGCCCCGGCACGCGAATGAGACAGAGGCCTTGCACCATTGCAATCAGGGCAGCACAGAGGTGGGTTGCAGCAGGGAGCAGAGGGGGCAGAGGAGCAATCAGTGGTTTCTGAAAATGAGCGACTTCTCTGTTTCCCTCTCTTCCACTACCTGCCGCCAGGGTGACTTGCACCCCGTGCATCCGCCTCGGTGTGGCCCTTGTAAGGTATTAAAAGTAGAAAACAGATATTTATGGTTATGTGAGAGGGAAGAGATTAATGAAATACTGTCACTTTACTAGAGAGCAGAGGCATAGGAAAAGAGCATGATTTTGGTGGCAGGAGTAACATCATATACAACTAGAGTTTGTTCTGTGTTGTAGCAATATCAGGGCAGGAGCAGATAGAGATGTTGGAAAACAGAGACAGAACTAAGTGAAGAGGTGAGGGGTAAGGTTGTAGGCTACATTGTCACACTGAAAGAAGTGGGTGTAAGAATGAAAAGTGCGCTCTCACCACAATAATAGAAAAAAAGCAAAAACACTTATCTCAAAAGCAAGGGCAGCAGGTGGCTTAAAAACAAAAGACATACATAAAAAGACCAATATAATGTAGTATATAAAAGAAAAACATGTACATATATGGAAATGGTCTTTAAAAAGCCTACTCAAACGTACCAATCCTCAATGCTAAGCGCTCAATAGGGGGTGTACGCATCTTCAGGAATACTGACAATCCCTCTCAGATAATAGCAGCATGACCAAAGTATATATATAAGACAGATATATAGATGCAAATATGTACAGTAAATAACATTTATTACACTATACATAAGTATCTTACATTTAAGTGAGTAGTGATAGTGGATTATTAAAATTTCCATTTTTCCACATTTTGTATTTTATCCAGTTTGAGACACTATTGGATCGTTGCTGCTCCTCTTTGGTCACTGGCCTGGCGCAGTGTGTTCTGTTCTAGAAAAAGGTGGATGTTTGAGAAGTGGGGCACTTGCAATTGGTGACCATCAGTATGTTTATTGCACATATGCATTGAAGGAGGAGTGGGGTTGCCATGAGCAGAAGCAAGGTTGGCAGCATTGCAATTTATGTTTTTTTTTTATAAAAGGTGATAAGACAGAAATAAGCAGGAATAGAGGGACCAAGGTTGGTGTTGATATCCCCTAAGCATAGAAGGAGGAGGAGTTACTACCTTCAACTGACTTTAGTGGAGAAGGTTTTAAGAATGAAGATAAGTGCATGTGATGATGACATAAGGGAGGTTATGAGTCACCACTTAGGATTAGTCCAATTTGGATGAGAAGTTGAGAACACTTTGCAGCTACATTGGTGTTCCAAGTAAGCTTGTTTCCAAGCAAGGCCTAGGAACAGGGTATGCCCCCATTCAAATAAGCTTAGAAGAATGGCAATTCCAACACTCTACATAAATCTTACAGCAGTAAGTAAAGAATGTTCTAAGGCAACATTCCAATGGAGTATTGAATGTGGTACAACATTTTTGTCAATAATTCTCAAATATATCTCTCCTTCCCTCGCCTTCTTTTTTATATTTACACCCACTGCATTCCCTCTTCTTGGATCTTCTACTGATACTTAAAGTTTGGCAAGGCTGAGACAATTATCTTACTCTTGTATTCTTTTATGAACGTCTCATTCACATCAACAAAGAATATTTTGCATTCCATTTAACCTGCAAAACATATGTAACAATGTGGTACACGTTCATTTCTGACTCAGGGTGCTTGCACTGTTCTAATTCCCTCACTCATCACCTCGCCTCGGTTCTTGCAATTTTCTTTTAGTTGGCATTACACTAACTTGTCAGTCCCCGCTCATATACTAAATGTTGCTACCATGTAACACACCACACCTCATTCCCATTTTCATGATGCAAGTTACTTTACTGGCTTTCCTTTCTTCCAAAACAAAACTTTTCATACGTAATGAAATTTATACATAATTACACCTCTCAATGATTTTATGCTAATAACATTTACAAAGCCTAGTATACTCCTCCCCAACATACTTTATGGTTCTTAGAACAAATGCATTCTACAAAAAATGCATTCTATTACAGGGAAACCAACATATATCTCAGTGTAATATAATGTTGTCATATAACATGTTTTGTCAATTTTAGTTCAATTGAAAAGCTTAACTTTAAAAAGCATGTCTTGGGTCTAATGTTTTAATTTCATTGTAGTTAGTGACCTTACTGTAATGTTCCATGAAATGTATGCACATGAATACATTAAGTATTGGAAAATTGTATGAAAAAATGTAATGTCATGCTACATGACCTAATAACTATTTCCTGCTTCCCCATAGGTTTGGATGGTTCAGAATCCCCCAAATAATTAACTGCCAATTTTAAGAAAATCCTAACACTAACAAATTTCATTAAAACTTTTCACTTGTATAAGTCAGTTATTAAAATATAGAGAAGCACATGTATACATGCTCTTGGTTTCATGATCAAGAACAGCCTTTCCAATGTCACTCTTGTCGTGTCTCAAAAGATCAGGAAAGAGGGAGACCGTCTGTGGGACAGTCCTCCGGGTACCCAATTCAGCCAAGCCCAGCACAACAATCACTTTTACATCATTATGCATTTTGAAGGCCTATTGCGATTAAGCTTCTGCAACAGGAAAACCTTGACTAGGCCTATGTAATTTATTGTAAATCAGTGAGATTTGTTCAGTCTCCTTGCTTATTTAATTATATATTACACAGGGCCAGCTCAAGCCTTCATGCTGGAGGAACCTGCTAGAGTTGCCCTTCATAATGGATGGTAACCTCAATTATCCTGCAACCTCTCCTGCCAAGTCACCCTTTAGTGAATAAACCCCAAAAGATGCACTTGTTCCATTGCATACACTAGTCCTAGGCAATTTACATTACACGTCTAAAAGTGTGTCTTAGTTAATGTTTAACATTACCTGACTCTCTAGTATTATGGTAAGTAAAAATTTACAAGGGAAGAACTAGTAAATAACATGGTCAAAACTACCATAAACAAGCTAACAGGGAGCAATACTACAAAATGCCTTCCTTCTTGCAAATTCATGTGAAAGAGAGTTACTAAAAACAAAATCCTTCAGTGCTTATTGGAACCTTTTTGAGCTTCTTCTGTAAACTTTGAATTACTGCTACCATTTACCAGTTGTATCTGTGGTGTTGGCCAAAAGTTACTAGTATGTCCTTGGACGTTACAAACTGTTGTGAAATGTCTTGCATGGGTTGTTTGTTACT
>VKOC01000006.1:26984540-27027409 GCA_009364415.1 Spea multiplicata
TAAGAGACAGTAACAGAGTGTAAGAGACAGTAGCAGAGTGTAAGAGACAGTGACAGAGTGTAAGAGACAGTAGAAGAGGCGCTCTCCGGCTGCTCACGCAGGCGAGTGGCCGCGTGCACACGCCGGGAACACGGCGGTAGTGCGCCATCTAGTGGTGGGACCAGCAAACGCACCTGATTTCAATTTAGGGCGCGACACGCTCTACGGCGCGGCTGATGACGTGAGTGTTTCCTTTTTCTATTTAAGCCTCATTTGTTTGCCTTGTCTTTGCCCGTTCTAAACGTTCTCTAGCGTTGGGTGTGCTATATTTCTTGTTCTACTTGATCTCTGCCTTGTGTACCGACCTCTTGCCTGTTTAAACGACCACGATTCTTCTCTGCCTGCCTACGAACCCGGACCTGTTTACTGTTTTGCACCTGATCTACCTGCCCTGACCTCGGATTGTTTTTGACCTTGCTGCCTGCTGTTGCCCTCGACCTCGGACTGTGTTCTGGACTTTCTTTAGCTGTGCTTACCTGCATTGTTGGATCCCTTGTCTACCTGACCGTAACAGGCCCCTGATTTTGGTAACCCTGATTTTCTCCCATATTATGGCCAGGACAAGACACTTTGATCTCTTTAGCTTCCTCAATTTTATGACAACTCCCAATGCCCTCCTAGATGTAACCCCCAATTTGATAGGTTGTTAAGTGCCTTGTCCTTTTCAAGGGCAGACTGCAAGTATATCCTGTCAATGTGCTCACGGTATAGAGTAAACTTTTGAAAAAAATAAATAAATAGAAAAAACAAATGAAATAGCCCAAACTTCTCATCTAAAGGAACTTTTATTTTATTTCTGTCTCTGTTTATTATCTTAAATTAATATTTGTAATTTATACATATTTATACATTCTTGTACTTCTTTGTATTATTTTAATATGGTCCTTGAGTTGGAAACTGGGCCGCTAGGGTTAATGAAAGCGACATTTTAAACCACCACCGCTATAGTTAATAATATTGGTTGAACATGGCATTGTTAGAACTAAGGATTAATGGCCTCAATTATTTAATCACAAAAGCAGATAGATAAGGAGGACGATTGAGCTGGATGTCACGCACCTGAGGAAGTAGTCTTGCGAAATGTGCAGTGCACGTTGACATCAAAGCATAAAGCATGACATTATACACATTAACTGAAGACAGAGGCTAAGTTGAGGATAGCTCTTGTGGTGGATCTAACCCGCATCAAACACGAGGACATCCGATTCTCTGCTATGTTTTTATGAGATTAAAGCAGATTTATTTTTATTCACCTTTTATTCTTCCTCCTTTTCGCATTGTGATTCCGGCTGGTTGATTCGCTGTCACTGAGTGGAGGAAGCTCTAGAGGAGGTCTTGGCTGATGCAGAGGGAACCTTCTACACACTTTTATATGGGCACATCGATGCCCTTAATTCTGTAAGGGGCTTTCTTAGTATTTTACCATTAAGTTGTATTACATACTATACTATATTTGTTTATTTTATTTTATTTCAGTACCAGCTGGACTATCAATTTAAGGTTATATAACACTTCATATTTCTTTCACTTATTATAAGGGGAGCAGGCACCTTTTTTTATGGGGACATGTTCTCCAGGGGGACCCCTCAGCTAATACACATATAGCATAGGCCTAGCAAAACACCCTAACCCAATATACAGGCACATTCAAACTTGTGCCCTGTAATGTCTGGAAATCCAAAAAAAAACTTTGCATGGGGGTATTTTGGTAAACTAGAGATGCAGCTGAACAAGTTTTGCTGGATTTCTCTGCTATAACACAAAACCTAAGCGATACATATAATTGTTGATGAAAAAAGAGCAGGGGGTTATTGCTATGGCTAACTTTGGCAGTGGTTGGTAGCCAAGCAGCTCCAAGAAAAGTGTTCAAATGTTCCCGATGACATACTCTGGATTGTCTGCTTTCCATAAATATAGACTTTAACGTGTGTATTTTGTATTAGGGGGTTGCTAAACAATCCCAAATGAGACATAGGACCACTAAAGCAAAATGTAAAAATTTCATGTTGAATCAGTAACAGGCATATTCCAACTTGTGGCCTGTAAAAAAAAAAAAGAGTATGTGGGGTATTTCCGAAATAAGGATAAGAATTTTTCAGCGTAATTGATTGGGTTTTTTTTCTTTCCATTTTTATTAAGCTTTTACTACATTACAAAAATATTATATACTTTAAATGGGTAAGGTAAATGGTAAGGTACCAAAAACCTGGGATCCAATAATTTAATTCACAGAATGATCTAATCACCATGAGTGCCTACTAAGATATCGAGGAGCACTTCTACCAAGCACAACTAGACCAAGAGAAAACTGTTTAAATGACGAGATAGTAATGCATATTTATTTTGGAATTGCCAATATGCACAAGAGTTTTGGAAGATGTTTTAAAGTGGATTACAGGCCTTAGGAGGTTAGAGTAGGAAATGATCCTATATGGCGAAATGAACTGTACTTCAATAGAGAATCTTTTAATTACATGGAAGAGGCACTCTGGAGACCAAGGAACCTTAAGCAACCTGTATATATATATTATTAGACATGAAAAAGAGTAAAACATTGGGGAATTAATATGTGGAATATAATTTTATGAGCTGTTATTTTTTTTTATTCTGTACCTATATGCCATTTTAGCTTTTATTTTTTGGCAGTAGACAGGGATCAGCATTTGCACCTTGACTGGTCTGCAGCTACACAGCTCCATACGCAACAAACTGCGATGCACTGTGTGCTCTGGCATCTTTCTATCCAATCCAGCATTCAAACTTTTTCAGCAATTTGCATTAGAACACACAGGTCAGCATTCACCCCCCCCATGCATCAACGAGCCTTGGCAGCCCATGACCCTGTTGACGGTTTACTGCTTTTCCTTCCTTGGGCCACTTTTGAGGTACTGACCACTGCAGACCAGGAATACCCCACAAGAGCTGCACTTTTGGAGATGCTCTTACCCAGTCATCTAGCCATTACAATTTGTTTAAAGTTACTATTTCTCCTGCTTCTAATACATTGAGGGTATTGTATCAGTACAATCTGTAAATCTGTTTTCACATAAGAAGCCTTATCATTGGCAATATGATAAATACTTATCCTATTTTAATGTGAGAAAAATGAATACATCTGATATACAGGATGGAAGTGTAAGGCAGTGGGGTTAAATATAAATTTGAAACTCCCATGTTTCTGATAGGCCACACTAGAGGCTTCAGACAATAACTTTTTAATAATGGATCTCCCCTAGTGCCTCCCAAGCTAGACTCTGCCAGTAGAGTTGTATTTGCCACCAGCAGCCATGTTAGAACAGTGACTACGCATAGAGTTTGTCTTTAAATTGTATCACTTAAAGTTTACAAGGGTACTCAATGTACAAGGGAATACATAGGAACTCTTGCACCATTGCTCTGTCTTTACGATATATCAGCAATATCTCTGGTACTATACCTTGGTGAGCGATGGACGTTTTAAAGGATTGGATCGATAAGCTTAAGTGCATGCTACTATAATACTGGGCGAGCAGGCTGGCATTTCCCAGCATTGAAAAGATCTAGAATTGGAAGGAGAGAATTGGTTTCTTCTGGATATTTTATGTTTAATGATGTGTTCATAATCCAGAGTACAACTGGTTTCATCTTGTCCATTTCTTTTATTTTCAGAGCACTTATTTAACCATCTTTTCTTAAATTGCATGAACCTATATAAATTTTAATAAAATACACCCAAGAGCTTCTCTTTTGTTCAGGTTGACCATGGTTTGAGACATACAGAACCAACCAACCATCTAAGAAACTAGACTATATTACTCTACATTAATTAAAAGGAAAATATATATTGTAGTCCAGGTAATAACAGCAGAATCTCAATAAACATTTTCCCCCAAAATATATTTCTTACAGATGCCAGCAATATTGCTTTGAGAAAACATTTTGTCATTAAATCATATACTGTGAATTAAGCATACACATTAAAATGACAATACATTATTATAGTTATTGACAGAAATCATTGTTCTGTTTAACCACAATGAACAAATAAGTGCTTCGTATGACAATATCATGTCCATGGCATATTTAATAGAATGACCTTTAAATGACCATGGCAATGGTGTGGGCCACCTGTCTGCCCCTCACTCATAATGTAATGTAATTCCAGCTAATAATAAATTGATGAAGAAAATAATGTGAAAACCAGTATATTCCAAAGCACCAGGCCCACGTACTTCATATTATACAGCACAGACAAAATATTCAGTTTAGCATTTGCAAATATGCAGATATCATGGCCCTAGCATCCCAAACAAAGTTTCCATATAAGTGTAGATTTGCAGAATCTGGCTAATAACATCTAGCTTGAGATTGTTCATCAGAAGCCAATTACTTTATTCTTTGCATTTTCTTTCTCTGAATCCTTCAATTGACCCATAGGAACCTCATATTCAATATTGATAAGGTCCACACAGGTGAAAGCAGAAAATGGAGAAATGACAGAGAATCCCTAGTAAGCAACTTAGTCTACACATTGTACAAGACATATAATTAGTTATCAGACCAAAGAATATTTTTATCAATTTGGAGATATAATATGCCGCTATGTGGGTAATGATTGTGTACATATGTATGTACATATATGAGGGCCTTTTGGTGATCTAACAATATAACATAATCCACTGGCCTCATTAAATGAACAGTATGGTAGACGAGGGCATTAGGCTATAAAAAGGCCTTACTGAATGCATATATTTACCAATGCGTAGCTTATATGGATAGAAGTCCACCAGTTTAAAGGGACACCGCAGCCATCAAATGCACTTTAATGCATATTCGATGAGAGGTCCCTTTAAATTAACTGTGTGCCTCCTGCAAATGCAAGGGAGGGTTCAGCAGAAACCCCCATATGCATTTGCTTCCTTTCCCCACCTTCAGCTATTTGCCATGTAGTAAATGTATCAGGTCTGGCTCCAGGAATTCTCTGGGGTCTATTGAGGGCCCCCGTTTGTATGAATGGTAAAGGCTCCTTTTGATTTCAATGGGACCGGTTTCCAGCAGTTTTCAAGCAGTGGTGAGAATTGTTGGGCAACATAGGGAGATGGGAGCTGCAGCTCTGTAAGCAAGTTTTTTTTAAAAAAAATTAAAAAAAGTACTCATACAATGTAATACGCATTCTTTTTTGGTGAGGCTGTCCCTATGTTGTATACAGGGCCAGCTCAGCCCTTCCTGCAGGTGATCCACACGGAAGTTAGCCATTTATAATGTATAATGGAAATGGTAGGTTAACATGTTCAGCTGCAAGTGCTTTGATGTGATGTGTGTGATGTGGGCGCTGATATTCCAGTACAACATAATTGTGCAAATGGTAGACATATTTAATGAAGAATGACAGATGATGGCTGTTACCACACATTAGAGGCAGTTGCCTTCAACAAAGAATCATAAGTGAGATTCACAATTGGACAATATTTTTTGCATTGACAGTACCTGCATCTCTGCATTTATAAAAACACACTATGACGTGTATATGGCAATTGTTGAACTGTTTGTTTAGATTATTTTAGAGTAATATACGTTTGATCTGCAGCAGCAGGGACATCACCAGCACCAATAATCCAGTGACATAGGAGAGAGGGCTGCATACATCATGATTCAAAGTGGATTTTACAAACAAATACATGTAATTGAAACACACAATATAATTACAGCTTGTTAAATAACATTTCACTTGTTCACAGGCTTTTTCCCCCCAGTGGTAGAAATATTTTCCAATTAAATTGAGTTTCTTTATTACAATTAACCAATTAAAGATTAGGCCTGGAAGGTCAACTCAGAAGTTTGCTTAGCAGTCTGATTCAAAGTGTGTCCCCAGTACAATTGTGTTAAGTCTACGGGTTAGTTTGTTCCCTGGCCTGATACACAGATTTTGGAAATGGACGTATTTCTCTTCTCTGTCTACATGGCAGTGATACAATATTGCGCACATGCTAAGCCAGTCTTGAAGTCATCAGAAGGTACTCTGAGACTGATCATAAGATATTTGCTGAAAGTCACACTTGGTTGTGTTTGTCTCAACCATAGTATTCATCAGTGGTAAAATAAGAAGTACAATACAATGGCATTATATCTCAAGCCAACTCTTAGTCTGTCCTTAGGGAAAGTATTGAAAGAATGATAAGTATGAATCTTGCACTGGCCTAATCTGGATCTGCTTACTTAAAAAAAACATGGTATGTAAACATAAAAAGGTGACCATCCCATGGAACTAAAAACCGTTTCAGAGCACTACTGGAATATGAAATGAACAGTGCTAACAACATTTAAATGAATGCCTGTGGCTTTGGATGGTGTCACCTACACATTTGGGGCACTTCTTAAACTTTTGTTCAAATAAAGGCCTGGCATTTCTGTGTTTATTTAAACTGACCCTGATTATTTATTGGAGTTCAAAAAAAATTAAAAAAGGGATCAAGAAAGGTGTTGGTATCAAGAACCAGTTACAAAGCAGCATGTTGTTGGCTCTCTACCAGTAGTCTGTGCAAGATGACCTTTAACTCAACATGCTTAAGATTTAAATGGGAAGGTAGATCAGATAACATCAAACCAGGAATGCTTCACAGAGGAAAGAAGTAGTGCAACTTTCACTTCCCTGCTTATAAAGCCCACATAGATTTGGCTAAAACGCATCAAGAAAATCTGACGTATTCACGGGTCTCCTTCATGTAACCAGGTCCAGACTCATTCCTGCATTTGCTTTCTTGTGAACCACTAACAGCGAGACAGTTAATGTTCAAGGACTCCAAGATGGACAAAACCCGCTGAGTTTGTACAAACAAGACAGATCCACAGGAAGGCTGATGACGATTTCCATTACAAAAGTCTTCATGTTTTGAAGATCCAGTGACAATGGAGGTCATCTATGAAGATTACACAAATGCTGTTTTTCTTCTCTCGAAAGAAAAAGGAGGCAGGTCTGAAGATTTCCATTTAGGTAAAAGAGAAAGGAAGTATCCAGCACTTGTGGTTCCCTTTTTGAAAACAGTGAAGTATTCAGGCAGAACTTCAATGCTAGGGCCGATGAAATCTGCAAAAAAGAAGGCACAACATACAACACATTATTAGTATTTAACGATTATTACACTACTTTACTGCAACTATGTTTTTTTCCTGCACTTAAGTGTCATCCTAATATTTATTTCTAATGTTTACCAAGTTATTAAACGGACCGTATCATATCCACACAGTCATTTTTAAGCACTTTAACATGACCTTCCGCGTGATGTTGGATATTTTAACTGTAATAGCTTTCCTGTGCTCGAGTCAGCAGCCGTTACAAGAGATCAGGCAGCAGAAAGCCAGTGATGCTGGCTTCTACTACAGGGGGGGTCAGTACTGACAGCCTGATCTCCTGTGTAGCGGCAGTGATGAAGAAGGTCAAGTACGTCCATAGGGGACTGAAGGGGTTAAACAATTCACAATGAGATCCTGAATCCAAGAGTGCATAATACTCCATGCTTATTAGTACTTAAAGTAAAATATTTATAGCAAAGATATACACCTTGTTAAATGTCTACTTAATTCGTGGACCTCCATTTCTGTACTTTTAAATTCATTCAGCTCTTTTCGTATTGCCGCCTGAAAATAAAAAAAAGAATACAGTCAAAATGTAGGCATTACAAGAAAAAAAAGCCACAAGGTGACTGGAACATTACTCTCCATTTAAAACTGTCCACAAGTTTGCTATATGGTTCAGCTGCTTTCTAGATATTTTAGACTCCATGAGATGCAGAGCTTGTTTTCTACATGCATTCTCCAGGTTGACAACCACATTCCTTAAAGGACAGCCTAGCAACCGCTGCTGTAGAAGGACATCAATATTAATCCCCACAACAAGCCAGATAGTTTATTAGAATAGAACAAAGAGAAAAGTACAGTGCTTTAAAAATATATTTTCCCCAATAAAACATTTGTGATAACTGGCAATGATTCTTTAACATAGCGGTCGGGGAATTTTGGCCCACTCTTCTTGGCAGAGTTGTTTTAATTCAGCCACATTGTAGTTTTGGAGCACGAACCGCTTTTTTTAAGTTCATCACGCAGCATCTCAATCAGATTCACGTCAGGTCTTTCACTAGGTCGCTCCAAAACCTTTAGTTTGTTTCTTTTGGTGGGCATTCAGCTGTAGACTTGCTCATGTGGTTTGGATCATTGTCCTGCTGAATAACCCAACTGCTCCTGAGCTTCAGGTCACAAACTTATGGCCAGACCTTCCGAAGTCACACAGGGCCAGGTAGGGTTGCATATTTTTTTTCTTCTATATATGAAATTAGAATCACATTTTGTGTTTACACAGGTTTTATACGGACAGCCTAACTTGTTGAACCAGAATGTTGGCAACTGTAGAGAGTGGGCTGTTATCATTTAGGAGAACTGGAACATTTAACAATGCTACTTCCCCTAGCAGCACAAGTCTACTATACAATTCAATAATGTTAACCTTTTATCTAATATGATAATAGTGTGGTGTAAATAGTGTGCTCTTTACATAACTTTTCAGTGTAGCTTTATTAAAACTTATCTTTTAACTTTAGTAATTAGTAAGCATCTTGGTATATTAACCTTTCTTCTTTTGTTCTTTTTGGTGTAATATATGGCAGATTCAATCCTCAAATGTTAGACCTGTTTAGGCTTTGTTTGGTTCATCTTATCAGAATACATAGTAAGCAAGTAGGGAAGTATAAAATGGTAAGATGAATGGCAGCCCAATGACTTAGTATATTAGATTAAGTCTTATTCCACAATAATTTCTACAAATATTAAATATAGTAGACGATTTACAAACTTTGTCGGCAGCTGTAAGTCGAGTCCACGGTTTATCTGCTCTCCTATCGTAATCCTGTGCATCTGCCACTTCCACATAATCACTGAAACGTATAAGGATTTTCTTTTCACGTAGTTCCTCTACTGTGGGTCTTTGACTAAGCTGCAGACAAACCAAAATGGAGAAAACTTTGATGATCGGATTATAAAAATTATACAAAAAAACCAAAAACATTTTTATCTTTAAATCATTGTTTTATCATTAGATCAGTGTGCTTAGATGACAACCCTATTCTATAGTGAATGATATAAGGAAAAGCAGGTAATATTAATTTCAAGTCTTACCTTGCGTGTCAGTCTTCTTTTTATCTCCCGCTTTTCCTCTTGCTCCTCTTGTTCATTACGAGCTAAAAGCACATAGGAAGTTTACATAATTAGGACACAGAATACTGGCCACATTTAATGCCAAGAAAAATGATATTTCTTATTACTGTAAGACGAGTTTGGTGTTTAAGCAAATACTAAAAAATCATATGAAATTTCACGTAGCTAGATTAACCAAAAACAAGGCGCTATCTACCTGCTGGCTGCAGAGTTCTAAATGTGTTTTACCTTACAAAATAATAACAATTATTATCTGTACTGTTGCTTTATTTATTAAAGAGTTCAATAAGTACACTGCTGATACATTTATTTTTTTCCTAGGTTTAACATCTAATGCTTTTAAGGAGGTATCCAAAAAGCTTGGATTTTTTTTTTTTTTACAATGCTATACTTTCACTAAAATAAAAAATCAGAGAAAACTGTATCAACAAAACACAATATCATCTAAACAAAGTAATCACAAAGCACCATTTGAATTAATAAAAAAAATAGCAGAACACTTACGTTTAAGTATATTTCTTTGTTCGAGTTCTTCTGCTGTTGGCCTTTGGCTCAATCGTCTGCGGAAAAAGACCACAATCTTTTGAACCATACTCAGCTAGGGATATTATCTTCGTAATAAATTTTAAAGGTACATATGTCCATGATATCAGAGAGTATGCGAAATGTCCGCAGCTCTTACAGTCAGGGTTCAAATTAATAAGAGCTGTGATACGGGAAACATTACAACATATTAACAGCAGCATGCCAATAAGTAACGAGATCTTGCCTTGAGCCATAGTGACCCAGCTAAAAACTCTCAAGAGGATGGGATTGCTTCATATCCTGCAAGGTTAGTTTCCGATCTGTGTGAGGCACTTCTATATATTTGACTACAATATGTTGTTCTGGATTTTCCAAAGATTAATAAGAAAATATTAAAAATCTTCAGGATACAATATTAGACATGAAAATAATGTTCAGAGTTTCAGAGATTAACAGATAAACAAACTACACCGGCAGGTGGGTGCTAAAAGCACAGCATTTCACAACCACGTTGGAGAGCAGAAGACATGTGCTGAGAGATTGTCTCACCCCCTACAAATCTGCTAACAAATATGCCCATTCTGACTACATTCCAATATTCAATTCAAAACATGATTCTCTTTTTCTTGTATTCTTAAAAAAATGACTCATTCACAAAAATATCTGAGGCTGCTATTTTGAAATAGAGTGTGTCCTTTCCCGAAGGGTTAGCGAGAACTGCCGCCATTACAAACCAGTTTATCTATGCGATAAAACCCATACCAGAAATGCACAAAAACCTCTTAATATTTTTTCTTGTCCTGTAACAGGCCTATGGAACCAAAAACAGTTTAAAAAAATACCCAAAACAACATTTTCCAATTTGTAATCTAGAAAAATGTCTCGATAAGAATATACTACTATTCAAATAGCGATGTCCAAAATCGAATCTCTTAATTCTACAGGTATTGACAGGAGTAAACTCTACAGAGCAAGACGCCACTTAAGAGACCGCCATTTTTAGCAGTCTTGATCCAAGCTCTTGGCGCTAACCGTGATCCCGGGAGTGATTTCAAGCAGAGGTCACAGCGGTTGAAGCGACATCCTGAAATATTTTTTTAATGTCTGATTTTTTATTACAATATCTTGTTGCTGGGGTGGCCTGTGTACATACAAGCAATTGCTTCTTAACTTCCACAGATTCAAAAGGCTGAAAGACATTATTCACTATGATGGTAGAATCTTATTTTAAGCATGGTGGTAATAATATTCGACACTATTTTGATTATAATAAATTGTCACAATGTGAGTATTCTATCCTTTCAGGGTTCATTTGATAAAACACATTAGAGTTATGGTAGATGGGATTTACCAGTGATAAAGGCAGGATTTATCCTGGAGAATGAGTCAAAGACAAAAAAACACCAGTGTCAAGTCGCCACTTATACAGCACCAGTTATATCGTGCACAATTTGTGGCATCAACTCATTACAAAGATTTGTTAGTTTAGTGAATGACATAATTCAATTAAAAAGTATCCTTAGCGCAAATGGGATATATTAACAACAGAAACTAACTACTGTATACTGTACCACTTTAGCCATAATCTTAAACCTAGTTTTGCAGCTCAGTCACAGCTTAAGAATGTTAATGATGAAATAACATTAAGTATACATTAAGCTCCATATGTCACTCACCTTGTAAGCTTGGTCCCAATCTGCTGCCTTAATTCAAGCCTTTCCTCATCAGACTGCACGGGAAGGATGTTCTTCTCTTCCAGCTCTCTCTTCGAGGGTCTGTTGCTTAGCTTTATAGCCAAGGAATCTTTCCTGAGGACCTTCATTGCCAGAGAGCCTATACAAACAAGAAAACATAAAATATCCATCTTTTAAGTTTAAAGACCTAAAGATGCCTTTATTGCCCAAAATCTATACAACTATCCACTTCGCTAGGAAAAGTACAGTTAAAAAAAGATTCTTACTTGAATATTTTCTGCTCATATTTCTATGTAGATTGGTGGGAGTGTGAAGACATTAAAAACTACACATATGGCTATGGGGTGGTCTGTGCATACATCCCAAATCCTTGCTACATAATCACAGATCATGAGCACATACATAGCAATCTGGGTCACATTGTGGTAAGTTTCTTAGATATGACAATAATGTCATATCTCACTTCTCAGTTCAAAAACATTATTAAATAAAACAGAAACACGTTCACCTACTTGTGTATAGTGAGCTGTCGTCGTCTTCATCATCATCATCCTCGTCATCTTCGTCATCCCTGGAGTAGTGGTATGAAGACTCTTCATAGTTTGTCTCATGAGGCACATTTTCTTTATCATCTTCACATTCAATAACAACAGTTGGCACTTGTCTCATATCGGAATAGCTGCCGAGTCCTGTTTTTGAGATGCCGTCTCCTCCATGCATGCCAGAGCTAAGGGAAATAAGTTATATTGTCATTTTAATCACATAATTCCTTGCTAGTATGTTATGTGTTCATTACGGTTCTTTGGAAGACACATTTACCCCCCCCCCCCAAGCCGGAGTGGCTACCCAGGAAGGTGTCCGCGATGGCCAGGGATGTCTCATCAGACCCCCTGGTTCCCGTTACACTGCACTTTAGGAAACTGGTTAAGGCATCAGTGCTATAATACGTACATGCAGCAAATACTGTGCATCATTCTCAAAACGATGTGAAAACTACAGAAATTTAGAACTATTCTTTTTAAAACAAACATACTTTAAAAATTGTAGTTGGGATATTAGCTGGCAACACTGAGAATGGAAAGTGTACATCCTGATATATGTGCAGTCCTTTTGACATTCAGCTGAAGGGTTTTACATTCCGCTGCTTCTTATTCATTTACATATGCTAACACAGTTCAATAGATGGGTTTGATTCAGCAGAATCTCTATATCTGCAAACGCTTGAACGTGGCAAGGTAAGGCAGGGAAAACTGTAATTGGTCAGCAGAGTTTGCCAAAGGGTTTATAATAGAAGTGCTGACATCAACCAATCACATCTAATTCATCGACGTAACGCTCTGGCAATGCGACAAATGAAAAGAAGGAGCACTGATTGCTCCACAATTCGAAGCTGCGCAGCTCCCCAAACTCCTATTGAAAAGCTGGGAAATTGCAGTGCTTGTGCCTGCTAAACTATTATACAAATGTTTTCTTATATAAACTAGTGTTAACCTCTTCAGCGACAAAAGAGTTTAGCATACAAGCAGCACAGCCGAGACAAGAGAGTCAGAATATCACCAGTAGGGGTGTACAGATCTTTTTCTTGATCTGTATATATATATTATGTGGAAAACCATTCCCATGGCAATGTGATATATTTAGTAAAGAGATGCTGTAAAGTGGATTACCTTTCCAACCTTTGCATGGTCATTGCCAGAGTCTTGTTCAGCTCCTCGATAACTCTACATCCTGGAGGGATGGATGGGTGTATGGGTATTGAGCTGGACCCAGTTGACATGTGCTGGCTGCCATATTGAAGCTGGTGTTGATGGGCGGCTAACTGGGATGGAAGGACTGTATGATGATGTTGTGAGCTTTTCTGGTTGGAATAGGAGGAGTGGGGGTAGTCTGTCCCTCCTAATGGCACGCATATCATTACTTTCTTTGGAGGTAGCGGAGGAGACATTTTCCCCGGCATACAAGGCAACTTTACAGGTGCACCGGAATCTAGAGAAAAGAAGGACATATAATAAACGAATTGCCTATATTAATTATATGTAAATGATTGACCAGAGTGAAGCTACTGTAAATGCCTTCACTCATATTTTATTGCAGCATTTTGAAGAGTTGCAATTTCAAACATAAAAGAGTGGGTGATTTACTAGAACGCTTAAGCTGCCCTTCCAAATACCAAAACAAGTCCAATAGCCAATTTCTGTGTTATGCTTAACACTAATCATGGGCTACACCAAAATACTGGAGCCATTTCTTTCTCAAATGAGATATCTGCAGATAAATAATAATTATTTAAGCAACATAACATCATATAAGATATATGGCTCTGAATGGTGAAATGAAAGTGATTTACTTTCATTATTACAACTGTTATTAGAAATGTTTGGCTGTAGTGTCAATTTAGGAACGTGGCCACCATCATTGCCCATTATGTTTAGCCCCCAAAATGGTCTTCAGTAAACAAAAAGCCCTGTTCATTGAGGGCCCCATATGTTAAAGAAGCACATAAACCCCTGGAATCATTATTTAAAACTGGCATGTGGCAGGGCACTCCAGTTCCATATTCATCCAGCTATATCACCCGATGACAGCCATGTACATTGCAACCCTTAAAATAAGTACCATATCCCCACAAAAAAACAATCATAAACCAGCTTTTGGGGCATAGCAATGAACCAACTAGTCAACTCAATACAACACATCTAGGACAAGGTCTAAGTAAAAAAAAAAAAAACCTTTTTAAATGTCCTGTTTGTGTTGATCATTTGCTCAAGAAGAACACAGTGAACCTCTTTTAAAGCACTTGAATGTGGTACGTAAGTCATGTTGACAAAAACTATAACCATTTAAATTTAAAAAAAAATCTTTTATTATTATATTTTAAGGAGACCCTTGTATTTAAAAACAACCTTGGCAGACAGTTATTTTAAGGTATTTTTCTGTAATTGTCCTACAAAAAATATACTATGCATACATATCAAATAAGCCAATGGTTAGAGAACCAGATCAACCCCATGCAAGCCGTCCTCTCCTATTGTCTCACTCCCCTCAACCACCGACTAGATTGTAAGCTCGCAAGAGCCGGGCCCTCTTCTCCTTTACACCAGTTTGTTATTGTATGTGAAATTGTTCTACGGACTGTAACAGCGCTGCGAAATCTTTATATATAAATGTAATGTAATGTAAAATGTATATTCTCGTATAAAAGTCTATAAATTTACATATATTTACAGTATATTGCCAACAGTTACAAAAAGTAAGTGAATCCTTTGGAATTACCATCATTTATGTATAAATATGTCTTAAAATATGATATGATCTTCATCTCAGTTACAGTAATGAACAAACACCATCTGTTATAACTAATAACACACAAATAATCGTATTGTTTTTGTCCATATTAAATACATCATTCAAACATTCAGTGTAGGTTGAAAAGGGTATGTGAACTCATAGGCATCACTTCAATAAAAGCAAATTGGAGTTACTTTGACATAAAAATACCACTGAAACCTTTCGAGTTTGCTATTTGAAAAGAAGCATCTGCTGAAGCTCACAAAAATGAAATCTCAGAAGACCTGCAATCAAGAATTGTTGATTTGCATTAAGCTGGAAAGGTTTACAAAGAAATCTCAAATAGTTTACATATTCATCAGTCCATTGTTCATAAATGGAGAAGATTCAGTACTGTGGCCACTCTTGCTAGAAGTGGGCGCCCGGCCAAGATATCTCCAAGGGCACAATGCAGAATATGCTCAATGAGGTAAAAAAGAACCATAGTGTAACAGCTAAAGACTTGAAAGAATCAATGGAACTGGTTAAAATCTCTTTTCATGAGTCTACCATATGCAAACATTAATCAGGAATGGAGTCGATGGCAGGACACCACAGAGGAAGCATAAGAAGTGCACCACATATCAACATGAAGACATCATCCCAAAGGTGAAGTATAGTGGAGGAAGCATCATGATTTGGGGCTGTTTGCTGCCTTGGTGTCTGGGCAGCATGACATCAGAGGGGACAATAAATTCCTAAATTTATCAAGGTGTCATACAGGATAATGTCCAGTAAGAAGAAAATGATCTAAGATTCCTCCTGAACATTGCGCAGGTCTGATCTGCCACTATCGGAAGTGCTTGTTTGAAGTTATTACTGCCAGAGGGGGTTCGACCAGTTATTAATTTCAAGGGTTCACTCACCTTTTACACAGCACTGTGAATGTTTAATGGGCGTGTACAATAAAGACATGAGATACATTGTGTTTATCTATACTTTTGACTTAGATGTAGATGTGATCACATTTTATGGACAATGAATACAGAAAACCAAGTAATTCCAAAGCTGAATTTAATCTCTGAATATAGGCGACTTGGAAGGAATGTATATAAATAATGAAAAGTATTTGGTGAATAACTTCAAGTAGTCTTTGTGATTCTACATGACCCAGTTATATACACCCCTACCAAAACGTCACAAAAATTCCTGGTAAAACCACACTCCTAGACATGTCTATAACCTGTTCCCTATAGACAAAAGAGTGTTTTGGGGTTTTTTTGCTTACCATTTCGAATATTGGGAGGTATGCATTATATGTATGCAAAAAAAATGAATACTTTTTTACCGTGTTTTTTTTTTTTACACAATAGTAGCCGGACAGTATGGCTAAGTCAGGGGCTGCGGTACTATATGTGATACTAACCATCCATGCGCAGGGCATGGCATTATCAGAATAGGCACAGTATAGGAGAAAAGAGACAGGAATATTACTGGGCAAAACCCATTCTTGACTTACATCCAGTTAGACCTAGCTAAAAGCTTTATGTGAACATTAACAGAACCCTGTTATAGGTCATGTTCTCCCACTTTACTGGGATTTTCCGCTGACCCTTGAAAGCGGGTTGCGATAGAACGGCAACTTAGCCTAGTTTACTAACCTTTTTACATATTGAGTGTCCTTGTTCTGTTCTCAGTATACTTTTAGTTAACGTGGCCTAAAGAACTGTGAAATGGAGTGTTGGGTTACTATTTAACAAAATCTCCGTGTAGTAGAGTATTTGGTTATGACATCTTGTGGGCTTGTAGTTAAGTATACATTGTTAAATTCACATTTATTATTATTATTATTTTTTTTTTTAAAGTTCAAGTTCTGCTCCTTTTCTGTCTCTGGGCGGGGGAATACAAAATGTACAATCTTAATAAAGGATGGAATAGAAATGGAAAGTTCATAAGTTCTCTCTTACCTGCTATGTGATTGGCAATTCTGGATATAGGTTTAGGAGGCAGAGCAGGGGGCTGCTTATGGAGTGTGTGTGATTTCACAGGGGTGTCTTCATGGTCTGCAGGAAATCCTGCAGCTTTTTTAGGGGGTAGTAGCAGGGTGGGCTTGTATGATGGATCCTGGGACAGGGATCCTGGCTCAGATGAGATATCTTCAGATACTAAAGGACATAAAAATCACAGACACAACACGTTTTTGTGAAAGAAGCTACTAACATGGCAACACTGCAGATAGCAATGGCTTAATAAACAGACTTGTAACACTTTTATACACAAATGGATTGTATGCATAATGAATATTTTAAGTTTACAATGCTTCCTGAATTTTGTAATTATTTATCTGCATAGTTAATAGCCCTCTTTTCAGCATAACATAATAATCACAACACAAATGGTTCCTTAAACATGGAGGGCCCATGACATCCGCAGTAGCGTTGACAATAACACTTAGTCATGTTTGGAGTTCCATTGGTTATAAATTTTGGAATGGGTCCGTACTATCATGATCACATATTTTTGTGCTATTTGGGTACAGTCTTTTTACATACTAGAGTTAAGGATGGCTTGGAACTAAAAAAAAAAAAACCCAACAACATTTATGCTGGCCTGTGACAAGGACTTTCTTTCTAGGACTGTGTTGTTCGCAGAAGTCTCCGTCAGTAGGTTGGGAGCTACAGGTAACTGACTGCACATCATAGTCAACACTGACTATATGCACTATTCATATTTGTTATGATAAAGAAATATTATATATATATATACTTACTACCTCCCCACCGTCACCTGCATGAAGCAACCATCCAGCGGCAGGGAAGTTCTCCCACTGACATAAATGGGAGTCTTTTCTGCTATACGCATGGGGAGGGGCTCATTAGAACCCCCAAAAAACTCTTGCTGAGCCAGCACTGAGTATATCACATGGTCATACCTGGGAACACCCAGGCTCCAGCTACCCGGAGCCCTCCCTTTTCATGATGCGAGTAGTCTGCCCCACTTATGGCGGGTGGTCCGCAGATGTCGCGGGCAGTCCAGTTGAAATTGTGCCCAAGGCTAGCCCCACACGCAGGTAAACTGGCTGTGGATAGAGGGGAAGTAGGGCGTGCCGCCACACACGGCTCCAGTGAGTTTTTCTGTAATAACCTGGAGAAGCGGCGCTTCCCAGTATGCAGGTATGTTGGCAGGTATGCACATTGCTGCAGGCAACAGCAGATCTGTTTGACTGACCACAACTACTATAAGACTAGGAGCTGGGAAAGGGCAAAGAATCAAATGTACATGGGGATAATCTTCAGAATCCCACAATGCATTTGCAAGAGGGACCACACATTTAAATAGAACAATAAGCTATGATATGCATTAAAGTGCCTTTAGGACATTTAGCATTCTAAAACATATTGTGAATACGTAACATTTTTTCCTAAAAAAATAAAGTAACAAATCTGAGGCTTGGAGCTAACTTTGTCAAAGCATACAATGTTAAGTAATCATTGAAAGCTCAAGGTATTGAACTATCCACCAGATGTCCTCATAGAGTTAGACGTACACACACAATGAATGTTTTTTTGAATGTCATTAGAAGTTTACGTATTTGACAACATTATTAGTACAAAAAAGTAAGCTGAACTGCTCATTTTCTCCATAACTATTGAAAAGTTAAGCAGTAAGACCCTGAAGACCAGCATGGTATGTTTCTAAGATCTAGAGTGGATGCTTATCTGCTACAGCGTTTAGATAAAAGCCTGCCCATGAAAACTCTGCAGTGTCTCAGGATAATTGGGGTGAATTTGTTCTCCCAGATCCAGCTACGTAGCCTGGTGCTTAATGAATACACCCTATTAACACAATGTATGACTAGAAGATTGAAGCGTCTACAGCTACACTATATTTTGCTGTATTGATTTAACACTAAAAGGCTGCGCATTGTATGGGCAGCAAATTCTATTTTTTTATTTTAAAACTTGTATGTAAAATATCAGGCCTGGCACTTTCCCATATCCTACACCATATGGTCCAGAATATTTAATATTGGAAGTGGGTGGCCTGGCTGAGTTTGGTCGAGTCAGACTCTAGACCTAGTTAACTAAGCTAATACCGAACATCCATGCATGCTTTAAGAAGCACACAAGAACCCCAATAGGGACGTTCTCCTTTACTCCTAACAAGCTGGGATGAGCCTGTGCTGCCTTCCTCATCTATAAAGCCTACGTGAATGTGTTTCCAAAATAAAACGCAAAATACACATGTTAGGAACAGGCCTTATGTGCATACTACTAGGAGCTCTTAACGTTCTGTTCTCACGATGTCCATTATAGTTCATCCTCACTGATTTTTTTTTCTTACTTGTGGAAGCTTGTTGGTTCCAGCAAGCTTTGTAAGGGAAGAACGATCCCCAATGGGCAGCACATAAGAAATTTACCACCAACTAAGCTTTACCCAATCCCCAATATTTAACCCAAATGCTTGGAAAATAAACAGCTCAACAAAAACCCCCCATAAAAGTGCAAGCTAGTTTTAATAAAATAATGCAATATTCATAGTATCTGCATGGGTGACAGAACACAGTAATTTGGGATATACAAACTAATTACTAAGGAACCCGTCACATCTGAGATAAAACTATAGTAGAACATGCAGCTCCTTAGTAAGCAGACATGGACCGGCAATCTGGGGAACTAGGCTGCGGGTCATTGATTTAGTTTTATATATACTTCTTTATCTGATACAAAAAAGGGCATGCTATGCTGCCTAAGAATAATAGGCATATCTGAGAACTCTCTGGGTTTTGCGTGGAGACTCTGGGAGAAGCGTTGCTTCTCCGGTTCGACACCCGAATCCTCCGGCTTGCAGGAGTGGGATCCAGAAGTGCCCCATCCCCGCCATTTTCCCCCTTTAAATCGGAGTGTTTCCCGCAATGTCAGCAGGCAGCCCTGGCTGCATCCCACAAGTGGATGCTCCAGGTAGCCGGAGCTCCCAAGCTCCCAAGTATGATCATATGGAAGGAAACAGTTCCAAATTAACAATTAAATCATATCTAGCAACACCACTTGATAGGGGGCTAAATAATACACTGGTAAGCAGCACTAAAATAATTCTGTCCAATATGTTGGATATATATTACATTTTGTTCCAGGTTCCAGTTAAATGTAGAGGGCAGCATGATTACCTGTCCCATCCATGAGTTCAGAGGTTGGAAGCACTTCATATGCACATGTCTCTCCTGATACCGAAGTCTGCTCCATCTCCGTTATGATTGAGAGGGATGATGAACCAGTACCAACCGGCTGACCATTTTCCATCATCCCTTCTTCATTCGTCAGATCACCATCTGGTAAAAGAAATTCAACTTTTTAACATATCAAAATATTTTGTGTAAGCTGGCTAAAGCCGTTTTACACTAAAAAAAACTAAATGTCTAGTCCCGTGAGACAAAATGGTATCTATGACCGGCGTCAATGTAAAGTTTCATGTTTTACCAAATATAACTTTGGAGAACACTTGTTTTCTTATTATTGATCTAATGAGACAAGGCCAGTAAATATTCTCTTGTTTAGCCAAGCAATGTTCACCGTCTATCCTGCTGTTTAGTACATATGTCTCTGTAAATAATGCTGATAATAGTGAGATGCAATGTTGTACTGATACACTGATCCGATAAGAGTCACCTTTTACTATACGGAGCACCTGTAGAATAATCGCTGCAGAAACAGAATTCCATCAGAAATGTAATATCTCGGCATCTATTCCTCATGCAGGTCAAATGAGGCTACTTATTCTGCTTCCCTCCAGACACACATGTGCAGACAGAGCTAGCAGCACCATGCTGCTTAAGCTTGGCTGAATCATTATGTATCTAATAAATTATGCAGGCATAACAAGTGCATAAACTAAAGGCTAATTATACCTACTTACTGTATGTGATCAACGCACATGCCGTGTTCTATTATAAAGCAAGGTGGCTGATGAAAGGGATTTTTTTTCTATAAACACACCAAAAATGTCGAACCACCACAGCTATCCAGTGCATGCCTAAGATTTTAACATGTACCTCCCATACAGAAAACCAATTATCAGACAACTAAACGTCATCCCAGATTAAAGTAGACCAAAGCCTTCGACTACAGGGCTTCACTGCAGTGTAGAACTCGAGTAGATCTGCTGTATTCCTGTCTTTTAGGATCTAGGTGATTATTGTTAAAGGGACACCATATGTTCTTTAATGTATATGATAGCTGTGAGGTCTCTTTATATTTTCATGGTGTCCCTTTTTCAAATGCAGAACCCCTCCCATATGCATTTGCCCCTCCCCCCACACCCCAGTTGTTTTCAGTGCAGGAAACGCGTGTGGACGATCTCATCTCACTGCAAGTGCATGAAGCAGCCAATCATTGGCAAGAATTGTCAGATCATGGAGGAGGAAGGCAGCAGCAGAGCTGCAGCTTCTAATTCAGGTAAGTGATTTTCTATTGGTTTTTATGCATTCTTCAAAGAGTACTACAATATGTATTCGCCACTAGTGGAAGATCAACTATCCCTTTAATATCCATCTACCGTATTTAATTGTCATTGATTGCCCGTGTGACAATATGAGACATAACTTCAGGACAATGAAAATTGATTAGACGTTGTTAGTTGTGTCACATACCTCAGTTAACCTTGGGGAAACTTTTAAGCTAATCAACTCTAAAACATTTACACAAATTAACAAATGAACAGGACAAACTATAGGTAGTTTTAATAAATTAATTTCATTGTGCTAAAAGCTGTTGAAGTTCCTCTACAATTGAGCCAATTAAGCTTACTGTTTGTTTCACACCAAGCATGAAAACTAAAAGTAATGAAAAGTAATAGATAGCATAAAGCTTAATTCTACTTTTTTGGGCTATGCAAAAGTGAGCATATGTTTATCACATCCTAGATGATGTAAAACTGAAATAATAAGCGCTATAAGATATTCCACGGATAATGTTGAAATCATTTCACTTGCCACAGGGAACGGTTTTCCTTCTGAGAAATGGCTAATGTTGAGCAACTCTGCATCTAAATTCCAATTGGTATGAATAATGGTAATTTTACACCGTGCAATTTATAGCACAGTTACACAGTGCTAAATAAAACAACGCAAGAGCATAAAAGCTGTAAAACATCCCTCGGAGGAATGAAAGCTATACTGAGCATCCCAGTATGAGTGTGGCCTTTGCCAGTTGATTTATTGTGCTCATGGATGACCAAAGCAAACTAATCAATATTTACTGACACACAGTAATAAGGTCGCTGCTTTCTGTATGCTTCATTAATTTTAAAGGAACAATTTAATTAAGCAAAATATACCCTCCTGGTTCGGTTGTTGCCCATTTTTGCCGCATCCAATTACATTCTTTTCTTGTAGAAGAATGTGGAGTAGTCTCAAACACTCACCTACAACAATTACTAGCCATGCCTCTATAGGCTTTAGAAGCCAAATTCAAGGTTTCCATGGTAAAGCTATATCTTGTTTTACCAAGGTTTGTTTTTTCTAGATTACCATAGATAAAAAGCGATCCCGTAAAATAATTTATTAAACAATCTTACGTCACAATCATCACATTATTTGATGTTATGGAACCTGGCAACGCAGTGTGATCTTACTTATTATAGTATAAGGTTCATTATATAAAATGGGAATGAAATTACATTCTACTCATTTATATAGTGCCATCAGATTCCATTGTGCTGTTAGAAAAGGGGACAGTAAAAACACTTACGAATTTAAAATTGACAATAATATTAATCAGTTTAAGACATTGATACAGAAGGAGAAGAGGGCTCTACTTTTATGAGCTTACAATCTAATGGGTGGTAAAGGGGAAAAGCAAATGACTATTTGGGTGAGGATGACTTAATTGTAGTGAGGATGGATTCCCATTCAGAAAAGGATCACAATGATTTACTCCAGTCAATATATAGTTATTGTAAAGATTAATCAACAATGCAATAACCCAAGTAACCCAAACAATGCTTAGCAGAAAAAGGTTAAGGATCAGCTACATCTCCAGGAGGCTGAATGCAATGGAGAAACTTAATGCATAACTAACCCTTCTCCCACCCCCGGGCATGGAAGGTGAGCCATGCTGGTTTATCATTAATGAAGTGTGTTTGGGGATTGAAGTAGAGTGCCGTGTATCAATTGTAGCCAAACATTACTTTTTTATACACAAGGGTGCAATACTATATATACAGCACCAGTGATGGGTTTCTGGTTATACAGTGGGATATGAGAGGGACCCATTCAGGTCCAGCAGAAACTAAAAGGTGATCAGAAGATCTCTCTGATTCTGCCTACTTAAGCAGACTATGAGGACACCATTTAACACTGAATACTGACTCAAATAGAATCAAATGATTAAGACATATTTTATAAAATTGTACACACTATGTAGTTTGTAGCCTTTGGTTTTTTTCAATACTATACCACCCAACATTTCAGGTACCCAAAGAGAGACACCTTTGGTGGGGGTATTGATAGAGATGTCACATAGAAGCTGGGGCAGGACCATCAGCCTGTCTTACATTTCCAGCCACCTTGTCTAGACATACTACCATCATTTCCATCCACATTGTCTAGACATAATACCATTTTCCTCTGCTAAATAAAACTAGTGGCATCATATAATTTATTCAAGCTATAGGCAAAACACGAACAGGTGTCTGTCTAGTCTTTCCCAGTGAACATGTGGTCTTCCGAATCACACGGTTTTATATGTTTAAAGATCATGATGCCATATTGTGTGGGTTTTTTCCCCACTTTTATTTCAGTCAGATCTACCTTTCATTTGTGAAATAAGACAATTTGGAGTCAAAAGGTGAGGCATTTTAATGGCGACCATCTCATTCTTCTAATCCAGTAGATATATTTTTTTCCAAAGTTAAATAATGGGGCATGTAAAGCACTAATGAAACAAATGTGTTAGATGGTTGTATTTAAGATACCCTTTTTTCACTCACAGATTAGCTGCAATGCCTATACAAGACATGTATTCTACAACCAGAAAAATACCAAGGAAGACCAATCATTTTGATTCTAATGGAGAGGGTCTTTAAAAAACAAAAACAAAAAACAGTCCATGTGTTAGGATTTACACACTGCTATCATCATAAATAAATTTGTTTTGGGTATGAATTTCAGTGTGCAAAGAATTGTTAGGCAGATGATTTGAGGATTTACTTTTCAAGATACTCTATCCTGTTATTTTGTTTGTTTGGTTTATAATATTGGCTCTGCAAATTCTACTTAATCTTCACATTAACTACGGCAGCAAGTTACAAGCTTAAAAAAATAGACAAAAACGCAATAAGGTTTGAGGTCCTTACAGCAGGGACAACGGGAAAACGACAAGGTTCTTATCTGCCATCAAATTATTTGCTCCTATGACCTTTTCAGCCATATTTAATATTAATAAAAGCTCATCCGTTGTTTAGTCTTATTGAGTTTTGTATATGGAGTATGACCATCTGTAAATGTACCCATTTGCTTAGAATTTAACAAATAGTATATTTGTTCCCTAATGAATTACTATAAAAATTGTTTCGCATTTAATGTTGAACAATCATAGCAGTATTCACCTAAAGCAAAGCTTTCCGCAGCAGGAAATTGCTTATAAGCCCATTTGTTCTTGAATTCACCTAGATGGACAAATGGGCAAAGTATAGAGCGGCATTTGTATCCCACTTGTAATAAAATGGCAAGAAATGTTCCAAAGTAAAAAAACGACTAAATATGTATGGAGCATTTTGCCCAGGATACATAATGTCTGTAGTGGAAGTAAAAGCTAACATCAAGCAGAGATAAAAGGTGCATAATGATGACTGCAAAGGAACAATGAATTCTCCAAATAGCACCAGAACAGCTATAAACAAAATGCAGGTTCAATTACTTTAAAAAGACTAAAATAAAGATCTAGTCCTCAGTATAGGGGCAGACAACATATTTGTTCACTGGTGTTCACAGCATATCTTCCAAGTGTACCTTCTTCTGTTCCAGAAGAATCATGTTTTTCAGGCACTTTTTTGCGGTTTCATGCATCAGCGCCACTGTATGGCTTTTAAGAGCACTGGGAACCATGGACCATTGGAGAGATCCTCTGACACCCCCTAAACTGTCCAGGAAGCTGAAAAATCAAGTGCTGTTGCACCATTACAGCTCCCACATTGCTGTTGGCAAAGCTTTGCAGGTGAGCACTGTGAGAGGGCAGGGGGCTCCATCCTAACCACACACCTTTTCAGATCTGGTAGCTTCCCCTTGTGAGTCCAGTCACAACAACCCCCCACCTCTGGCCACAACCTGAACACACAAGTTGGGTGGTATGAAAGAGTAAGAGGCAACAGAAGTCATACAACTCTACTTAGGCTTCCACACAAAATTGCACTGTGGAGTTTAGTCATTACGCCTCAAGTTAGATCCAAAGACAATGCAGAATTATTGTGAGTGATTACTAAAATGTATGTGATCTTGACAAAATCTTATACTAAACTTGTAGGTCTTATAAAATACAGTTGACCTTGGACATTAACCATACATGTTATGTTGTAGAGGCAGAGGTGGCGAGATATTCTTTAAGTGCAGTTCTACTACCTTCACATTTGATTTAGCATATAACAGAATAATAATATGTTTTCACCCTGTAGAATAATCATCTTAGAAACATACTTGGAATTTAGTGATTAGATCACTATGTCGGGATTATGCAAACACAGAATTTCCACTGTACATAAAGATTACTTATCAATACACATGTATAACTGGTCAGCTGCATACCAGAAATATCTTAATAGTCTGTAAGGCTAAGGCCTTCTCTAAGGTTTTCTTGTTGTTTTCTTATTGTTTTTGCCGTTTTCAAATTTTCCAGTTAAAACGAACCTTGAATAGTTCCAATAGACAGGATGATTGCAGGAGGAATGTTTTAAGGTTTTCCCTTTAGTCTTATAATGGTTATTGTTCTGGAGAATCTGTGAAGGACAGTAATTATCTGAAATGGATGGGGTAGGCTTTCGCGTGCAGAAGGGATCAGGAGCTGGTTAGGAAGGTCAAAATTAATGAGTAAACAGGGTTCCAAATACCGTCTTTTTACCATTCATAGCACTAAAGCCAGCTATAGCTTGAAGCCATTTTGCTTGGAGGGTTTAAGAAAAAATGATCTAAACATATGCAATTTACAAATCAAACAGCATTCAGGCAGTTACGGAGCTATAAAATATGACATCTGTATTAGTCGAAAAATGATTTTATGCTAATGTTGGTTTTGCATAATAGCATTTAAAAAAATATTCTAGCGTCTTTATGATGTGAGGCATTCTGGCCTAATTATCTGCCCTGAATATTTTGTGCGCCATTGAATGCCTTGTTTCCTGCCTGTGAGGGTAAAACCAGGTTCTGTCACAAGGAGTTACCATCCAATATCAAGCCTGACCGTGCTGTGCATGACACCGTGTTTGGACAGTAAAATAAGCTGCCCACTGAAGCGAGCTCTGCAAGTACATTTTCTGCTAGGCACTTCGGATTATAGAAACGGAAACAGCCGCTTCACAGAATAGATTGATTGGTTCTGCTGAGATTGCGGCGGCAGAAGCGAGCCAGTATTTGTAATTTTAAATAAGTATAGCGTACAGCGGGAAGAGGGTTCGGAATGAATTGTTATGTTACTCACAAATCTTACAAATTATAACTCATTTTTTTCCCTTTCAAATTATTATGATGGTCTTGTTCAATATTGTGTGGGTGACTAGTTAACACTTTGAATGTGAAATGGTTCTCTCTCCCTAAGTACTTGTAACAGCTATTTTCCCCCCATTTGTCAGCTCAGCCATTTCCCTCCCGTCTCTGGAGTTTTCCTCCACCACTTATCCTAGGATAGAGATGGGAAACCTTACATTTAAATTGAGACTCCAGACATCATACACACTTTAATGCATTTGATAGCTGAGTGGTCCATTTTAATAATACTTTTTCCTCCTTGCAAATGCATAGAGCAGGGCTTGACAATTTGTTGTGACCATAGGCGCCAGGTAAAAAAGTTAGGAGCCAGGATTTTTTTAAACTAACTTTTGGTCAGGAGTGATCCGATCATCATCAGCCCACTTACTAAACTCACAGCGTTTGACCTGGAAGCACCCTGGACTTTCAGGTCAGTGCTGGGTTTTTTTTAACTCTTTCAATGCTGATGTTCCATTGGAGCACAGCATTGACTGATATTTAGTCATTGGAGCATTGAAGGGGTTAACGCTGGAGCGATCAGGCAGCAGGGGGGTGTTGGGGCTGGTCTGCACACTCATGGGGAGACCAAAGAACCCTCTCCCCTGTCCCTGAAGCTGCCTCTGGCAGCTGGGACTCAATTGCTGGTCTATAGACCAGCCATTGCAGGGAGGGGAGTCTCTTTGATGACTGCTGTAGGCTTCCATGCCTACAGGAATCATCAAAGGGCTTGTGGGGGCTCGTTTTTGCTGTTGCTGGTCTGCCTGCCTGCTTCCAGGCAGACCACCAGCAGCAGAGCCCCGTACAAAACGGGAATTAACCCCTAAATGCCATGATCGCGGCATTGAAGGGGTTAACGCTGCACTGTCGCTCTCATGGAGCGATCAGGCAGCTGGGGGTGTTGGGTCAGGTCCCCACACTTGTGTGGGGACCCAATCAACACACAACCCCCTTCCCTGAAGCTGCCTGTGGTAGCTGAAAACACGATTGCTGGTTTTGCAGCAACCGGGTTTTCATCCTACAGGATCACTCCGTGGGAGGGATCTCAGGCTCGGGGGTGGGCTCTGAGTGGCTGTGCTGTCTGCCCAGACTCCTGGGCAGACCGCAGCAGCAGCGCCCCCGTGTGGTGACTCAGCCTCTTACATCCAGAAAAAATTGTGGATGTAAGAGGCTGACAAAACCTAGGCTCCAGGGTTTTGTCCAGCCCTGGCATAAAGTGATTCTTCTTCTATGTATTTGTCTCTTTCCCTGCACCCATCCACTTGGCTTGCATAAAACTTGTCTTTCTCTGGACAAGGTAGCGGCATTTCAACATTCAAACTCCCTGCACACTCTCCTCCACTCCCTACTCACCAAAGACTGTCTAGGGCTACCTCTATGCACAGGTAGCCCCATCCTTACGTGCAGCTAGCCCAGCCACTTCATGAGGCTAATCCTCCAGAAGAGGTAGCTAACCTGGGAGGTTCCTTAGTATGCCTTTTACACATATCTTCATCCACGCTATCTGTATAACGCTGTCATTACAGAAGTTACTTTGTATGAATACCCTACATGAAGCTGCTCAACCCTACAAGTGCTTAGCGTGCTTGGAGCCTCAAACAACCCAAACAGATATTTAACTCGATTTAAGGTACTCTCGAGGAGAAGTCACAGTTATAGGCAGCCAAAGAGATTCCATGAAGGTAAGACTCACATGAGGTATTTCCCCACTGTAGTAAAGCATTATCTTCACTGGTTTACAGAGATCAGTGTTGTTACCCAACTTGCCCATCTTCTTGCAGACATATGTTGCAAAGGGAACCTTCACTGCAATTACTTAAATCTGGAACATGACGACGTCTCAGAACAAGATAGGGACAGCTCTTTTGATTTAAGGAATGTCCTGTGCAATCTGGGACAACTGGTCATTACAAGTTAAGCATTGATCATGAATAATATGATTCTCACAATTAAAAAAGCAGAGACCTGTGAGTTTAAGTTAAGGTTTTCTTGTACTAAATCCTTCTATATCTCAGTATTTAATGAAATATTTAACTTAATGGAAATAGAAAGGCTGGAGGGCACAAAAAAATGAGCGACTTGCTTAAGTACAAGCTATCTTGTTTAACATTGGTATTATAAAAGAACTGAATATATTTAATCCCACCGCACCATGACCTACTTAATCAATTATTTGACGGAGTACACCGAGTTTTTTCTTCTTATAGGCAACGTTAGTGAAATGCTGGATTTCACTACCATAGGGAAATGTAGATTTATGTGAAGTATTCATATTCTGACCATTTACAGTTCTAAGGAACATATTAGACAGAGCGCGTTCATTTATGAGGTCAGCCATCAGTTATAGAAGAAGAAAAAAAAAAAGACATGGTGACAACATTTTAAACCAGACAATATGAAATCACCTAAAGCCATTTTGTCATCTTCAAAAACAGCACATTACTTGTTACTGAAATCATCAATTATTAGACAGGAATAATAAGAAATCATTCTTACCGGAGGGAAAGAATGGGACAAAGGGGCCCCATGAATGAGATGCAGGACAGGTACCCAAGTTTGGTCACATCAGTTGTGGAGTTAAAAAATCAGAGAGAGTAAAGGGTGCTAGGTAAGGGTTGATACCCCAGTAGCACGTGAGGGCCGGATATGGAAGGGGGTAGGAGAAGCTCTACCAAAGGGTATATAAAGGGGGCTTCTTGAAAAGTTTTCACAATAGCATTATAATATTATTTAAATGTGGAAGCAATACTATATTTTCTTGGGACTATTTCTTTTACATCAACACAAGACAGAACAATTGTGCAGAACTAACAGAATGCAAATCCTGGCACCTTTATATTTCTGGAAAAACAACAAAGACTGCATAGAGATTATGAGGGGACTGCATTAAAAACCCATTATCTGATCTGTCAGCTGGGAAAGCATGAATATGCACACTACAAGCAGTTATATAAAGTGTTGGCAGCTGTGCGAACATACGTGAATGAAAGCCAATATTGCATGAGCTACCCTCACTCCATGCAGGGTAACATATTTTACATTGTACACACACAGATGGCCAACACCCTTTGCTTACCAGAGGGATAGGCTTTGTGTTCAATTAAACACTAATGGTCTATAGAACCTCAGCTATACTGCTACAGAAGGTGGGGAAGGTAGACCTCTGTATGGACAAATCAAGTGTCTGGAAAAAGCTTAAATCCAAGAAGAACATAGCAACTTAAAGCATCGTTCCAGTTTAACAAATATCCAAAGGCAGTCCCAACCAGTGAACCTTAGGTGTGATTATATATATCATATTTTTTTTTTTGGAAATATGCATATATACATGTTAAAATGCCCTGTATGTAGAGACTTGCCTTTGGTCTCCTAGGTAGTCTTACTCTGGTGCATGATAGAAAGAGTGCATGATAGTAGAACACAATGGTATTGTTGAACCAGCGATAACTCTGTGCTGCACTTGCTATTGCAAAATGCACACCAAAAACAAACAAAAAAAACTATTTAGAAGAAATAACATGAAACTATTGCATGTGCCTGTAATTAAATGATGTGCACTTCTTTCTCTTGACTTTTCTCCCTCTCTTTCTTTCTTTCTTTCTTTCTCACTCACTCTCCTTTCCCGTCTCGTTTTTTTTTTACACTTTCATCTCTCTTCTTTTCTGATTTCTTTCCCACGGTTTCTTTTCTTTCTCTAATTTGCCTATTCTAATTTGCAAACATTACCCGGCAGCATGTCTACACTGCACACTCAACTCTATCCATCAGCTTCTTACCCCCAACCGCACACTGTCCTGGGCCCTGCCGCATCCAACACTACTATCCCTTCTTCCCTAAACATTCATCCCCTGGCATTCCTTAAACTGCTTTCCTATACATATTACTGTTTTTTTTTTTAGAGTAGTTCATATTTCAAAAGAAATCATTGCACAAGCCTTGGTGGAGCACAAATGTCTCCACATAGCTCCACATAGGTCCAACCCAAGTCTGACAACAATAGCATCTGCTGCTGCCAATAATGCTGGCAGGAAGTACTGAAATTTTCACTCCCATGTTATCCAACATAGTACCGGGTACAGTGTACTAATAAACTGCAGACCTAAACCAATGCAATGCAGCAGAAGTTCTGAACAAATCCAACTATAGTGTAATTAAACAAACGTATCCCTGCCACCAGCTGTGTTCCTTATGTGCTACAAGTCTGTCTGCCAACAATAATATTAAAGAACAGAGCTGACCAAGAGGGCTGTACATTTTTTTTGTACATTTCATCAGCCTAAACTTAATGATAGCACATTTATTTGATGTGTATTGCAAGAAAGCCAAATAAAGATACAGTTATCATACATTGAGTAAGAGCTGGCAAGAATACAACAACGCATGGTTACGGCTAGTGCTGCAACTAATGATTATTATGCCCCCTGATATGCCACTCTGCCCCCCAGATATGTCTTACACCCCCCAGTTATGCCTTATGCCCCTATATGCCCCTATATGCTACTGTGCCCCCTGATATGCCTTATACCTCCTGATATGCCACTCCGCCCCCCAGATATGCCCTATACCCCCTATATGCCACTGTGCTCCGAGAAGCAGAGATTGTCTGCGTGCATCGCACAGATGCCCACCAGCTGCCAGAGAGGAGGATCCCAGGGCTCCTGTAGCGCTGTGGGGGATCTGGGTCTTGGTGTTATAGTCACTATAAGACGGGGGTATTTTTCAGAACTGAGAAAACCTTCATCTAATATTCGATAAAATCGATTCAACTAATAGATAATGAAAATCATTGAAAACGATTATTTATCGATTAGTTGTTGCAGCCCTAGTTAAGGCAGCTCTCTGGGACAGGATGGAGCTAGTCAGACCTTTTTTAAGGGACTGTGACTACAAATTGTGCATGTCCTTCTTATATGTACATGGCTTGTGCACTAAAGTTATATATATGATAGGCCGTGTGACATTGATAAATAAGGTTATGCATTTTTTATGTATAAACATTCTACCTCACAACGTAAGCTATCATATTAGATGTAATTTTCGGTATCCACAAGAAAATAAATCATATAGTTGTATAGCAGTCTCTGTGATGGTACTAAGAGTACCTGCAAATATGAGCTGTTAGAGAAGAGCAAAGTGGAACTGACACTGTCACAGCTTTTAGAATAAAGTATATTCATGAAGTAGGTTGTGTTTTTTATTTATAAACCAATCTAATAATTGTGGAGATATTTAAAGTTAATCTGACGGAAGCTGAGATCAGTAGCCCAGAGCAGCACAGCCAGCTGTATCGGATCATTTTCTTGTCTTCAAGTTCTCTCATTTTCCTCCACAACAACCAGCTACTTAACAACAAGACAGATATAACTTAATAGGGATACATAATCAAGCAGATGTTTGGAGCAGAAAGATATAGGATCTCTCATGGCATAAAATAACCAAACTATATTTCTTAACACACCTTCTGTGTTAAGAAATATAGTTTGGTTATTTTAACATGTAAACACACCTATAGGGGTTTATTATCTCTAAATTGTAGGATTTGGGAACAAGTGACAGACCCGGTTCAATCACATATTATAGCACAATGAAAAAATATTATTAAGTAAAGATTAAAATATACCCCCTATTAGGAACAAAATGTGGTAACACCAAGACCATGTCTAAAAATGTCTGGGTTTTTTTTTTGGTAATCAAGGGAAAAATGGACACCAAAAGACTGCATAACAAAACAAAGCCGATATAAAATCCATATACTTTGGCAGCCAGAAGATGAACTAATCTTACCTTTGTCATATATTTCCTTCAAGACACCTCTTTTTATAAGTTCCTCTCTGCTTTGCCTCATTGATATCTTCCTTTCCAGCGCTGGTAAGAAAAAAAAGGTATCAAAATTGAATAAAATTTTCATAAATAGTGATAAGCATTTTTATTGTTATGTGTTGCTCATGCTATCTTGTATTTTGCTAGTCACCAGAATTAGGAATCTGCACTCACTCCCCACAGGAACTCAGGTGCTTAGCTGTGCCAGGAAGGGCCAGCTCCCCAGTAAATCAAAAATAGAAGAAGGCTCCAGGCACGCAGGGGTTCCATCAGACAGATTTATTGTAGGAAACAGACAACAACGTTTCGACCTCACAATGAGGTCTTTATCAAGTTAACCACACAAGTAAAAAGTGAAGGTTTAAATAGCACATATCAATAAATGAATAGCCAATCAAAAAGCCAATCTAATCTGGCACCATGTGTAGTATAATTAGTAATCATGTATTAACATAAGCAAATATTCAAAAGTATACATTGCATAATAAATGATACTTACAGATGTTAAGAGACCAGTGACAAATAAAGAAATATATTAAGATTCATATACATTAAATAACCAAAAACAATATATTAAGAAAATACCCATAAAGTGTGTGTAATCAGTGTTAGTAATGATCAGATCAGTAAGTCCAGTGCGTATAGAGGTTGGATTTATGTTTTGAAAATCTATCTTTAAAACGCTGTGTAGTTTGTCCAACATATGTAATTCCACTTTTGTGGTATATATTTTAAAATGTCCTTGTGGTTTAGTATATGTTGGACAAACTACACAGCGTTTTAAAGATAGATTTTCAAAACATAAATCCACTATACGCACTGGACTTACTGATCTCCCCATTCCTGCACATTTCAAAGAGAAGAGACATAATATATCACAACTAAAGTTTCAAATTATTGATATGGTGCCAGAATCTATCAGAAGGGGAGATAGGGTGAAAAAATTATTATATAGGGAGGCGTTTTGGATTAAAGAATTGGATACCATCTTTCCTAGGGGTCTTAATTATGAATTTGACTTGATGCCTCTTATTTGATTTTATTTAAAATTTATGTTTTTTCTATAGTCTTCATTTTTTTATGATCAATTTCTATTTTCTTTTTCTTTTTTAGATTCAACTTCTTTACTCTCTGCTCTACATGTGCTGATGTCGTCTTATATTAGTTTCAGACCCTCATAATTCACATGATTTCATTGATAATTTAATAGCACTGTGTCACTTTAAGGGATTCTGTGCAAAATAAAATTTTCTCTTTTTTAAAATACATCACTGAATGTGCTACACTTTTTTGCTAACCTCTATTAACAATGCACTTTATTAACTTTTTTAGAATTGGTTACTTTTATATCTACTTTGCACTTTATTTGATCGTGTCACATTACAATATACCATTGTATATTAATCTAATTTATGGTGATTTGGCCATTTCTTGGTTTTTGTAAATATTCAAGTTTTTTTATCTATATTATAAGAACCAGTGATTTCTATATTTTTATTTTTTTATTTGTTTTATTCACAATATGTGTCACATAACTATCTATTTTTTCACAATAGATCGTTTTTAACATTTGTCTGGTCTTTATGAGTGCAGATGGCGATCTGATGATATATGCACTTGGTAATGTTATTGCACTTTATGAATACACCTGCACTATTTTATCAAAGAGAATGCTCCAACGCATGCATGGAGTAAGCTTGCGCATGCGCAGAGCGTCACCACGCTTTACTGCTGACAAATACTTGCCTTTTCTTCTTATTTTAATCAACATTTTTGCTTTTGTTGATTTGATGTTTTGGTTTGATTTAATTAACATTTTTTTGGAGTATGAACACTGATTGTGTTTACATGGAACTGCACTAGTTAAATCTCTAAGTGTCCATTACTAACACTGATTACACACACTTTATGGGTATTTCCTTAATATATTGTTTTTGGTTATTTAATGTATATGAATCTTAATATATTTCTTTATTTGTCACTGGTCTTTGTTAACATCTGTAAGTATCATTTATTATGCGATGTATACTTTTGAATATTTGCTTATGTTAATACATGATTACTAATTATACTACACATGGTGCCAGATTAGATTGGCTTTTTGATTGGCTATTCATTTATTGATATGTGCTATTTAAACCTTCACTTTTTACTTGTGTGGTTAACTTGATAAAGACCTCATTGTAAGGTTGAAACGTTGTTGTCTGTTTCCTACAATAAATCTGTCTGATGGAACCCCGCCTGCGTGCCTGGAGCCCTTCTTCTATCTTGTATTTTGCTGGCCAAAATGTTTGCATGTGTACCGATCAAATTGCTTATCTACATTCATTATTTCCTTAATAGTTCTCTGTGCATGAATGCGCATGACAAATACACCATAGACACGAAAAAATATATCACAAGTAGCTTTGGCTTGATTTTCTTAGCTACGCCAACATTAACTTATTTTTTCAAAGATCTATAGATCAAATCATGAGCTTGGCATAGAACAACTGTTGCTATTAGCTGTTAATTTATGGATACTGTATAAACATGTTTAAATTAACACTCAATGAATCCGTTTAGATTCAACAGACAAACGTAGTTATTTCATTCCAACATGGCTTGGGTTACAATGCAAAAAAAGGCCCATGCAGGGAGCATAAATATGTCCTTGCCTTATTAGTTCATATATCTATTTGCTACTGTGCCATCTTCCGAATAATAGCATTTTCAGACAGGTAAGCAGGCATGGAGAGAAACAACGGGATGTTGTCAGCAGCCTTTCATTCACAGATGCTGATTTTTTTGTGACAAAATAAATGATAATCACTTCTCAGAGATCACAATCAGATACTGATGACTGGCACAACCCTCAGAAAAGGGCTGATAAAGAGCTGTAACAAGACTCATTGAGGTGCTTCTCAGCAAGTGAGATAAGGTATCTGGCATCTGTATAAATAAGGAATGAGCTTCTGCGACACATCAGGGGTTCTGCCGAACAGGATGAATGAGACACACGGATGTGATAAACACCAGTATGTGACAGCCACACATATCAGGCAAGAGCATAGCACATGAAACACCAGAATGAGATCCTACAGAACATTTATTTAAAGAGCAGCTTTAAAGCACAGGTGTGCTATTACTGTAACGTAAGGAAGGAAAAGTGTATACTTTTCAACAACAAAAAAAAAGCTATTAAAATACAAGATGTTTTAGATGAAATTAAATCATACAAGAGGTTTTAGATGTTTCAAGATAAAATTATAACATCTTTTTTTTACATACAATACAGTATTGTAATGAAATTGTATTTCTTATTACGTCTTTTTAGGACTGCTTCCTCAGTGAACTAGTAACACTCCGACAGAGACGATAAGCTGGGCTTTCTGCATGTCTCAATGTGTTTGTGCCTACTGCTCGCCTCCACTGTTAAGGCGGACGGTTATCACAGCCCTGTCTTATAACATGGCCAAGTACATTGTCCATTTGCAAAAATCTTGATGGAGATCCCAAAAGCTTACGTGATATATTCTTTTTCACCATTAAGAGGCTAGCTCTGTCAGAACTATGGCCTTTGGCTAGTGGTATTTAAGGAAAGATGGAGAAAAAAGTAGACTTGTCGAGGAAAAAAAAACAAACAACTTTAGTTTAATACAACATTTACAGAATGGCTTAGCTTGACTTCTGTTGTCACACTGTGATTTAACACATAGAATGAAATACTACGGATCTGTAACTACCTCCAATACAGAACACTATTCATTTACACCCTCGTCAAGCTGACTGATTTAGAACACAGTCGTTACTACTTGACTATATAAAGCATGCTACCGCTTTATAGAAACACATTCTTTACTGCTCTAGGTTAGACACCTCCTCATCTGAAACCATGGATTATCATTATCACTCCCAGCACTGCCTATCTGTGTTTTCTATGCCTTTTAAATATGGTAATCAAAAGGTTTACTTAAGATGAAAGTCAAATAACAGCAGATGTAGGGCAGAGAATAGACAGACTATACCAAAGGCATGCCACGTAAATCAGAGCACATTCCTAGGAAAATCAAGCTGTTAATCTTCATGTTTAATTATTCATTTTTATGTAGCTCCAACAGCTCTACACCAAATAGCTCATTTTCAAACCACCCAACCCATGATCTCTGTAATATATCTACTAAGGCCTGCACAACTAGAAACTTTTTAAATGTTCTGAGCCAGAAGCTCTTTAAAATATTAACCTTGAAATAAGTCATTGCAAGTTTCCTGGTGGAAACTAACCAACTGTTAATAACTTGTTCTGGCCCCAGTCTTCCTTATAACTATAGCTCATAAGATGACCTCAACTGAGACAGGATGGTGTGAAAACTTTGAAAGGTTTGCAGATCTGCAATGTAAACCAGAAACACGATAATTAATCACTACTAAGTGGCGGATTGAGATTGTTACCATTCATCACTCCTGGTAAAATGCTATAACCTTTTATACCTTAGGTCAGGTCTTGACATGGTTTGCCAGAGTTCAACCAATGTTTTATTACAACTAGTTTGCTAGAAAGAAAATCAACATTTCTACAATATTACAATCAGAATTTGAAAACTCAATTTGCTATTAAAAGATTATATTGTGGGAGGTGCAGCTGGAGATATTTTTCCAACAGCTTTCACAGTTCAGAATAAAAAGATTAGTCCTTCGCACTGTCTGTCACCTAGATGCAGAGCCACTGGGATCCCATTATCAAAACACACAAGGAATATTGGATATGGGTACTTTAAAATGGTTTAGATTTACTAGTGTTGACCAGCTGTACCTAAAGTGGGATCACACACACCTTGTCGGACAGTTATATACACACTCTACCAGTAGGTAGCATGAAGACCCAATGGTTTAGTTTATAGTCACTGAATGTATGCCTTTTTGGTTTCGCCTTTTTTTCAGTACTACAATTGATGGTAGGGACAACCCTATTGAGGTGTAATGGTGGTCCTCTCTATAGTTTATAACAAACAACAGCTTATAGTAAAAAATATACAGATGAGATCTCTATTCAGTGGTAAAACAACGGAGCATGTGACACATAAAAGATCCCTGATGGTCAGATGAACACTATTGGGTTTATTGATTAAGCAATCAAGTATTACAGGAGAGTTCAGCTTAAATGTCATATGAGCTTAATTGTCAAAAACAACAGGATCTGTTGAAAGTCTGTAGCCAAGCAGTCCCTTGTAACGAGAACTGTTCATGGATGGCTGTGAAAAGCCTGTCCAATCCCCCCCCAACATGCAGAGGATACAGACAACATTCTTTACTTATATTGCTCACTACCACTGCAATTGCTTATGTTCTTGTCTCATGGCAATTGAACTATTACAGTATCTAAGATTAGTAGAACAAAAAGACCACTGGGTAACAGACAGAAGGAACAGTGTGCAAGACGTTGAAAACGGGTTAAAGGAAAAAAAAAGGAACGGTCTCCCAAGTTCCCTGACAGTTATTGCTGGCTCCTATGATTTAACTCAGTTATGTCCCACTGCTGCTTAATCAGAAGTCCTCGTTCAACGTGATGAAGCTGCTTAGTAAATAAAACTCATTAGTCAGTTTGATTTTCCAAGGCCAAAAGCCTGTGTTTTCTGTATGTATTCTAAAAAGGCAAAGAGAGTCATTTGCATATCTTGTTCACACAGCCGATCTATCTACTCTCACCTTCTTTCAGGCTTTTTTTCCACAACCCTTTCAAGTCCCTTTCAACGGCAAGCTTAATTATCCTGGTGCAGCTCCCCTTCTATGTGGAGAACAGACTGATAAAGAAGTCACAAAAGAGGGTCACAGCTCTTTGTATGTGTGTTTGTTTCCAGAGCTGAGAAGAAACAGTTTGAATGTGTAGCGATAAAGAAAAAAAAAATAATAGGCAGATATATCCTGTAAAAGAACATGATTTTTAACTCAATTTGCCTTTACTGCCAAATGGAGAGGTGAAGCTGATACTTTCATTGGGTCAGCACCCAGGTTTTTCTATGTTGACCCTCTAATAGGACATGGACATGTTGACCCTCTAATAGGAAAGTGATGTTTTCCTTTATGAAATCTTAATTAAACCTTATATTAAAAACCTGGTTCTTGGCCTATCTTGGACTATTTATCGTCAACCCCTTCTAGATCACTCTGATGGTGTCCACAGATTTAGAGATTTTTCCTTTAAATCTCATCTACTTATGGTCCCCTTAAGAAATCAATTATGCCTTTGTGATATCCTTACTCACACAGCACTGCCTATACTCAATCGGTAGCATCAATCTACTCCCACCGCTAGCCCCAAGTATTACATTACCTGCTTCCTCAATCAATTCTCCCTTATAGGTACCTGACCGGAATAAGGTCCAGTGCTTGGACTGTGTTCACATAGCGAGGAGTCACACAATGGCCCTTATTTCTATGATTAATGGCTTACGATTTCGCAGTTACAGTAAAGAGCATTATCCCCAGTGCTACTAGCCTGCAGCATAATTATTGCACACACACAGCAGATAGAAAACAATGCATCAATATGTCAATAACTCTTAATAGAGAACACACCAGAGGGTGGGAAACAGAAAATGCTATCTAGAAAATCATCCAACTGCTTTCTTTTTTGCAAGGGTAAATACAGTTAATATTGTAATACTCCAAAATTAAGAAGTATTGAAGATGGGAAGGCGTTAATGTGCAATGTTGTAAGCGTCCTTAAAGAACTGGGTCTTGAGGGATTTTTTGAAGGAATAAAGGCACGGAGGAAGGCGGATTGGCCTGGGGGAGAGCATTCTAGAGGATAGGGGCAGCCCTTGAGAATTCTTGTAAGCGTGCATGAGAGCTAGAGATCAAAGGAGAGGATAGAAGGAGATCACCGGAAGAGCGGAGAGACCGGTTAGGAGTGTATTTAGAGATGAGTGAGGAGATGTAGGAAGGGGAACCATTGTGAAGGGCTTTGAAAGTAAGAGTAAGGATTTTGAAATGAATCCTGAAGCGCACAGGCAGCCAGGGGAGAGAGACTGACAGAGGGGAGAGAGACGTTAGTAAAGCGATGAGCGAGGAATATAAGTCTGGCAGCAGCATTCATGGTGGATTGCAGAGGGGTGAGACGGTTAAGAGGGAGACCAGCTAATGACAGATTTACAATAATCAAGGCGGGAGATAACAAGGGCATGTATGAGAGCCTTCCTAACACATCCTGTGTTAGGAAGGGACGGATGCGGGCAATGTTTTTAACATGACCCTCTAGTTTTAGACTATGACCTCTTATCAGCCTAGCAGGATAAAAGATGAAAGGAACTCCATCACTAGATTACTAGGGAATATTAATGTAGTTTAAACACTTTGTTAATGAAGACTAGTTGTCCTAGAACAGAAACATAGACCAGCCATGCAGTGGGTCTGTCTTAACAGGAGCCTGAGAGGTGTCAGTAACTTTTGAGTTAGGGGACTTTAAATTGCATTAAAGTTTTGCATAAGATGAGTATGTCCTATTCAAAACCTAAAAGCTTTATGGGTTATTTGTACTTTAAGACAATCATACAGGCTATGAACATTGCACAAAAAATATAGTGTAGTACAGTTAACATTCTTTCCTGGGGTGCTATAAATATATAAAACATCACTGCTGAACCGATATTATATAATTCCAATAGTCAATAAAAATAAATATACCCTGCATTCCTGCTATCACATGGCACACTTGTGCCACCAAACTTTTTATTTAATTTATTGGGACACGTACCTTACTTTGAAGGTATATAAAATAGATATCTTCATATACTATATTATTTAGCACATACTAAACTGTAGTCACATATTTTCTGATTGGTATGCAGACATTTGGTTTCATAATATAACCATGTTTTCATTGTCATGTTTCATAAATACTTTTTATTATATCTTCTTTATTCACACACACACACACACACACGGAGGAGGAAGAAGAAGGAGCAGAAGAAAATATGTAATCTCCCATCTGCCTGAATTCTTAGAAATGAAGATGCCGTGATAACCATAGTCCTAGTAAGTCATAGACACAGAACTAATAATAATAATGAATAAATGTAAGAAGCGTTCTACAGACAAGTCAATAGCTTGTTGGCGAGATTAGAATTCTCTTCATGTCCTGCTGCTGTATGTGGACAGTGGTCTTCCAAACTATATTTAAACCGTGATTATCCTAAATGAAACAACTAGACCCGTGCAAGTGTCCAAGCAAGTACATCCAAACATATTGAATTGCATTTCAGGAAGTGACAGCAATAGACTTGAGACAAAGCAGCTGTTGGAAAGACCAGACCATCTGAGTGCTTGGTATGTTGTTAATCCACATAATGGTCACAGTTTACCCAAGTTACCCCTCTCAAATTAAATTAACATAATGGTTATCTTCCGGTTATAACATGACACTCAGATGATGTGACATCTACTGTAAATTAGGTAACTGTTTCTTACCATACTTGGCCAGCATCATGAGCAAAGTTCAGATCAGTCCAAATAAGACAGAAGACTGGGCCTGATTTCCTCCTGTTGGTTCTCTTGCCAAATGCCCTGAATCACTCACTCCACAAATAGCAAAGGGGCAATGTTGTGGGAGGAAGGCCCAGTGATAACACAAAACCATCTGTGTACTGGTAATATAACATGATATTACATCATAGATGATGCTGTGTTCAAAGACCCACTAAATGATGTGGTTCACCCATTATACAGACATGTTAATCTTTAGCGGAGATGATGTAGGTGCAATCCTAATTCTTCCCCTCTGGTTTAAACACCCCTCAGGTACCAAAATGGCAAACATGTGGTACACTTCTTGTTAGAGCAAATAATTTATTTTTTACTGGTTTTTTACACTGAACCAATATTTACAAATTAGAGTAAGTCTGTGATATGTTGTCATGGATTCCATATCATCTAGCAGCACACACTATTTAGATGGACCAATGAACGGTTTTAGACAGGTGACACATAGACAATGCGCACCATCATGTTCTTTACCGTAGCAATTAGAATTGATGAGATGCTCTGATCTTTCCAAATGACTCATAGCTTGATCCCAAGAGTTCCTCAGACCCACCTGTGAAGACCTGGACCCTAGAACCACAAGTACAATAAAACAAAGATATCCCAGCTCTGGGAAAAATCAGAACATCACAAATCAATTTCTTTTTAGTTCAGATCCCTACCCCACAACCTAGTTACTTATTATTATAAAAACACAAAAAAGGTTCTGTTGGTATGCTCTTACTTTACAGAATTAAGTGTATTTCACACTTGCATAGTTCTTTGCTAATAATTTTGGGGCATCATGGATCCTGTGATATCTAAAGCAACTTCTTGATCTTATTAAATGGTAGTACCATATAATTATTTTAGTATGGCTAGGGAAAGACCTTGACACGTTGATATGTACAGTATACAAGAGTTGGAGAGATTAAACACTGGAGTGCCAAATAGGAATATGTGAATAACCAAGTCGCTCTATTTTATCTTGGCTGATAATAAAGGCATGACAGGAGCAAGTTATCAACTTAACTATTTTTTTTCTGTCTTCCCATGTTGGTCCGTATAACAGCTCGCCTGTGAACTTGAATGTTTAAAACCTATGGGAGAAACACATAATGCCCAAATCAAGTAAAGCTTTGGGTTAAATAGTTCTGTAAGCATCAAAGTTTAACCTAGCTTATTTTTCCTAATTAAACTTTTACCACAGTGAAACCAATGCCACTTTAGAAAAATTGATTCACTCCCAGAATCTTAAAATGAAAATAAAAAAAGGCATAAGGAAATTTCAATGTATCATTTGTAACATGAGAGAGTTGGTAACAGGTCTGAATACTTCCAAGGCACAGTAATTGAAAGCTCCATGGAAACCCTGTAGTTATTATTATATTTTTCATAGTGCTTACAATTTACACCATGCTTTCCACAGTAGATGGATAAGAGAAACTCAAACTTGTGAACAGAGGCAAAGAGATACAGAAAGTAAAGACAGAACCTTTCACAAGGAGAAGGGAGAGGGGTTCAGAGGTAGTGGAGATACCTAGTGAGGTTTGGAGAAGATGCACATCAATTAGACAGGTGATATAAATGGATGAAAGAACTCTTGGAGGCAAGAGTTGAGCAGGCTAAAGGCATCATTGACAAGATTAGTTTTTGGGTTTGCCATGAATATTGCAAGGGAGAAAGCTGGTGGTTAACGTTTTCATTTATCTATCAAGTACCACCATATTACACATAGATGGCCATTAGTGGTATGACCACACAATGAGCATGCAATTAAATAGTGATCAATTGCTCCATGCCTGGCGTGTAGAGTTTTTTTGAAGTAGCAATGGCATCCCAAATTCGAAACCGCTAACATGCTTACAAAGATACGAATCCCTTGTCTACCCATAGTAACCTCTTGACTGGCTTCATGTTTTTGAAACATGAACCATTGGAAAGCAAGAAGATAACCATTTGGTTATTAGTAATAGTATCTATTTAGATTAAAATATATTATTTTCTAGGTCCACACATAAAAATCCTGTATGGGACATTAAATTCAATTGAAAGGTCTTCCGTTGGATAGCACACTGAAAATAAACGATCAATCGAACAAATAGGTTGGTTTATTT
>VKOC01000006.1:27027509-27058014 GCA_009364415.1 Spea multiplicata
AAAGCAGGGAATGATAATGGAGGGAGTGTATATTTCGCCTTATATTTTGCAGGGTGGTTACCCTCAATAGTTTACTAACCCCAGGGAGATGTATTGTTACAAATGCAATTATTAATGTCTGTTGTTATTTGTGTGTTTTGGGTCCCTGGGGTGGAGCATTTGGAGAGTAGGGCGGGCCAGTGCTCCACTCCACAGTTTATGAGCAGCCGAAGACCAGCAGGTGGGAATCCAGTCCGGAGATTATCGGATACTCTCCTAGCACTCACCTGTATCCACTAATGAATGGGAGAGGCAGTTAAGTAGCCTCCTGGTCTCAGAGCAAGACAGAGATCATTTGGCTCCCTGAGAGAGAGGGAGAGAGCTGCCAAAAACACTGACTGCTGCAATTATTGCATATACTTTGTTATTTTGTTGTTGGGAAAGGATAAGCCGTCCAACTGTAGTTAGGTTGGAGAACCGTGTATTAGTTAGTGCTCACAAGAGCGAGGCTTTTTGTTTTGGTTCGTTTATTTTCTGTAATGCCTGTGGTGATAAAATAAAAACAGGCCCAGCCTTTTATTTTACCCTCCTTGTGTCTGAGACGTCTCTGCAGCCTGGAAGACGGTGTGTAAGTAAAGATTCCCGGACAGAGTACCAAAGTAAAGCGGTATTGTGTCACAATACATACATACATACATACATACATACATACATACATACGCATTTGTTAAAGTATGATGCGAGGATGCCTTTGAAAGATGTACCTTTGTAAGCTGGAAGCAGGTAAGCAGCCCGCAAAGCACTTCTTAAACCACAAGTCATACGGAAGCTTGTCTAACATATTGCTTGTCTTGAGATGAGTCACGATTCTGTTATCTTCTAGGTTAAGGTAATGCTCAAATGATTTCTGCTACAAAAGAAAAGATAATAAAACAGATTACACAAAAACATATTGTTGAATGTAGCTTGTTTAAAAAAGGTCACATTGGATACCCTGCTGATATGTGAAAACATGTAGTTAAAGTGCTAGCTGTCAAGCACTGCTTGCTAAAGGCAGAATTATTAAGACAAAAACAGTGAAGATAAAAGAATGTTTGCTTCATTGACCCCTTCACACGGTTAAAATGGACGTTGGTTACACTTAGAAACACTGATCTTTTAGTATCTTGAGAGCAGCTGATATCTCATGCATGTTTAAATTATCTCACTGGTTTATTATTATTTTGTTATACAGCACCATCATATTTTGCATTGTTGGTGTGTTTTTTACCAGTTCTTCTGGGAAACTGGCCAGCTTTTCTTTTATCCTCTCAGTAAAGTAAAACCTCCTTACATTACCTCTAAGCCTCCAACCCTCTAGTTTTAAATTATGACCATTTGTTCTAACATTTCACCTCCTTTGAAATAAACTTCCCTCCTCTTAAACCGATTAAGGTATTTAAATGTTTCTATCACATCACCTTCGCCTCTTCTCCCCTCCAATCTGTACATATTGAGATCCTTTAGTCTTTCCTAATAACTTTAATCCTGCAAACCATTCATCATTTCAGTAGCCCAAACCTAATATCTGTATTGACTCGAGTGGATGATGAAATATCCCTCTAGGGCTAATAGGCTGGTGGGGGGCAGATTTTTGTTAAAAGAAAACAAAAGAAGAAAGTGACAAAATACACTACAGATGTAATTTATAAGAATGGACGCGTTATTTCCTTAATTTTTTCATGATTGGTGGCACTATTGCTTTTACATATGCAAAGGCCTGGTCTTACCGGGAATCATACGAGAATCGCTCTTTATGCAGAGACTGCTTGGAAGGGAAACACTGATAGGTGCACACTTACCAGCTGATTCTGTGAATCTTTAAACTTTGTATCTAAATGATTAACAAAGCTTTTGATCAACCAGTAACAGTCCATATCATCATCTACCATTTCTTCCATACTAGCCGCTACTGCAAGAAAAAAGTCATCTTCTGGCTCCTGAAACACAAAAATACGCTTTGCTAATAACAATCTAGACCATCCGAAAACACTTATTTTTTTTAAGCTACAACACAAATGCGGCTTAGAAAAATAGGACATTTAAAAGTTTTCAGCTTGATTTGCTGTACATAGATCATTTCCGCACCAGAGGATAAGCTTGACTGTGAGGCAGCTTGCCGGTCTCCAGATGATGCATGTGGAGGAACACCTCGCTCATGGGAGTAGACTCATCAATGAAACGGATAACTTGCAGGGCATGGTACACATCGCTGTACTGTTCCTTCCTATATGACATCACCCTGGAGTGAGTCTCTTGATGAGGAGGCAAAATTCCTTTAACAAATACAATAAAGAAAATGCATGCATTCAGTATTTAATATACAAATATGTAAAATGAATATGTGGTCCATGCGATCACCTCCTTGTTCCATGTGATCCTCATTTCACCTTCACTACACTTAACAAAACCCACACTTTAGCAGCAGAAAAATAATACCGATGGCCACTCTGTATCTCAGTTCCAAAAGATCATACCCACAAGCAAGAGGTGCAATACCTAATAGTACCTTCCAAACAAGAATCCGGTACATGGATGGGAGAGGAAACCTCTGAGTAAAGGTGCACAGCTTCTCAATATCTAAAAGAGAGAACATGTATAAATAATATGAATGTTGTGTGTATATTTATTTACCGTGTGTGTGTGTGTATATGTACCTTACCCACCTAAGCGGTCATCTTTTAATAAAATCTCTAAGGACTTCTTCTCTTCCACTCCTCGGAATCCAACTTTTTCATAGTAGACCGAGCGAAAGTTTCGCTGAGAATCCTCCGACGACATTCTTGCAGGGAAAATGAATAAGATATCTCACTGGCTAAAAGAAAATATGTATATTGATAATATATCACCAGTCTGCAGGAAATCAAACCAGATCTCAGGGGCTAATAGTTGAAGCAACGTACGTTAATAGTCCTTTAAGAGCAAATATGAGATGCACCAAAAGCTTAAGCTTTTATACAATTCTGCATGATGAGGTACCAACGTATTCTGGAACAAGGAACAGAGGCAAGTGCTGGCATCCAGTCATTACTTTTTTTGGCTAAACAAAACAAAAAAAGTAACTTTCACTTTCATTTTATTCTTCTGAAGCTTTAATCTCACAAAACAAAATAGCTTGTTTTCTCTTTTTTGTCAAAAACAGCCCATCAGTGCTTTGGAAGGGATGTGGTCTTATGTGCAAAATAAAAGGATCACATAAGGCTGTGTTTATTAATATAGATTTTAAGTGGATTAATTAACAGAAGAAAAAAATATAGTCTTGTCATGTTTACTCATTTTTGAAATTTGCAGGGTCCTAGACACTTTCTATACACACACACATTATATATTAAAAAAGAGAAAGCTCCTTGCATGATTTATATATTTATATATGTCCTATTACGCCAAACCGTTAAAGGAAAACAGAAGTGAAAAGAACGGTAGTAACACCATGTAACGGCACCAATCCCGGTGCCCATAAGGTAGTAATCCGAGCACACCGCCCTCACCGTACCCGAGACTAGAGCTTGTAGCTTAGAAAAACTACCGATCGCTTCCTGGCTGTGACGTTTCATAACACCAGCGACGGATCCTGGCAAGGGTCAGACTTACTCCTTTAGCGCTCAGTTCATTCGCGTACGCGAAAACATTGTCACAGAAGTAGGAGCTAACCTGGGAGGTCAGGACGTTGCTGGGGTTGATTTGCCGTTTTCATTTTGTGTGTAGTATGCATGTTGTAGTCTATAAATACGCTATCCCCTTGGCCGCTCTGATTTAAATGATTTGACACACTGCTGGAACCCTGTGTTATAATTAGTATATAATAAAAGTAGTATTTAGGGAAACACAGGATGGACAGGATATTTATTGTATGGCCCACCAGGAGGGTTTTGGGATATTAGATAAGGCCTGCCACTCTATGGTGGGCCTGGGTGACCTGCTGGTAACACCTGCAGTTAGTGGAATGGAGAGTGTAGAGATCGTCTGATCCAGCATGCAGGAAATGCATGTGATGTGACTTGAGACAGTACGAGAGGTCAGATAATCTCTACACTCTAGCGGCTTTTAAAGGGGTGGTCGCATGGGTCGTTTTGGGGGCTAAGATGGCACAAGCAAGCTGTTTGGGGACAAAGTTGGCACTGATAAGCTGGGACTGTGGAACATGTTGCTTGGTGAAGTTTGGGGGGACCCTGTAGTTTCTAGTCACATCCCTGGATCAGTTACATGACCTGGAGTATATATCCATATCAGCTTTTCGTGCTGAGCTATTTGATGCCAAGGACTAGAATTGTGATGGAATAATTATATCTTCCTGTATCTTCATACATTGAAAGAGTAGATGAGAGGGAGAAGTAATAAAACATTTTACTCTGTTCATATGTTCTTCCACATAGCATATCTAAAAAAAAAGACAGAAGCATTACAGTGCCTACTATTATTTATTGATTTACATAGGGCCTTCATATCCCCCAGTGCGATATAACTTAAACTTTAGAATATTATATGAAGTGTGGTGGATGTCACATCTTAGAAATCTCATCTAAATACTAAATTTTAATAATTCACTACTGGTGAACTAGGATAATAGAGAAACACATAAGGAAACCTACCGGTATATATAATATGTTAATGTGGGTATACGGTCTCTGAAAACCAAAGTCCAAGAGAATTAACACCACATTTCCAGTAAAAATGATTGGCTAAAATATACCTTCCCTTCAAACCAAATCCAATTTTGTTCTGTATTTTTGTAACGCACATTCCCTGATCATTATGAGAATTGTAAGCCGTTCCTGTGTGCTATAGTTGTATTCATATATGATCTGTTCCGAGAGTCAGCATAATAGGCATTAGGTCTATACATGTTCCAAGCTGTTATAATTGGTAGGAAAATCAATGTCTGATACTAAAGAAATTAGTAATATGGTTCCAACAATGACAGGAACCTATTAGGGAAAGTTGCTTATGTGCACCACTAGACATCTGCCACTAGGGGTAGCACTTGTCACACACAATGACTGCACTACTACTGGTAAAGTGATATACAATACATAATGAACTAGTCATATTACTTTTTTTTACTAAATTATCTTTTTGGCTAAATAACGTATATGTCATAATCTCACAAGGACAGGGCTTCTTCTGTAATATGTTCTATGTTGGTGTATGTTATTGTTAGTTCTAATTTTGTTATTTTTAATGTTATTGTCAATTTTGTATTATCTCACCATTTTAACAACTCCACAGAATTTGCTGAAGCCATTTGTTAACAATATTTAAAAGTGCCGCTTAAGTTTATTTTAACAATAAACATTATTTCCTTTAAAGGTTTCATCAAGTAAAAAGCTGTTTCTAACAGTCCCCCTCAAGCATACATTCCCTGAAAAAGTATGCTTTTTGACTGAAAATTTGAAATGATAGAACATGTATTTCTGAGAAGGTTCTAGACATTCAACACTTACATTAATGATGTTTTTAATGCTGCACGTTACAAAAGCATTGTACTTGTTCTTACTTTGTACCATACAGTTGGGTTTAGTCTGACAACCACTCACTCAAACACATACATACACACACACACACTCTATCTCTTAGACTCTCTTTTCCTCTCTCTCTCTCTCTCATAGGTGCCACTAACCATAGTTTACCCGATACTGACCCCAGTGTACATTGACATACACTCATGCTAACACTGTACACAAACACCTACCCATTGACACTCACACAAACACCACAGAGTGATACACACTAACAGCATTTGCTAACACACATGCTCATACACATAGACACGCTAATACTTTATGCCAACACGCTCACTCTATCACCATGCATTTACACATACAGTCATATACAAACGCTTACTGACTCACTCATCTCCTCTCCTTTTTCTCCTCCCCATCCTCATCTCACATCTCTTGCTGTCCACCCCGGCCGTACCTTGCGTAGAGACTTGTCTACAGTGCAGATCGGACTCTTGAGGTGTTCTGTTACTGAAAACTAGTAATTGGGACCCTGAGACTTAAGCAACACTAGCTTTGAGCATCTATAGCTACTTAAAAGGGGCTGAAGGAAGAGGATGAAGGCCCCAGAGACTCAGGGATGAGGTATACTTCAGCCTCTAAATCCTGATTCATGGATGCCCATCAAAACACTCAGGACTTTAGTCCCCTTAGGCCTACTCCTAGTGACGCACCTGGAATGCTGGGGAATGCCATTGTAACAAGGGGACAACTAAAACTTGTGCCCATTGTGCTGATGGACCTTTCTTTTCCATGTTGTCTTTTTAATGTTGGAAGTAACTGTGTGATTAGAACATATGGGTAAGGACATATTAGGCATTGCTAATGCCTATAAAAATTTATCATCTTTTCTTCTTGTTACATATCACAAGTGCCATTGTGTACAGTTATCCCTGTTGAATTTTTAAAATAAATGTTTGAAGCCCAGAATTAATATGTATTAAGGAAATTTTGGCTGTAGGATTCATAAACAAGTTTGAGGATGTCAAAGGCAAAGTAACAATATTCAGCAGAGCTTCTCCTTTATTGCCAAGTTAAACACACCTCTGTAACACTGACACCACCTACATCGCTTCCTATTAATGTTTGTTTGTTATCTGGAAATAAACCACATAGTCTTCCCATGGGCTTTATTTGGCAGAGAGAAGCCACTTATATTTTATAACAATAGCTTTGTTTCTCTTGTCTTGATCTGCCTCTGTAAGTGCTGCATGGCCATTACTTCTTAATTCCCTGAGAAGCTTCCAATCACGGGTCACGTGGAACAGTAAGCATGTGACTAATCCAGGAAATGATCTTGCAGCAGTAAATGCCAAAAGTAATTAAAATGCACAACGCTAATAGGCCACAGTTGCACGTTGGAATCATTGGTAGCAGAAGGACAGCTGGATTTCTCTAATTTCTCAAACTTTGTAGAAGACTTTAAGTTTTGTGAGTTATGACATGTTATGTATTTCCCATAGATTTGGGAAGTAGGAACCCCTGCTCCCAACACACATACCACACAACACTTCCCTTTTCCCAAAACACATCTTTTAATATGGGAACACCATTACATATGCCTATGAACACTGTAGACTAAATAGGCATGTGTAATGGTGCTCACATATTAAAATAAGCATTTACCTTATATATTTATTAAAGGAGGTGTTTTGGGTTTTTGGTCTGTGGATTTGCAATTTTCTTCTTCCGAAAGATGTTATATTTCACATATTGATATATTGCTGCTTGCTGATGTTAGGTTTTAGCAACCTCTGTAAGGTTAGGAGAAGAGAGATAATTTAAGGACAGGGAATTCATATGCTAGTTCTGTCATCTTTTGCCACATCTTTTGCCAGATGTTTTAGAATACCAATGAGACATCACAAGCTACAGTCGTGTGGAAAAGAAAGTACACCCTCTTGGAATTCTATGGTTTTACATATCAGGACATAATAACAACCATCTGTTCCTTAGCAGGTCTAAAAATAGGTAAATACAACAACACACGACAGTGTCATGATTTATTCAACAAAAATAAAGCCAAAATGAAGAAGCCATGTGTGAAAAGCAATGATGTAATATGTTGTAAAACCACCTTTAGCAGCAATAATTTTAACTAATCGTTTCCTGTATGACTTCATCAGTCTCTCACATTGTTGTGGAGGAGTTTTGGCCTACTTTTCTTTAAAACTTTGCTTCAGTTCATTGTTTTTGTGAGCATTTGTATATACACAGCTCTCTTAAGGTCCTGCCACAGCATTTCAATCAGTTTGACAAGGCCATCGCAACATCTTGATTCTTTTTTTTTTTTACCCATTCTGATGTAGATTTGCTGTTGTGCTTGGGATCATTGTCCTGTTTCATGACCCAATTTCGGGCAAGCTTTAGGTGTCGGAGAGATGACCCCACATTTGACTCTAGAATACTTTGGTATACAGAGGAGTTCATGGTCGACTCCATGACGGCAAGGTTCCCAGGCCCTGTGGCTGCAAAAAGAGTCCAAATCATCATACTGTATATATATATATATATACATACATGCTGTGTTTACTTTTCACCAAATGTGGTGCTGTGCATTAAGGCGAAATATCTCCAAAGGATATTGTTCCAGAAATCTTGTAAACCGTGCTGCCATGTTCTTTTTATAGAGAAGAGGCTTTTTCCTGGCAACTGTCCTGGTGCTGTCATAAACTTTAGCATGGCGAGGCCTGTAGCATCTGAGATGTAACTGGGATGTCCACTAGTAGGAAGACTGGCAATGTTTTTCACTTTTGAATAATCTTTCTCACTGTAGAATGATGGAATTTTTGGAAATTGCCTATTAACCCTTCCCAGATTGATGGCCAGCAACATTTGCTTCTCTGAGATCAGTCCTAATGTCTTTCCTCCTGGCATTGTGTAAACACACACCTCTATACTCCAGACTGGCAAACTGCTAAAACTTCTAGCTTTTATACAGTTAGTCACGCTTGCTGATGATCAATTAGTCAAGGGCATTTAGTTAGCAGCACTTGTCTGCTACTTAGCATCTTGATTACCATGATAGGAGTAGTAAGTAAGGTTACTAAGGATAGTAAGGTTGTACTTAGTTTTTCACATTCTTCTCCATTTTGACTTTACTTTTGTTGAATCAATAATGATACAGTGTAATATGTCATGTGTTGTTGTTCATCTGAGGTAGTATATAGTATATAATTCTTAGACCTGCTAAGGAACAGATGGTTGTTATTATGTCCTTATATGTAAAAAGAGGGTTGTATTTTCTTTTTCTCACGACTGTATATGTAGCTTTAATAGATTAATTTAGTTATGCTAAAGTACTGTGGAGGAGACTATTCAAAAGGATGCGTCATCAGATAATATTATATTTATACATCTTATACGAACATTGCTACTGTTTATTACAATATTATTACAATATTATTGTCAATTACTGGGTAGCGATGTAAATTAAATGAACATTTGTAAGGGAATTTTACATTCCACCATCCTTACATACATTACAAAGGGTCGACCTCTGATTGCTTCTCCTGCATTTGACCGGTAAGGTGTGCCTCATGTAAAAACCTGCTAAAAGGGGGAGATTTCTTGCAAGTGTTCTAGATTATTTTACTGTACATTATACATATGCAAAAAATATTATTAAAATATCAGTTATACATTCAGCAGGAGAGCACTTTATATATGCTGGTCTGCAAGGTTTGACATTTTATGTGCCCTGCAGAATGTGGGCAGAGAGGGGTTAAAAGGTTTGAACTAGCATGGATGCACTATATAGAGTGATTATGTGGAAGGCAGGCGTGCACTCCACTCTCCATGCCTGGAGAGTTCCTTCTACCTCTCAGGAATTTGTTCATATGAATTAAAAGTTTAGTTACTAAGAAGTAACCAAAACATCAAATTGTATGTATGTTTTTTATTTGTGTATGTATATTGATATGCTAATATATATGTAATTAATCAATTACGTTATCTGATCTATTTAATATATTATATGTTGTATTATTATTCCAAATTATAAATCTATTCCAAAGAATCTATGGGACAGCAAATAATCTGTGATAGCCATACACTTAATATATACTTAATATAACATTCCAAACTTCATGTTGAATATAAGAGTTTAAAAAGCAGCAACATTGATTTGCAAAAAATAAAAATCCTTTGACATAGAGGTAAGTGTAAAAATTTATTTGGTCAATGCTTTAAATCAATGTTGTCCAATTTGTTCAATGTTGGGGCTACATACCAATCAGGGGCTTAGATGGTGATGGTGGGTCGTTAAATGACTTAATGCAATAGAGCCTTTTTTTAAGCAGACTGGGAGTTATATAAAAATAATGATTGACATTTTCCAATAGTCTTTGATCTGCAAAGGCTTGATTGCCATCACAAACATACAATACATTCATTATTATTTTTTAAAAATGCCTATCCTCTGATACATTAATTAAACAGGAGTCGCTTAGCCTTTACTACATACTAATAAAAATATATTTTGTTGAACATGCACTTTAGCATGCAAAAACTTGGGCAACCAACAGCTGTTAAAATGACGGTAAACTACGGCTGCCATGATAACTCCAACAGCTGGAGAGCTGCAGGTTGTCGAATATTAAAGCCACACACCAACAACCCTGCAACTTTAAATTCAAACACCGAGAGTAGAAATACATTTTATAGACAAAAACATGGATGTTACACGTGAATTGCAATTGAACCTTTAATGCACAATATATAATGTAGCTCATTTTTTACCTTAAAAACTAGACTAGTTAGGGAGACACAATGAAAACGTAGCTAAAATAAAAGGAAGAATACCTTCATTCACAGCACATGCTTCCATAGCAAAATAGTGATAATAATAAGGCAACATTCTAATTGCTTACCAATGTCTAGAATGCAGGTCACGAACATCAGGGTTTGGAATTAACAGTGAATAAACCAGATTAAAAACTGTATTTTAATCCAAGTATTATAAAATACCAATCTCAGAGGATTTACTTCACTAATTAAAATGGCCAAAGTGTAACTTTGCTGATCATATTTTTATGGCTCACACTAGTTCATTTATCATTTTCTTGGATGTTGACTGGTGAATATTAACAAAATACCATTAAATTCTGAAACATCAACATTGTGAAGGCATATAAAAAAACCTCTACATGTATTAGCTAATACATTCTGTAAAGTGAAGCACCCACCCTTCCCAAAAAGCAGACTTATATGTTGCTGCACCGTTCCTTTTAAAGATAATCTATTGATAACCCTTGGAGACAAGGTTAGGTAACTATGCAGATGATTTCGAATAACCTGCTTTGCTTCAAATTTCTTCCTAGTATATTTTGAAAAATAGGCTTCTTGAAGGTTACACATGGCCACAAATTGGTTTTACTTAAAAATGTGAATGATAAATTTGGAATGTGTCTCTCTCTCTTTCTTATGTTTAATAACAAAGACTTACATGTTTTGGTTTAATTGGGGCAGAAAGGCTTAGAGCTGTTATGTCCTAACCTTAACAAATTATATTTTACTCCAGCAGTAATGTTACACATTAAATGTATCGACTGGACAAATAGGAAAGGGTACACAAAAGTAACAGCCTACACAGAAGAATTTTATAGACAGTTAAAATCTCAGACATTGTACTCCTCCAGTAACAATTACAAATTTACCTTTTTACCTCCAATATTGTATACATTTTTGACAACCCCCGAGCATAATGCTGGCACACGGTAGTATAATATTTAAAGGATGTGTGTGCATTTCTAATGATTTGCTCATAGTATCCAAATGTGACTGGCCATATCTATGGGGCCCAAACTTTGTTTTTGACCTTGTACCCACCAACTTAGAAAATCTATGTCAAACATGAAAACTCAATCCTGGGAAGGTTCAGAGCTCGGCCAATATAGCACACGATGTGTTAAAAAGTCACATATCGCAACATTCCTATATAAATAATCCATTCTGGCGTGTAGATCTGCAGTGATCAAGAGCTTTTTCTTAACTTACAAGGCATGTATATATCTCCGTGGGTGTATACCCCAGTAAAATACATTCAATAAAAGTTCACAGCTTATGTGCTAAGGAAAGAGAAGAATCCATTCCATTTCAAATACCACAATTATACAAAGATACACATATTATCATACATTTGCACCATCCACTATGGTGGTAGTTGTTTGGAATACCTTTCAAACAAATATTCACAAATATTAATTATTCTAATCATTGCCTGTTTGACGAAAGCTAGCAGTACAAAGACATTCTGCTCCTGCGCATAGCTTCGCTAATAAGGTACGCAGGGCTTAACTCTGGCTCCTCTGTCATTACCACAATATTCTGCCATTCACCAGTCTGATTAGATTTTTTAATGGTGTCTACGACACACAAAGCATAAAGACAGTCATCAAAAGTTGCAGCCATTGTAAGTGGCCTTCCATCCCATGTTCTCCTGTCATCCTGGTCTTGAAATGCTTGTCGCACAGCCTGCACCATCTTAATGGTCCCTCTGAGATATGGGGAAGGGATGTCACTAAAGGCCTTTTCTGGTAGAAGGGAGTTGCTGACAGGTGTGGAGTCTTTTAGAAGTAATTCACGTTCAGATGAACTGTTCCTCTGTCCATAAAGGTCTGTTCCCGTTACAATCAGCCTGCCAGCTGATCCAACAACAATAATATCCTGTTTGAATTCTCCTGGAACATTAAAGTTTAGAGTGACTGTGCAGCATACACCAGCCTCCAGAACCATTTGAAATGTGCAGAAGTCATCACTGGTTATCTGTCGTATACCCTTTATGTGATCTGTCTGTTTCACAAAAGTCTTGAGGAGCCCATGGACCTTTACTGCTTTCTGGTTGGTCAAGAAGGTTAACAGGTCAATGATGTAGCTACCAACAGAGTGCAGTCCACCTCCACCCATGAGATCATCACAGCTCCAGTTATACTTTTTCCCCAACAAGCTGCCACTGTGAACCTGCACTTCACAGACTTGGAGTTCACCAACATAACCCTCTTGAATCATCTGCTTCATCTTCACAAATGCAGGAAGGAACCGCAGGACATTTCCCATGATGCTCATGAGCTTGGGGTAGTAATGGGCAGCGGACATCATCCTAAAAGCATCAAGAGGTGTAGCTGTTCTGTCACAAATCACATTCTTACCAATACCTGTGTGGGAAAAAAACATATATCAGCAAAGCATATCTTTCACATTATTATATTTATTTACGACACTTCTGTACCAAAATATATATTTTTTCCTAAGAATTACCATTGGGTAGTGAATCTTTGATGAGTACTGAAAAAAGGAATAGAAATAAAACATAGTACAAAATAAGTTCGGACAAAATTTGTTCCTAGTTATAAATTTGATTTAGCATTTAACGTGAACTCTCTTAGAATATTTTTTTCCCTTGAGAAGCGCCTTGAGTAGCCTGCCAAATAACAACAACAACAAGAATCAATGTGTCAACGTGTACAGGTTGAGGCAGAAGATATATTGGCACAGAAGTCTCCCCATGCCAAGCTCCCTTATGAAGATGGAAGGTGGTGGCAGGGCTAGTTGAGTTGAAGGTTGATAGAGGTGGAAAAGGGTAGAAGTAAATGGTAAGTGGCTACAAAGGCAGCAAAGTTTTACCAGTTTGATGATCTGGAGCATTCAGGTGGGTGTTAAAACAATGGCAGAATGGAATATATCAGCAATGATCTTAGAGAAGCAATTGTTGCTGCCCATCAATCTAGGAAGACCTAAAGCCATTTCCAAACAATTTAAAGCCCATCATTCTACAATGAGAAAGATTTTTCAAAAGTAGAAAATATTCAAGACAATCTTCCCAGGAGTGGACATCCCAGCAAATTCACTCCAAGGTCAGACCGTGCAATGCTCAGAGAAACTGCAAAAAAAACAATTTTAGACTCTACAGGCCTCAGTTTGCATGTCAAATGTTAAAGTTACAACTAGAAAAAGACTCTTCTCTTTAAAAAAGACATGACAGCACGGCTTACGTTTTCAAAGTATAGTTCGGTCACTTTAAATGTGGCACTGTCATAAGATGCCATCTTGGCCACAAGTGAGTTTGTGAATTTTCTGTCTTGCTAGTTCTGCCCTGGTTCACCTTTTTTTGAAGGAACAGCAGCAGCTCAGCCAAGAAACAGTAGACCACGCACACTCTCAGAGTGGGCCTGCAGAGTGGTAAAGCACTTAGCATGTAAAAATATCTTGTCCTAGTCTATAGTATCACTCCAAACTGACCTTGGAAGCAATATCAGCATAAGCACTATGTGTCAGGAGCTTCATGAAATGGGTTTTCATGGCCGAGCAGTTGCACATAAGCCGAAGATCACTATGGGGACAGCCCTTTGCTGTTCCAGCATGATTGTGCTCCTGTGCACAAAACACAAGGTCCATAAAAGATATGGTCTGGGGAGTTTGGTGTGGTGGAATTGAAGTAGTCTGCATAGAGTCCTTACTTTAACATCACTGAACCCATATGAGATGAATTGCAAGTCGGCTCTTCATACAACATCAGTGACTGCCCTTACAAATGCTCTTTTGGATAAATAAGCACACATACCTACAGACACACAATCTTGTGGAAAGCCTTCCCAGAAGACTGGAGGTGGGGCAACTCCATATTAATGCCCATGATTTTGGAATGGGATATCCAACAAGCTAATATAAGTGTGATGGCCAGGTGTCCATATACATTTAGTCATAAAGTGTATTTCATTCACATGCAAATGAAACCTCCGTGCAGATGTCCACTGGCTGCCAGATAGTAGAATGCTGCCCCCCTCTAGCGCCCTGGGGTGATCTGGATCTTAGTCTTATAGTCAGTCCTCTATTTGAGGTCAAAAAATATTTTTTCTTAGAAACCTTGTCTTATATCTTCGAGCAAATACGGTATTGTCTTTTCTCAAGTTTTCATGTATGTCCTGAAGAGCTCATTGTGCAAGACGCTCTTTAAAAATTTAATGTCCAACCTAAAAATAACCTTTCCTTCATTAAAAGTGGTTCACATAGTCCAAAGTCTAATTTACAGCGTAGAAATAATGGTGGTGGTTAGCATCTGAATCTGGGGAACACTGCTTTAGTAATTCCAAAATGAATATGACATAAATAGCACTAAACATTAAAAGCAATTCCCAATAAAAAAAATGAAAACCACAGCTTGTATGGAGTAGCGTGTCAATAATAATAATAAATTATCTTAATGTCCCTACAGACTACATTTCTTAATCTGCTACTCCCAGAGGAACCAACAAGTAGCCATATCGCTGATGCCATTGTGTGTTGTTCCAAAGAAGCGAAGGTTAAACAAGTATGAACAAGTGAAGTGTGAACAAGCAAAAAGTCTCACTTTAGTTACATTTCAAGAGGAAACCCCCTTCGGCTAGCATTGAACTCCAATGCACGATCCTTAGCCACGAATGTCTTTATAGAGGATAAGCAATTGCGGTAAACATAACTAGGCTCGTACATTGTCACAATTGGAAATGGGTTATACAGACTATAATTAGCTACCTGCTAGATGCCAGCCAAGGTCAGGTTAAAGTAACAGTGGCCTATTTTTTGCCGTTTTAACACAAAGCAGTTTATTTATGGCATACAACATTTTAAGGCTTTTGTTAAATGTACATTCTGCCATATCATGCTATAAATTTCTATGTGGTGCATAATATTACAATTAATTAGGTTTGTGACTGTTTGCCACACTGTGCCTGTGCAACTTCACAGTGTTCAGCGCAGTCTTTAGAAGGAAAAGTGGGTAGTGACAGCTCTGCATATCAAAGGCACTATTTTTACTCGCTTATTAATATAGATAATTTTAGCCATCAGCTTCCTGCAGACCGCTTGCAGGCAACAAGTGTAAGTGCCGCTTCATTATTATCCTCCAATTATGAGTAGTTGATAAACAGTGCAATTACATCCTGCCGGAGTGAAATATAGCAGGAAACCGGCAGCAAGCTGTCAGCTATGTTTTAACACAGGCTAAATGCTACAAACTGGTTATTTGTAAAAAGACTTTAAGTTACGGATTAAGAGTATGTGACTCCCAAACTTGCTATTACCGCATCTTTTTGTAAGGCCCAAGCAAGTGAGCCTGTTTCTTTAACTCTTAATTGTGGCAAGCCTCCAAGGCAGTTTATGTTTTATCCCAAATAAAATGACATGGGTTTTGTGATAACTGTGCAAACAGATGCCTAAGATGATTTAGAGATGAATAACTATAAGGTGTTTATATTACATGCCTTATATTGCATTTTACGATAAAATATTTCAGCTGATTAAGTAGAAGAAAAAGTAGAAGAAAGGTTAAGTACCAATTAACTTTACAAGTGGTTTAAGGTAACCATTCTGCAGGTAAAAGGTTGGCTTTGAAGCCTCAGAATAAAGTAAAAACTGTAAAAACTGTTCAGTCGAGCACGCTATTAACATGCAATACACTACTACCCGGTCTCTCCGCTCATTCGATGGTTGGTCCATTCCTAACAGTGGCACTTTCAGCTCTTGTGTAATGCACACTAAGTCAATGTAGATTGTAAGCTTTTTTGAGCAGGACACTTTATCTTTTTGCCTAACCTGAACTGCAGATCTTCTGGTGCCGCTCGCAGACTTCCGTGGGAGCCGCTGTTTCCCTCTGCGTTGCTCGAACAGGAACGGAGCAGGGTCATGTGATGTACATTAACATGACTCCACTGGGTTCCTGTGTCGCCTCGACAGAAAAAGAGATGCTGCTTAGCAACACAGAGGTAAGCCGCAGGTCCCCTGCAGATGATTATTGATTATTGATATGATTAAAAAAAAAAACATCTACCACCAGTGTATAAGATGTACCCAGTTTTTAGACCCCAAATTTTTCTTAAAAAAAAATACATGGGGAACGCTAAGTTCCCTTCAACGCTGATATGCAGCATGAAGCTGTCTACTGATGTAACACACTAACATGTTTTGTATCATGTATGACTAACAAAAAACATGTTATAACATGAAGCAGGTCTTGTTTAAAAGATGTATTTTTATTAACTTTTCCCTTTAAATAATCCAGCAGGATGGAAATGCAAATTGTGAAGCGTGGGAATGAAGCATTATATCTGAGGCTCGTTAATAGACTATATAAACTCTCAGTACAGACTGTCGGAAGCTTTTGGCAGAAGCACAGACCATGTGAACAAGGTTCAATGTCAGGGAACATGATCCTTTTTATACAGCAAGAGGACACCCCGTTCTTCTTTAACTTAGTTACAAATTGAACAGCTATATATAAATCTGTCAGGCTTTGTCCTATTATAAAACCCTCCTGGGATTTTTACAGTATCCCAAATTTACTTTATTTTCTGATGAGTAACACAGAGTGTTCAAGCATCTAAACTACTCTGTTGAGTGGGTGTTCTAGATGGTTACTACCCTCCATGCACAAAATAGGTGATTAGTATTAACAGCCACATATGAATGTGTAAAACAAGAAGTTTCTAATATCTGTCAACCATCAATATTATTTTAATTCCATCATCACAGGTAGAAACTGACCCTTGAAACTAGAAATATGTTAAAAGCACCCATTTATTAGACATCTAGTACCCATACATCACCAATGAACCACATCCACATATGCCTTTACTGAATTAATCCATCGCCCATATATGAGGACAACTACAACCTTCATAAAGTTTTAATGAAACAGACATCAAACACTAACTGCCTAACATGCGCTGGCCTCTCTAAAACATCTGAAGCTCTCACACAGCAATGATTACATACATAAAGGGATACAATCAAGTCTGTCCCAAGGACATCAAAAGCAGTTCCACCTGTTGCCTCTCCTTGATGCCAAAGGCCCCCACACATTATATATATAAAGAGTATAATGCCATTTCTAAACTCTACATAACTCTGTTTGAGCTCTACAGGATATCAGGGTGGGATTTCCACTAATTCAATAGATTAGGGTGATTATTCAGGAAAAGACCCTCCCTTTCCAGTCTCAGTTACATGATAAAGGTAATATGAATTGCTTGGGTTGACCAGTGGTAGGAAAAATATCTAATACCGTTGCTGTCCTCAAAAGTTTGCATACCCCGGCAGAGATTGTGAAATGTTGGCATTGATTTTAAAAATGTGACTGATCATGCACAAAAAATAAGCAATTCATTATCACATAGTTGTTTGGCTCCTTTTTAAATCATAATGATAACAGATATCACCCAAATGGCCCTGATCAAAAGTTTACATATCCTTGAATGTTTGGCCTTGTTACAGACGCACAAGGTGACACACACACAGGTGAAAATGGCAATCAAAGGTTCATTTCCAACACCTGTGGCTTTTTAAATTGCAATTAGTGTCTTTGCATAAATAGTCAATGAGTTTGTTAGACCTCACGTGCGCAACAAGGTAATGGAACTTTATAAAGATGGAAAAGTCAGTACTGTTCAATCACTTATTAAGAAGTGGGGAATTAGGGGGTCTCTTGATACAGAGCCAAGGTCAGGTAGACCAAGAAGGACTGTTCGGTGTTGTTGTTTCAAGGAGCACAATACGATGATACTTGAACAAAATGAGCTGCATGGTCAAGTTGCCAGAAAGAAGTGAGCCAATGTCACAAAAAAGCCTGGTTAGAATATGCCCGACAACACAACTGATGCACCTCACACAACTGCTTCTCACACCTCACAGCTTCTGGCATACTGTAATTTGGAGTGACGAGACCAAATAGAGCTTTATGGTCACAATCATAAGCGCTATGTTTGGAGAGGGGTCAACAAGGTCTATAGCCAAAAGAATGCCATCCCCACTGTGAAGGATGGTGGTGGTGGCTCACTGTTTTGGGGTGGGTGAGCTCTAAAAGCACGCGGACTCTTGTGAAAACTTATGGCAAGATGAATGCAGCATGTTATCATAAAGTACTGGTAGACAATTTGCATTCTTCCGCACAAAAGCTGCGAATGGGGCACTCTTGGGCTTTCCAGCGTGACAATGACCCTAAGCACAAGGTCAAGTTGACCCTCCAGTGGTTACAGCAGAAAAAGGGGAAGGCTTTAGAGTGGCCATCACAGTCTCCTGACCGTAATATCGTTGAGCCACTCTGGGGAGATCTCAAACTTGCGGTTCATATAAGATGACCAAATACTTTGCATGTCCTGGAGGCATTTTGCGATGAAGAATGGGCAGCCTGCATCTGCAAGAATTTGGGGCCTCATTCAACAGTTGAATATGAATCCCATAAGAAATAAAAGAAATGTTTTTTTTTTACCTGGTTACTCATGGTTTCTTTAAAAATGGTACATATATTACCGATTCTGCAAGTGTATGCAAACTTTTGATCAAAACTGTATGCATACAGTATTATAGTGGTATATTGTTTGACTATTAGCTAGACCACACTATTTTGATTGTATTCATTGGATTTTGCATAGACATGGAAGTGTATGTATAGTTCTATATACTTAAGGCAAAATAGAGATTAAAATTGCATACAGATACACAAAAGAAGTTCTTAAAACAAGCTGTCCATGCTTACATGCAATACATTACAAAAGGTTAGTTAACCACATATTTCCTGTTAAAACTGAACCCTGGTACTATAGACAGATAACGTTCTCAAGATCTGCTTTTAAAAGAAAATATTGCATGGTGCTCTCCTGAGACAGCAATGAACATCAATGGTTAATTCTCTCTCTCTTTCATTCACTCTCTCATGACATTCTTTGAAAGGTCCTATCCCATTAAAGCACATCTGTATAATCTATTTAATGTAAGAAAATGTGACATCAGTAATTGCACATGTTTTTATTTACTCCATTAAGTGTAGAGTAATATCTCCTTGAGGGCTATTAGGAAGTTTCTAACGATAACTAGATTTTTCCTAATGAGACTGGATAGACTCAAAGGTGAAGAGGTTAAAGGTGCTTTTACATGGAAGTGCTTTATCGTGTGATTATAAGTAGGTGAATAAAATGGCAATGGCACAGGGCTGCATAATATATTTAATTTACAGGGCAGGTTATACAACTACTTCTTGAAACAAACAAAAGGTTTAATTACAAGTTTATTAAAAATAATACAGGATTATTTTTTATTTGGACTTTATTTGGAGAAAGCTCAGTAGGTAACTGAAAGATTTGAGAATGGACAAATAGCCTGACCTATAGCACATCTATGCATACAAACAGTATAGAACTTGTCAGGCAGAGATACGTAGACAAAGGAACTAACAAAACTAACATTTTCTAAACAAAAGATTTTTGCATAAAAACACAGTAACAAGAAAGCAAGCTCTTGCACGCAAACACCTACAATAAAAGGGAGATCCTAGCCTATACACATTGTTTGCATCATAACTAATCCATCCATTTTCAAAGCGTTAACTGCAAGGTTTAGTGTTATATTGGCATGCCTAATATTAGGTATAAAATAAAACTATATAACAGTATTCTCCATGATTTAGTAGACTTTCAAGGTTTAAAATAATTAGACACCAAAACCAAAACACTTAAAACTGGAATCTATAGAATTTAATTTGTAGAATGGTGAAAACTGACATCATAGTCTAACAAATATGTAAAAAAATGATTAAAGCTGTGTACATTGGAGCTCAACCATGCTGTGCATAGGATCCGGCTCTATGAAGTACTCCACAGTAGTAGGACAGCTCCTATGTTGTGGCTGCCTCTTGCTTTTCACTTCAACGATATTGCTATGTATTATGAAAGCTCAACCCCAGTAAACTTCTAGAAGAAGCTGAGCTGACCAAAGTGACGCATTGTAATATTAGGGAATTTAAATGTTCAAGTCTCCTGCAAACTCTAGAATTAGGAAGCAGTTTCCCTTAGAACATTTAAATACAATAACAGATGAAATCCCAACGGCTCATTTGGTATATTGATTTTTAAAGTTTTATGAGTGACTTAAAGTTTTAAATGCAGTTGTGAGAATCATTGGGCACTCTTTAAAAATAAAAAAATAAAAATAATAAAAATATAAAACTGAAAAACCATTTCATGCTTTCTGTGCGGAGCAATAGAAATGTAAGATATTTTAATTATTAAAACTATCCGCTACTCTTCCATATGAATTATTCATTGCTGTTTTTTTTCAATACTTTCTGCAGTCCTGGAGTACGCTCTGCATCTATTATCCCAATTCAGTATAGGACTGAGCAGCTAGCTTGTATTTTATCAGACTGCCGGTAAAAATATACCTTTATCGCTGATAATTAACCAGAGACCATGACACGGTATTTTGTATTAAATACCAGAAAACAGGATTTGATAATATGTAGATCACGATGTAAGTATCAAAAACATGGCTGGCTCGGACACCTTGTCTTTGGCGTTAAGCAGATACCAACAAGCAACTCCCAAGAGTGTCGACTTTTCCTGTTTTCTACGAGAACTTCTTCAATTAAAGCTCCTTGGAAGCCAGTCAGCTCCAGTGCTGGCTCTGCAAACTATGGGTGCACAGGTCTAACATCTACATAAATCTCAAATACATTTCCAGGGTTTTTTTTCCCCAACATTCATGTTCCTTGTAAAAATAACCCTAAAAATTGTGCTTGAAGATTTCACTCCCTAGCTGGGTAATTGGGTGCTCAATTTAAAGCAGACTGCTCACACCTTTGTTTTTTTTTTTTAATTAAACTCAAATTTATTAACTATAAGTTGATTTTCAAACAACAGAATAACCAAGATGGATGCTGTCACCAACGTGACGGCTTAAGAGCACGACAAATTCATGCTAATGAAATCAGGCTAACGGCTGTATTTACCAAAATGTAAGGATTTGTTTTGCACAAAGATTATAGCTGTGTGAGCCAGCTTTGGTTTGAGCCTGCTCAAACTCATTTTTTTCCTCTGCATTTTGGTCCACACAAGCATCTGTACAAACTTTCAAGAATACTTTACTTCTGTTGCAGCCTAAGGCTGGGCTGGTCCAGATTCAGCTTGTGTCACCAGATACTGAACAAAAAGTTAAAGAAACATGTAAATATGGATATCATTTCTTACAATTCAAGTGTGTATATCCAGTTTTAGATAACGTTTAGAAGCAAAATGTTTATGAAATTAATAAATGAAATATTAAAATATATTGTAAAATTAAAACGAAAAAAAGTTCTAATACTCCTGTGTCTCAAACAGCCTCCCAGACAATGAATGCATATTAAAGTACTTTGTAATTAAACCTGAAAAATAACTTTATTGTCTGACTTTCCTCTGAATGGCTGCCAGAAATCAATGAGTGCTTATAAGGCGCATTGAGGGTCTCATTATACCCCCTCAAATGCCTGCCAAGTAGCACTGGGGCTGACTGGTGGTAAGTACATCACGTGGCAACAGATGTCTTCAGCTGAACAACATCTCCTGGGGTGGCTAAAGGGGCAAATGCATAAGGGGGGATTCTGCATTTGTAAGGAACGTCTCAGCTATCGTATGAATTGAAATGAATTTGATGGCCCAATTTAAGAGAACATATAGGGAATTCACAGTGAGGCAGTGATATTTCTTATATCCATATTATGAATTAACAAGAGACATTCCTCTGAAACCAAAAGAACTTGTATAAAAGTATTACATTTTCTCTCCATTAAAGAGAGATTTCTCTTATCATGGATGGGATATTTTTAGACAAGTAGATCACTATTTATCATCACACAAGAAATGTAAAGAACATGCAATATATGCATAGTGTTGAAAGGAAGCATATTTGTCCAAACATGTACATGACAGAAGGCTATAAATATCTAAGATACTGTACAGATTTCACCGGGGCAAAACTGGTTTTCAAACATATGGCTAAAACACTGATTTATGAACAGTGCTCACAGTATGTTAGAGCGGAATTTCTTTTCTTCCTTGATTGCCTGAGCAGAGATTTTTATGACTATAAAAGTCTATCCTTTTCACATTCCCAGTGAAATTCCATACATTCTGCTGAAAGAACAAGCAACAGTTGAAAACAACCTTGGTTTTACTAATAGAAGCAACCATTTCATTTTAGTAACCATTTGGATATACAGGGAAAACATCGAATTTTGTAAGCACTTGGCTGCCTGGCAGTAGGATCGCATTCCAAATCTCTTTGGATCTTGTAAACCATCAGTGGTGGGGACTTGTACATCTCCACCACCATCTAGCTGCTCCGAAAACTGACGGTTATCACAGTATCATCAGATTATTTCTTCCTAGTAGTATCTATCGCTGTGTTTGTCTTGCTCCACAAACAGGCAGACAATAAGAAGTAGAGGAACAAACCGACAGTGTGAATCTTATCATCCACCCACTGAGAAAGGATTATGAATGTGCAGTAACGCTTACTTCACAGTTGTCTACAAGCCTCGACTTCTCAGCAGTGCCAGATTAGTTAGAATTTAATTACCTGCACTTGCTCAACTATTAATGACCAAAAATATTAATTGTATTTATACGTGTAAATTAGAATTAGCCTACAAAATATAATTGGGGTGTAGTTTTCTGATATGCTGCTTTTATATTTTGTTCATTTTAGAAGCAAATTTATAATTTATCATATTTGAATCCCACTGGTTGCTAGTCCCCAGCTAGCTATAGCTAGTTGGTGCTAAGGGTGCCAGGATATGAAGATAAAGTATAGTCACCATTTAGAATGGAAACAGTGATTTGGGTTGTTTTTTTTTGTTTTATTTTCTCTTACTCAAACTAAAGTTGATCTGTACCATAAAATAATTTATCTTAATCAAGACCATATCATGCATTTATTGTAAATACATGACACTCCTTGCTGGTGTCCTGGGATGCCAGTTGGACACTGCAGGAAAGTTAGTATCACAGTAAAGTATATTGTAAGAACAAGGCTGAAACAAGGAAGCAATTTGTATTAGTGATCCTTAAAAAGGGCACAGATGTTTTCTTAAATCATGTATTTAAAAGAAAACACCCTTCTCCGCCTATATACTGAACGCTCTAATCTTTAAAGTAGTGCGTTAGTGGCTTTTTAAGGATCTTTAAGAACGCTTTACAAAGTCTTACACAATATCAATCATGATTTTAAACATGAAAGGTATAACTATATTGCTACGATGTGGTGGGTGGGTCGCCTAAAATAAACAAATTCAAGACATGTAGTAAACATCAAAGCCTCCTAATAAAACTATAATTTATTTGAAAGGGTTGGGTGGAATTATAATAGAACAAGAATGTCAGGCTATCAGTGTTTCTATCAAAGCCATAATGTGATATTGCATCTGTATTCTGAGTTATATGCTGCCAATACGATACTTGCAGCCCTTTCAAGCTTATTAGTAGTGATTCTAGCTATGCTGACTCAAAAGCATTAATGTACAGTAGTAATTAAAATCAGCTGAAGCAGCTCCCACTGCTCATCTCGACTGTACTTTGTACAGAGTATTGATGCAAATAAAGATGCATTTTGTTTTTTGCTTCAACACGTGGAACAAAAAGGCAATCCTCAAGGTCAATCTCCAGCTTAAGTTCATTTTTTCCCCAATTTATTAAAAATGCCTGTCTGGCTAATGGCCAGGCTCTAGATTAGCCGGCTGTAGTTGAAGGTTCCGTAAGTGTTGGTTTATTCTAAAGGTGAAGTTTACTTCCCCAAAACAGCCTCGCCAAACAGCCTCGCCAAACAGCCTCGCCAAACAGCCAATAGAAGCAGCCAATAGAAGCAGTTGAAATATACATAATTTTGTTAGCAAAGGAGATCCAGGTCAGCACATAAAGGAAGAATATTTGAACAAAAACTTCTAACACCATTTTTTGTCAATTTGTTATCGAAGGAAGAGAAAGAGCCTCACAATAGGGTTAACCCAAATAGTTTGATGTTCCCTTGTAGACAGATAACAGGTAGTTTTTCATTAAAACCTATAAAATTGTAGAATGTCAATGCTAAACTATATATTACGCTATGCAAGATACACAGTAAAAAAAAATTCCATGGGACTTTCCCTATATTTTTTTGTGTGGCATTGGTGGTGTTTCATAAGTTAATATGGCATTTTCAATGGTGGTAAATATTACTGAGTTGCCCAATCTAATTCAACCTTGCTTTTTGCCTAGGCACTGGATTTCCTTTCAATTAGACTAAGTCATGTGTAAGAATGTGGGACTTGCCAGCCCATTAATACATTTTTTTTGGAACGAAAACAAAAATGCACATTCTTCCAGCTTTAATTACTTACAGGATGCTGCTTTGTTCAGGACAAAGCAAGCATTTCCACCTGCTGCTGGTTACTTTCTCTTTGTGTTTCCGATCTTTTTTTTTACGAACATAATCAAAATATGCACTTTTGGATGTCAGAACTTCACTAAATTATTGTATAACATCATATAAGGGAGCTGAAATAAACATAACTGGACATAAGCCAAAATCTCTAACAATTAACGCAAGGCTCAACTGTTTCCAGTCCTGATGGCTTATTCTTAAATGTGGGTCACAGGCCAAATCAGAACACCACACCAGAAATTCTTACGGCATTTAACAAGAGCAAAATGAAACAGACAGCAGCTCATTGAGTAGACATGGAAATGTATGCTCTTTATGAAACAATTTGTTAGAAATGATTGGACTCATTTATGACACAAAGAAAAACCAGGTCACTCACAAGGCAGTTACAAGGCAGTTCACGATTAGTAGGCGAAACGGAACCAAAGTAATGATAACAACAATAATAGCAATTATTAGAAGTAATTGAAAGCAACTCCAAGTTGATTTCACTATGACACCATCAGGTTCCATCTACTGTAGTTTTATGAACCATAAATAGATTATAGATATATTTTTCCAATGTATACCAAATTAAACTGTAAAAGAAACAAAAAGGAAATAATTTTCTTAAAAGCCCTCACTCCTTGCCAAATTCGGTTGTGATTGTGCATACACGTGGATTTCATATGTATACCATAACGGTGCTTTTTGTATTTTTACACTCATATCATGTGTTTGCCTTAAACTAGGATTCCTTTGTCTTAACTATACAGTATATATATGATATATATATATATATATATATATATATATATATATATATATACACACATCTAACCATTACTAAGACTTTTGGCCCAGGCTTTCACAGAAAAAAATGGTACTCAAAGGGCTTTCTAGGAGTTTATGTCAATCAAATCTGTAGCTTTTTCAGCAGTAACAAAAGCAACACAATTGTCCATCCTCCTGAATTTTACCTTTTGGCGAGTTACAATTTCATGTATTGCCCCTCTTCATCCATTTGAACGCCATGTGTCATGTTCTAATCCTTAATATTTTGTGGAACCCTACCATTGTTCCAAATGGCATATTATACAAATAATAGAAACAGTGCACAAATTAGGTCCCTTTGGGGGACTTTTATAAATGAAATCTTGACATGTTATAGAATACCCTTACTAGAATAATTGAAGGATATATAATATCTTATTAAGAAACATATTACACAATTAACTTTAAAATGTTTGTATTCATATAGTTTCAAAGAAACACAACGTATACGAAATCATTCGTGGAAATCAATATATAAGAATTAATTTGGATTGATGACATTATAGGGCTAATGAGTAGACCTTTCCAGTAGGCCGGTAAAGAAACCGGTACATAAAAAGCCTGATGTCTGTTGCTGGTCCAGCTTTTCCAGAAATTCCTGTTTCCAAGTGCTGCAGAATGGAATTGGTACACACCCTACTGCAGAGGGGTTGCTGAAATTGCCTTGTTTGTTTGTCTAAGTGTATCTCGTAGTCGAATTTTAACCCCTTAAGGACAATGTTCGGTCCCTAGACCCATTGAAAACAATGCATTTTGAGCCCGTATATGTGCGGGCTTTGTCATTAAGGGGTTAAACATAGAAATTGCTAGTGACACACTGGGAATTCCACTGAACAGCGGAACACTCCGATTTTAATTTTATTACCGTGGAAAGGCCCCCATTGAGTGTTCTATCACATATTTGTTGTTGCGGTCAGGCTATTTAGTCAATACATATCTTGTGTTTATCGTATTTCATTTCTACAAGGAAATTCTTATATCAAAAGCTACCATCTGTCCGAGCATTCAGGATGGCTAAGGGATTATGTTTGCAAGCATGGCCCTGGCTTGAGGTAACTGGCTATAGCCCAAGCTAGGTATGGATCAGATGCCATGTGTCTCCTTTTTCCTTTTCAATATGGCAAATCAATATCTTGATATATATTAAAAATGTATGAGGTGGCACTACCATATAATCAAATTAAAACATTTCCACTTAAGTTTACAGCTATATAATGTGATTATAATAAGTATTATGTTCCTTTAGTTACATATTGTTTTCATCACTTGAGATGAACAGGAATTTCCTTAACCCCTTCGTGACAAAGGCTGATTTTCCTTTTTGTACCCTTCGTGACAATGGCTGTTTTATCGTTTCTGCGGTGTTTGTGTTTAGCTGTAATTTTCTCTTAACCCATTTACTAAACCCACACAAGTTATATATTGTTTTTTTCAGGACAAGAAGGGCTTTCTTCAGACACCAAAATTTTTTTCATATGATGTAATTTCCTATAATAAAAATATTAAAATATGACGAAAAATTGAAAAAAAAACACATTTTCTCACTTTTATTTGAAAAATCTTTTATTCATCATAAAAAACTACTGAAAAAACCTGCTAAATAGATTCTACTATTTGTCCCGAGTTTAGAAATACCCAATGTTTTTATGTTTTTTTGCTTTCTTCTACACGTTATGGGGCAATAAGTACAAGTAGCGTTTTGCTAATTCAAAACCATTTTTCTCTGAATCTGGTAATTCTGTCTCTATGTGGTATTTGGGGCATCTTTGAAGCCAGCAAATTAAATTTACCCCACCAAACCATATATTTTTGAAAACTAGACACCCCAGGGTATTTTAGATGCTGATAGTTTAACCCTTTCCATGCACTAATCCTACCACCAACCCTTGTCAAAGTTTGTGATAGTAATTGTTTTTGGTGTTTTTTTCACATACTTTGTACTTCAGGTGTGAAATTACAGCTCCTGGTATATGTTGCTGTCACACAACACCCCGATATGTGTCCAGCAACATCTCCTGAGTACATTGATACCCCACATGCATGGGTTTGTCAGATTGTTTGGGGGCAAAAGGGCCACATTTGGAACATGCCTCCTCAGCCGTATACCGCTGCATGGTAACAATTGCAGCAAAAATAGTGGGGAAGGAAAGGGTTAATGGTTCTAATAAAAATAAAAAAAAACCTAAAAAAATGTAAAAAAGTAAAAAAAAAGTAAAAAAAAAAACCCCAAAAAACAATTGCCACTATGCAAGATCACTGTTTATGCAGTGATCAATGGCAATGAAGGGGTTAATATTAAATGGGTGGCTCTTATAAGAGCCTTTGGATCAATATATATATATATTTTATTGAGTATACACACTGATCTGTCTCTCTCCCTCACTAGAAGCAAGTGAAGGAGGGAGGCAGATCCAATACTGATCAAAGGCAATGTTTAGAAAACATTGCCTTTGATTTAGCAAATAATGATCACTCTTATGAGTGATCTGACCACTAGGGGTGCTATTCACTGGATGTCCATGACATCCAGCTACACCCCCCCCGATGATGTCAGCAGGCTCCGCCCCCCGGCTTGATGGGCGCCGCCATCTTGAAACACCGCGTGTGTTTCGAAGACGCCGGGAAGGTAAGTTAAGCATTTAGGAAGCGATCGCGAGTCGCTTCCTTTGCTAAACAGGTGTTGCAAAGATGCGTCGATACTGAGGCATCTTAGCAACACCAGCTAAGCAAAGGAAGCGACTTGCGATCGCTTCCTAAACCCGTTTTTCGGCGGCGGGCACCGCCATGTTTGAAAGACGTGCAGTCTTTCAAACATGTTTTTTTTTGCCCCTAGGAGCGATCGGGGGGGGCGGGAATGTTTTTTTTGGTGTTGCTCAATGCCTCGATGTCGAGGCATTAGAGCAACACCGTTTGAGTGAAAAAATCGATCACGGATCGATTTTTTCACCCGTTTAATGACGTGCCGGTCCTGGCACGTCAATTGTCATAATCGTCACGATTTTGAGTGACATGCCCGGACCGGCAATTGTCATCAAGGGGTTAATTTAACCTTTAGTATTATCTCTACTATTGTTTGGCATCTTTAATGAAAGTAAACAAGTAAATAAACAACTATTGTGCACGCTCATCAATTTGAAATGTTACATTTTTTTCCAGTACATTCTAGAAAGACAGTCCATAACGACACATTTGCATAGTAGCTTTGTGTTGTTATCTGTTGTGTTATTCTAATAAGCCTCTGTTTCTGACTGTGTTTACCTGTTTCCCAAATCTCTTCACAGTTTTGTCAAACAATAAGAGGATCTGATAAAGGCTAGCTAAACAATAATATTGATAAGATCCTTTATTTCTGAGCTTTGTGTGCTCCATCTTCTTCATTGTAAGCTCGTTTAATCAGGACCCTCCTTAGCTTTTGTTTCTGTAAGTCAAATTGTTATGTCATACACTACTTGTTATGTTGTGTTTACCCACCGTACAGCTCTGCAGAATATGATGGTGCTACATAATACAATAAATAATAATAATAATAATAATGTGATCTGAACATTCAGATGAGAAACGTATATGATCATAACCAGAACAGTGGTGACTTATAAACCTGGTGTAAGCTTGAAGGTGAGGTCATATAATAAAGTCATATATGTTTAGAAATGTTACTCAAAGTAGACTGATTATGAATAATTTTAAAACAATAAAGGATATACTTTATTGTGGAGTTTATCAGCTAATCCTGTCCCACTGAGTACGCGCTCCTTTATTGAGACACACGGCAAGATAACGCTGGATCCTGACAGCAACTCGCTTGGTGGCAACTAGTCCAGGCAGGTATGGAAGGTGGCCTAAAGCATTTATATCACATTTCTTTTTGTATATGTAAATATATATATACTGAGGTTGGGTCTTGTCTCTGTCCAGGCTTCCTTAATGCAACATAATATTTCATGGCACAAACCAAAACATTTGAAAACAAATTTGACTTTTTTGGTTACATTTGAAAAGAGGTCTTTTTTTACCTTTATTGGTTGCTATGGTGATAAGATCACTTTTCAAATGGTTATAGATAACCTCAACTGTATTATATTATAATTGATATTCAATGAGATGTTGCAGTCTATAGAACTTTTACCAATCCTATAATGGAACATGTCAATGACAACACACGAATATACGGTAAAATATAAAAGGAGAGTGAATTAGTTTCTGCTCTACTGACATCGAATTGCTTTTAATATAACTATTTCTATGACTTGTGCACAGATGTTATTTATAAACTTGATTAGGACCTTCCCTTGAGTGAATACACCATTATACTGATTAAGCTCGTTGGTATACACACCAGGCTGGGATAAACAATACCAATTTTAATTGTTAGCCCTAGGGGATTATGGCCAAAAAATGTAATTGCTGTCTGAATTCATAAAAAAAGATGCAGTGCAGGCAACTATTTATGTGTGATTTCCCCTCAGACCAGCCAGTCAGCAGGGCTAGAGACATCTGTTTTCAGGCATTCTCCCCATAGCACTGTCCACTGTGACCTTCACAGGCGAAGAAAAACATTCTCAGTACCTGGCACCTTCATCACAAGAGCTAAACGTACATATGTCCTGCGTGCTAAATCAATAGATTAAACAGAGGAAGTTGCACCAGACTGCCCCTCTGTCGTAATTAATAAGTGAACGAGTAATATATATATATTAGGGCTGCAACTAACGATTATTTTCATAATCGATTAGTTGGTCGATTATTTTTTCGATTAATCGGATAAAAAAAATGAATGTACATTTTTCATTTATTTAAAATAATTTAATAAACAAATGATGTTAAATACAAACAGCAGAATAAAAAAAACTTTGATAAAATGCATTTCTTGTCTTTATTTCCCAACCAGCCTCCCCAATTTATGCACATTTGAGCCCAGGCTTGCCACGCTGCCTCCCGGACATTCCACGCCACGCTGCCTCCCACATATGCCACGC
>VKOC01000006.1:27059100-27079990 GCA_009364415.1 Spea multiplicata
CCTTTCTCCCAATGTCTTACCTTTCTCATCTTCTCTCATCTTCCATCATCCTGCATCATACATTATCTTCTTTCTTCCACGCTGTCATGGGAGCGTGAGGTCTGTCACTCCAGGCCTCTGCTTTAGTGTTCCCTCATCACTATGTGCCGGCTATTGATGCATCATTTGGGACATTTATGGCTAGTAGAGGATTTTCACTGCAAGTCACGTGCAGTTATCCTATTCTACAGTAGGATCTTGGGTCATCCCAATAAGCTATGCCATTCTGCTGCTCAGATCACCCCTTATTTTACCCAGTTTACAATCCACTTGGCAACCTTATGATGAGTAGAGGATTTTCACAGCATAATCCAAGTCATGTAGAGATATCCTATTCTATGAATAATACTGGCGCAATTTGAAGACCTGAGAGTGTATTTATGCACTCGAAAAAAGAAATAACCTTTGCATGTATTTTATCATCATCCTTGGTTCAACGAACTAGGCTTTGCAATCAACCACCACTAGAGGGCACTCAGTAAAAATACACCAGTATTGCATTTATCTAAAACATACCCACAAACTCATCCACATTTCTATGATACCAGTTATTTTAGTATTCAAATATATATGTTATTTTTCCCTTTTTTAACCCTGGTTCTGTTACTGGACTTTACTGAATGCAAAAAGTTTTTATTTTATTGTTCTTTGTAGTAGTGAGGTAACCCTCTAATTGCTGAGAGGTGTTAAGGTTTGGTAAAGTCACAAACCAGAGTAACAATAAAACTTAACTTTTAAATAGACATTTTTTTTCTGCGTCTTCAGACCCCCTTATGAAGCCGCCTTTTGTAGTGAAAAGTGCATCTGTATACCTGTACTGCTATGGAACAATATTTGAGCTATAGTTTTGGGATTCTGCTGTCCATTCAAGTACAAATGATATGAGGGATTATAATTAACATTTCATTTTTCTTTTTCCACTTATTTGATAAGAAAATTTAACATCCACCTATATTTTATATACTAAAGAGAAATTCTCTAGTTTTTTAATATTTATTTTCCTGTCAATACAGGTGGACACCCTGCTGCATTATATTTTATATTTTTTTCCTGCTAATTAAAATATCCGATCAGTTGTTTATTCATTCATGCATGTTAATTAAAAGTTAAATATTTTTCTTACTCTGTATTGTGTATTTTTCTTTAGCATCAAACTTGTGTTCTCTTTTTTTCATCATGCAAAAGTGTGTGTATTTTAATGCAATAGTCTATAAATAAATGGGTCAAACCCGGAGAGTTCCTAGGTATCAGGGGTATTTGGGCACTCTTCATGTAGCTATTTGGCCACCAATTACTGTCAAAGGTGGCCGCAGAAATGTGTTGCTTAGATTGTTTTGCACAGGGTATGTGTTACGGGAGAGAAACTCGGCCAAAATTGTTAAACTGTATCTCCTGATTATGGAAATACCACATATACTTAGTTTTTTTTTCTAGAAGGCCATATCCATCCCTTACATATAGTACCCTACAGGGTAGTATTTCTCATACTTATGGCTTAACGGCTTTGGGGGTTGCGAATGGGGGCAGGGGATTATACCTTTTAGATGTTGTGCTAGGGCAATATTATTATGTTTTTATAATGTATTTTATTTTTTATTTTATTTTTTTGTATTCTTATCAGTGCAGTATGGTTAGAGGTCCTCTTAGGGACCTCTTGAACATATTAATGCCAGTGATGCTCACGTTATTGTTTGTTTGGTTTTTTATATTTATTGTATTATTTTAGTGATTTTTCTACCAACTAATTCTTATCCAATGGACAAAGATCTGTAGACATATTACCTCAAAGTTAAGATATTTTGTGTTGCTGAATACAGCAGAGTAAAATATCTATTACCTGGATATAAAACTGTGACTGGATACAGGCTACACTAAGTACAACAGAATTTAAAAGAGGTTATCTCATGGTCCGTTATATAGAGGAAACATGTAGATGAAATAACATTGTGCAGCAAAAGGATCCTAGGACTAAATGCATTGTTTATTGCTGTTTATAGGATCTGCATGATTGGTTCTATTGTTGTTAAACACACTCTACTCAATATATGCACTTGATGGATGAATTCCCCTTTTATATTTTTATTGTTGTCTCCTTGAAGAGGCATAGAGGACTTCAGCAGAACCCCCATATGCATTTGCCTCTTTCACTGCCCCAAGCACCTTGGTTTGAAGATATTCGGTATGCATTGTGGTATATCCACCTCTATGTAGCTGCAGCATTGGCTTGTAAGGGTTCTCTTACAGAAAATGCTCCCATTGATTTCAATGGATGTGCTTTCCTGCCAACGATTTGCTGTTTCAAACAGCCAAGACTGTAGTGGAAACCTGTCTACATAGAGGGGCAGTGTGGTGCAGTTACGGAATGTGGATTTTTCTTAGTCTGCGGGTAACGATTTATATTAAAGTACTGTATTTGCAAGATTATAGGACAAGGTTTTTTCAGACCATCGTCTTATAATCGAGGTCGTCTTCTAATCAGACCTCAAATAAAGGTCTGACTACAAGACTAAGAACCCCCGCAGCACTGCAGGGGAAATGGATCCTCCTCTCCAGCAGCCGGTGGGCCTCTGCAACCTCCACTCCACTTCTTCTGGGGGGGGGCTTCTATGACAGAGCACTTGCATCACATGACCTTCCGGTTGCACCTCTGAGGGGGTGCACAGCCGTCCGATCAGCAGCTGCAGCCTCGAGGACTGGTTGGGGAGATCAAGTCCTCAACAGGGCCCCGTGGTGAATCTCATTCCTGCAAGGAATGTGATTCACCACGAATCTCCTAAAAAACCAGTAGCGATTCTATAGGGGAGGGGGTGAGCGAAAAGGCCACCTCCCCTGGGCCGGTCTTCAGGGTACTGCACAATTGTGCTCTCCCCAAAAAGCCCTGCTCATCAGGCGCCCCCGTGGGCACTGCGCACCCAGGCACAATCAGCTCTGGGGTGGAGGTGCCCAATGAGCAGGGCTGGTTGGGGATATCACAATCCCCCTCCAACCGGCCCAACATTAGGGAGTGCGAGATCTGTCAATTCAGACCTCAGCTTCCGTTCTCCCTAACCACTACGTGCCGGCAAATGATGCAGAGCGTCGGGATATAATGTCACCCCTGCGCTCTGCATCAACAGCTGGTGCAAAGTAATGAGGATGGAAGATAGAAGATGATGGAAGATGAGAAAAGTAAGAGATGGGGAGAAAGGGGTGTAAGGGCTGTGTATATGTGTGCGTTTGTAAGCTGGTGTGTGTATGGACAGTGTGTGTGTAAGAGCAGTGCAGATATTTGTATGTTTGTTAGCTGGTATGTGTGTATATGAGTAAAGGGCAGTGTATGTGTATATATGTGCGTGTTTGTAAACGGGTATGTGTATGACAGGTTTGCTAAGGACATGCAGGTATTGTATGTTTGTAAGCTGGTTGTGTCGTGTAATGTGTGTAAGGGGCAGTGATTGTATATGCAATAATGGGCAGGTGTGTGTAAGGGCAGTCGTGTTAAGGGCACGTGTATGTGTATCATGTGTGTTAGGGACATCGTGTGTGTGCAAGAGCAGTGTAAATAAAACAAGCCACTTTAAAAAAATACTGGGGGCACAATATTGCCATCTTCTGCCTCAGGTGCAAAATGGAGCTAGCTACAAGCTCTGATTTCAGGCTCCCACCTATTACAAACCCAGGTGAGCTTTCGCCTCACGAAAGCTTAGGCCTCCTATAATGCGTTCTTAAAAACCACCTCACTAATCGAATCTATGCACTTATGCAGGGCAAGCACATCACTTTTGCTGGAGAGCTTGAAGAAAAGTAGTCCCTGTATAAAGGAAAATAAGCTGAACAGCCACTTGCTTAAAACTTTCTGAAATGAAAACATGTTAAACATCCACCTCAATTTACAATAATCCTGCATTTAGGATCAGTGAATACACAAATAGGTAAGTGCAAACCAAAACCTAGTTACTAGGGAAGTCCCTGGAATCTGACCAGATAAGAACTTACCGTTGGTAATCCCTGCCACGAAAGCGTGAAAACATGTAAGCGCTCCCCAGGTCGGCCCATATTAGGATCCTCATGTAGCCGACCAAGCTAATGCCACCCAATTGCCATACTCAGACAGCCAACTCCGGCAATTGGTGCCAACACCAGGAGACTCCCTGCGCATTACCAAAAGCCAACCAAGGGAGCGGGCAGGAAACTTCAATCTGCAGAATTTTAGTAAAGTCGGGGGGGATGCACTGTGTGGAGGAGTAAAAACCTCAGGTGGGGGTGACACCAATATTAGCATACAAACCTCACTGAGAGCCACCATTGGGCTTATACCTAGACAAAATGATACATTGGGTGACTGACGGCCAAACCTAGTCGCACTGGCCCTCTGTGTATGCCCCCTTCCAGGCCAATACTTTTTGAAAATAAGTGACAGGGTTTGTTCACAGCTTCCATGTCCAGAAATGACTACGTTTGTTTGCTCACTAAGTTGTATGCTCTTGCTTCATTCTTTACACAGATTTTAAAATCATAAAGTAATCTGTGTAATATCCAGGGGCAATAAAGCTACTAAAGGAGCACTAGTATATTTTTATGGATCAAAATGCCCCTTTTGTCTGACTGTACTTTTGACTTGGTTGTAAAAAAGGTTTTCAAAAACTCATTATTGCAATTCTTCTTATTATTAAGATTATTGTTATTATTACCAAAGTAGCTTATTTCACACCTGAGTTTTTCTTCAGCCGTCACACGCAGTGCACGCACTCCATTGAACAATGACTCCATTGTGCATTTGTGTAATGTAACAAATAAGTGCAAAGGACACTTTGGTCAATGGAGTGAGCTGCATTGTGTTATAATGATCTTGGATTATTGTGTACAATGGATTGACACCATTGTTGGCAATACATGTGGCATCCAAGGAGTGGTTTTCAGAAAGGAGAGTGTCTTTCACCTGCTTTGTTTCTATGCGGATTTTTCAGGCGTTTGAGCTATAGATAGGGATAGACACTACTTTTGTTTTGACTGGACCACCTTTGTCACTATAACACTTCACAGTTTCATTACTGACATATTAAGTGTGATACATTGTCACCCGAATCACCTTCTGTAACAGCAGATGTACAAAATTGGAGGATTCTTGGTGACTATAATGTGTTACTCCATGGAAAGCTTACAGGGTGTTGTTTAAACATAATTTATAGTACTGTCAAATGCCCAAACTTGTCTCAGAAATAATTCTTTAAATCATGTAAAAATGTGTTGCATTCATGGTTTTTGACTGGTACACTTGTTATGAACTAAACTGTTGTTGCAGAAACTGAAAACTCTCCTTAAAAGTTGTGTTATTAAATGAGACAAAATAATAAAATAACAGATTTGCACACATTGCGGGCACAGCTGCTGTCACTGGGGGTTTATTGGTCATAGAGCTCCATTCATGTTTGAACAGCATTTATTATCTTCTTATGGGCTGGGATAATAATAATAATAATAATAATTGATAATAATAATAATGCATTTTCTTAACGTATTTCTTTTTTCAAATACATTAAAAAGTATTTTTTAACAAATATGGTTGAAAGCATGTATTTTATGTTTCCAGACACATCAATGTAACCTGACGCACGGTGGACACCACTGGTAGCAGCTCTAAAGCCTCCCAGTAGTGGCAGCAGTGGGACGTCAATGGTTAAAAGCAACCTTGGCAATAGCCAATGGCAGAGGAGGCTCCGTGGAGGGCGTATCAGGAATAAAATACACATTAGGTGACAGCAGAAATCTCCGCCCCCTCTCCTGTATCACAGCAATGTTGAGGGGAAGTCTGTGATCATGGAAGGAGAAGGCTAGTGCTGGCTGTATTAATGACTGCTCCTTGCCCAGGGCTACCTCTAATCTAACACGATTTACATTGCAGCCCAAGACGCGAGAACTGGGCCCTGTTTTATTTCGTTAGCCTATTCTTCTTTTCAGTAGCCTCTGCGTTTGCATTGTCCTTTGATGAGAAGACGAGAGGGGGGCAGCGTGCCTGGCATGAACCGGACATGGATTTGGCTTTGAGACGCCAGATTGTGCCCCCCCAGCCTGAGAGGTGAGGGGGGCATGAAGAAGGGGCATTAGCCACCGCTCTGTCTGCTTTTTTTTGATTGAAGGGTGGCCATCGCTTGCAGGGTTTTGCATTCCGCATGAGGCAGCAGCAGCAGTCGTTCTATTGCACCTTGTCATTGTGCTTGCTGCAAGAAGCCTGCTTCCTACTCTGATCAGCCATGCTGCCCGGGGTTGGGGTATTCGGCACCAGTCTTACATCCAGGGTGATCATCCCTTTACTGAAAGACGAAGGATTCTCGGTGAAGGCTTTATGGGGAAGGACGCAGGAGGAGGCTGAGGAGCTGGCCAAGGAAATGAATGTCCCTTTCTATACCAACCGCATAGACGACGTGCTCTTACACCAAGACGTGGACCTGGTTTGCATCAATCTGCCACCTCCTCTCACCAAGCAGATCGCCGTCAAAACCTTGGGTGAGTGAATTGTACCTGGCTGCACTGCAGGCACCATCAACAAGTCCCCACGGTGCTCACATGCCAGTGTGTGTGCCCATTATAACTGCTGGCACAGCTGCTGGCACTGGGGGGGGGCATTCTTTAGAACAGGTTATGCTCTACCTCAGCTCTCTGGGGGGTTTCTGGGTGGGCTACGAGAAGTGGGACATGTCTGTCTGGGGTGCTGTCAGCATGTGTAGGCAGAAGAGGACATCATGCTGTCACCTCTGGGGCTGTGACTTTGCTGTGTTTTCAATATTTATCTCATGTATGTCTATATTGGTATATATATATATATATGTGTGTGATATTGTACATATATTTATATATATATGTGTGTGTTTCTTTTTTTCATAGCACTTTATCTCTTTCCTGTATCATGTGTGACACTGGCCAAGTTATATAGCTCACTTTGCTTTGTCACTCAATGGGCATTATAATTTAACTCACGTGGGGTTAGAAAAAAAAACCTGTAGTCCCATGTGCCAAATAAACACAGCATGTCACATATGGGTAAATTACAGTCATGGCTGATGTGCGTCACGTGACCTGCCTGGATGGTGGGCTAAAGTCATTTAATAATGCTTTTAATGTGTTAAGGGCCCTGTATCTGCTAATATTCATAGCACTCTAGGGGTAGGACAAAGTCTTAGGAAAACCAGAATTGTAATAGTATTTTTAAATAAAAATGTTAAATTGTTTGATACATTTTGTAGCACATTGGGGGCTGAATTTATAAACATACATTACGCAGAGTTTATGGTCTTTTTATTATCTTGTTATTGGTGGCAGGTGCATAAAATAGGGAATGGTGACTATAAAAAAAAATGGTTTGCAGAGTATTTTACTCTGAGATCTCTAAAACCCCTGTTTGCTGTGAACCCACAGTATCTTCACTAAACAGCTGGTCCTCGGCTTTAAGAACTGATTTAATTTAAAGACTACTGCAGTCGCAGCTTTTAGCATAACTAAAAGACCCCCAGTGGGCATGTGTGGAAAGCTCCCCCATTAATTTCAGTGGGAGCTTTTTCCTGCCAATGACTGGCTGCTTAAACTCCAGAATTGTTAAACCATGGAGGAGAAGTGGGTGCTGCATAAACGTAGATAGAACCACGAGAACGAGACCATACAGTTACCATATGCATTAAAGTGCATATGATGGCTGGAGTGCCCCTTTAAATCATTGTACGCTAATATATTTGGTAGCAGACGTGCCCTAGAAAGAGATACAATGGTACTGACCATACACCTTATGGCTTGCATTTTCACAGCCATGTAGTAGATCATTTGGAACTCATCATGTCATATTGTCCTAAAATATTAGAGAAGTGGTGTAATTATATCTCTGCTTATTTCTTATTAACAAGAACAAGATTTTTGTAGGTAACCTAATTTCAGGAATTTCTAGGTAGTCGCCTTTCTATGGTCAAAATCTTGTTACCAATTGTGGTGGGGTAGTAAAACCTTTAACCCTCCCGTAATGTGCATCCACCAGAAATTCCAGCCTTTCCACATGCTTGAAAGGTGCTTGAGATGTCTGACCTACTGTGGCTGCTGTGTAGGTAAAGTTAAGTGGTTTACCCTTCATTCCAAACTCTTTGTTGTTATTGATGTCCAGCCTTTTCACATCGAACCCTCATTAACTATGCATTATGGGAATTGCAATACATATCATTTTTTTGTGGGGAGGGGGGTGAGGCTCGTTATTGAAAAAGGTCAAAGCGTTGGCGACAGTCAGCAAACCTTATCGTTTGTCTTTTATTATTTCTGTGTTGGTTTTTAGATCTAAAGTTCAGATACATGGGTCAGTTATTGCATTTTTTTTACAATGCACTGTGTTCTCATGTAGGTTTCAAAATTGTATGTAGAATTTAGTTATGCAGATTTGCAGGTTTTTAGAAACCTGATTTCTACACTGGCTAGGAAGCCATGCTATTCCTATAGCCATAGCATAAACAAATTAATAGTACTGTTGAAGCAGGAACTGCTGTATATACTAAGGCATGTTGTCGTATAGTGTAAGTAATGTGCTACATGCCACTTTTACTGCATGGACAATTTGTATTTTCATTTATAACTCTTGTTCAGGAATGAGAGAAGGCTGTCAGTAACAATTAATACATGAGGAGAGGGTTATGAGTTCATAGCCTTTGGCAAACAGCTGCCCAGAGCGAACCAATTTGTGCCAGCCCCAGCAGTAAATGTCATGAGATAAAGCACAAGATACGGTGTTCATTATCAAGGCATACTCATTATTATTATTATTAATCAATGTTCTGCTTAAATGTAATGCTTATTTTATCTTAGTATGTCAACACCACTTCAAGTGGTTGTCATTGCAATTTGAAAGATTACATTCCAGTATCCCCAGTTCTGCAAGGCATACACAAAATATTAATTATGCTGTTTTGTTCACATGTGTTCATGTAAAAATACCTCTTCGTTTGTGTTAAAGGTAGCTGTTGTTGCATCATCCCAGAGCCGTGGTTAGCTGCTTTTGCGCCCGAGGCAAGAATGGAAAATTGTGCCCCCAGCTATTTTTTTACAGAGGTTATTTTATTTACTTCCCTTTATACACACCTGCCCATAAACACACATATATACACATACACTGCCCTTACACACAGCTGTCCATTAACGTGCAAATACACATACACTTCCGTTATACACGACTGCCCATACATGCTGCGTACAACGTATCCCGGCGCATAGTGATTAGGGAGCACGGAAGCCGAGGCCTAAAGTGACAAACCTCTCGCTCCCTAATGCTATGCCGGTTAGAGGGGGATCATGATTTCCCCAACCAACCCTGCTCATCAGACATCTCTTCCCAGACCAGCGCTTATGGTTCCAAGATGCGCACTGCCTACAGGGGCGCCCGATGAGCAGGACTGTTTGGGGAGATCGCAACCTTGCAGCTGCCTCAGGACTCCCCTGAGGACCGGCCCAGGAGGGGCAGCCTCTCCTCTCGCCCCCTCCCCTATAAATGCATTACTTTTTGGGGGGCTTCGTGGGGAATCACATTGCTGGCAGCAGTCCTTTACATTTCCTATCTTACATTTCCACATGCTGGGAAGACTTGTTTGGGTAGCACCTATATAGCTTTCAGAACCCCAGCTGACTGGCTGAAACATATTAAGTGTGTTGCGCAATTAAATGAAAAACATAGATTTTTCAGATTCATATAGAATTTTGAATATGTCCCATTCTAGGCCACATTTAGCTTAGAGGTTTTCAATTGGACATTTTTGTCCCAGAAAACATACATATATACATATATATATATATATATATTGTGACAAACCCAGTAGCACGAGGCCCATAAACATCACAGTTAAGGGTCTTAAGCACAGTCTTCTAGGGCAATCAGAGTCAGGAACACCAGTTTGTAACAAATTTTTGCTCACACCCCAAAATCAAATCATAAAAACAAAACCTAGCTCCCAATTGGAGCCCTCTCTAACTAAACTATGCTGGTCCAGACTGACCAGCCTAATCCAGCTACGCCAGGCTCTGGAAAACCTCCCCCAGACAGCACACAAAAAAGTCCAGGCAGGTATTGCCTCACTTGGCTCAGGGATGGTCTTCTTCAGGGCCTCTCCTTGCCCTGGGAGCACAAGGAACTTCCCCCAACAGTCTCCCTGAGTATCAGGCTCCAGGGGTTTTTAATGTCCAGCACCTGTGCCTGATGCCGGCCCCATAGGAATCCCGGACTGGATCCTACAGACTTCTAGCTTCCTGGAAAAGCCGGCATGGATTTTCCACAGAATGGGGAATGGAGCATTGGCCCACCCTGTTCTCCAATTGCTCCACCCCAGGGACCCATATGTATGATCTGCATAGCAGCTGTACCCAGATGCCATGCCAATCAATTCCCTGGGGTTCACAGTCTCACAATACTTACATAGGTCAACAGAGCCAGTCAACCTTCTTGAGTAGAATCTCATCTGTAGTTGTGCAGAACTATAAATGTTTTAACTTTCCTTGATTAGGTGTATGACCAAAAGCATATATGCATAAAATATATATATATTGTCTTCTCGCCACATGTCTCCTAATCTTCAGTATATATTTTTATATATCATCTTAATTGACATCCTTGGAATTTGGCATTCTACTTTGGAAAAGGGTATACAATTAATGCCAAGTTTTGTTTTATGTATGATACAAATGACACAGATGGTAACAGAACATTTGGAGATTTTAGACATTGAGTAATAGACCCTGACACCCCTTTTATGATGATTGATGTAGTATTGCATCAGAAAATTAACAGATCGGTGGACTCTGAGAAGTAGACATGGGCAGATGGGCCAAAAACTATTCATACAAATATTTTTGTTTGTTTTTGGCCCATCGGTTGTTGGCCAACTAATTTTGATCCCTGCCTATTCAGGTCGGCCAGAAGTTTGGGGGCATTTTTAATTCAGGAACAAATTTGTTGCACTGTGCCCACATTCACTCTCATTAACTCTCGCACCATCACTCACACTTTCGTTCACGCTCTCTCTCTCACACTCTCTTAATGTTTTCCTACCTTCTTTTCCGACCGCTTTTGCTTCTGCTGACCACTTCTGCATCTTCTATCTTCTCCATTCTCTTCTCTCTTCTATCTTCAATCCTTAATCTTCTTTCTTTGTTCGCTTCTCCATGGACATAACTAGACAACGTCTGCCAAAATGGCGGAGATGCAGTGATATTCTTCCTGATACTCCAATAGCAGAGAAGGTAGGGAAACATTAAGAAAGCTTGAGAGAGAGTGAATGTGGACCCACAAATTCTGAGCTTTTTGCTTTGATTTTGTTCATTTTTTTTGGGGGGGTGTCTGGCCTAGTTTTCGGGGCTTCATACAAATCGCCAAATTTACCAAAATTCTGTAAATTGGATTTCTAGTTATGGTACACTACTCTCTTATAGAAAAAATAGGAAAAAATAATATTTAAAAAATAAAAACATTCAAAAGGTTGCTTTAAAAGTATTAAAAAAAACCAAACGACTATGCTAACCAGTACTCCTTACCAAAAAAATGAAAACCTTTTAAAACGACCGTCCCTCACAACAACAATATAAAAAAGTGCATGCTACAGTTTTATCTTCCCTAAACATGCCAAACCTAGGCATGTGGGGCATCACTCACAATGTTGCTGAGTACAAATTGGTGTTACAATACAATATTATAATTTGGAAAAAAGTGTTTTATTATTTGCCCTATAACTGCTAAAACAAGTCCTAGGCAAATGAGATGTATCCAAACTCAGGATAGGCTTATCATTATGAGTTTTTATTTCTTATTCGCTCTAGCCGAGTACAATTCATAAAACTGAAAAAACAAACAATATGTAATTTGCGTGTACACTAAATGAGAAAGAAGAAAAATTACAGTTCAACAAGGATATAGCAGAAATACTGTCATCCACAAGTGTAAAATTGCCCTCATCATGAAAGGGTTAAGTGTTTTATTTCAATCCATTTTTATGGAAGAATTGCTTACTATTCATCATCAAAACACTATACCCACATTATTCCAACGAATCCTTGTGCTGGTTAATAATTCGTTCAGAGCAAATATTTGGATGGCTAACAGTCAAAAATGAGAAATATAGCAACAGGATTCAAGCAACAGCATCAATAAATATATAAATAGTAGACTTGTGCATTCATATTTGGGCGACCATGAAAACAAACAAGAAGGATGTGTTTTTGTTGTTCAGCCCCAATACCAAATATACAAACATGGCGACGGCAAAACGTATACGAAGACAAAGACACACAACACAAAGAATCTTCTTGTTCGTTTTCGTCTACTAATCTCTCTGGTCCCTTCCCCATCTAGTCTACCTTATCTACGCAGCATTGCAGGGGTTAACGGGAGCCAAAATCTGTAGGTTCGCCGTCTGGAGTTAAAGACCTTTAACTCTTGGAGCGGAGAGAGAAGCTAAGTTCCCTGTCAGGAGTTAGAGTGCCATGCAAGCGACTCTATTGGTTGCCTGTATGGGCATCAATTTGTTGATGCCAGAGGAGGCCCCTGCAGGTGACCAATAGACTGGACCCGCTGCCCTTTTGCCCTAATTCCCCCTTAGGGCAAAATTACAACATTTTTTGAGTAGCTGGAGATGACGTCACTGTGGTTTCCACCATTTTGGTAGAGGTTTCTGCCGGGTTATGCCCTCTGAGATGCAGACGAAGATAAAAGATTGAAGATTTCTCTCTCTCTCTCTCTATGATCCTCCAATCTCCCCGTATTGGAGGATCATAGAGGGGACATCACCGGAAGCTCCCCCTGATTGCTCTAAGGTGAATTTAGGGCAAAATGATGGCTCTTTTGGTGACGTCCTCTGCCCCAATAAGAAGTTCCCACAGGGTTTTGTCAACCAAGATGTGGACGAAGATACTGTAGCAGATTGAAGATGAAGAGAAGGGAGAAGAAGATGTACAAATGCAAGTGGTCAGCAAAAGTGGAAGTTGTCAGCAGAGAAGGTAGGGAAATATTTAGAAAGTATGAGATAGTGGGCGAGAATAAGAGTGTCAGTGAATGTCATTTTTTGTCTGATTCGTAGTGGTTCTAACCTTGTTTTCGTTGTTTTGTATGAATTAATAAATTTACCCAAATTCAATACATTTGTAATATGTATGAATCCACAAGTCTACCGTGCAATAATATTGTCACAGAAGCTCCGTGACTAGGAGCCAAGAACCCTTATTTTTCCTTGACTACCTAAAATATGTTACCGGGAGAAAGAGGCTAAAATCACTAGGTCCCTTGCCCAGGAATGTATCCCCAGCTGCCGCATACAATAAAGGTTAAGCCCGGCGGCTGGTGTAAGTTCTTAGCAAGGTAGACACATCCGGGATTGGTCGCTCGCATCACCATATAGGGAGCGGGACGTAGCTTCTATTTTCATTGGTCGCTAAGTCTGCGCCTCCTGAACTCCATATATAGTGTGTCGGGTAGCTCCCTAGTTATAGTTAATTCCGTTAAAGTCCCTTGTGTGAGCTGTGTTTTCAAGATAAATGTACTGTATTAATAGACTGTTGTTAGGACTAATAAAGATTCGTCTGCTGAAACAAGAAAGGATTGTTTGTCTCTGTATACTAAGTCCTATCTATTCTATCATGATTATTGGGGAACTGAAGGAAGAACGAATCAACGGCCAAGAGTAGCTATAGCTCTAGGGGAACCGTTACAAATATCTTTCCATTTTACTTTGATAATTTGCTCAACAATTTCTAGCCAGTTACACGTATATAATGTTCTCTAGTATCTTGCCAATCATATTTTTATGTTTTTATTTCCCAACCTGCCCCCCCAGTTATGCACATTTGAGCCCAGGCTTGCCACACTGCACCTCCCAGATGTCAATACCCCCAGATATGCCACCACTGCCCTCCATAACATAGCCGCTATAGAGTTCCCAGATATGGCCACTCCGTCTTCCCCAATATGCCACTGTGCCCCCTGATATGGCCTTTATACCCCCTGATACGCCACATCTGTCCTCCCCTGGCATGCCACTGCTGCCCCCTGATATGCCACATTGCCTCCCAGACATATGCCTTATATACCCTATATGCCTTATTCTCCCATATATGCCACCCCCCCAGATATGCCACTCCACCCTCCCCACATATGCCTTATACCCCCTGATATGCCTTATACACCAGTATGCATTATACCCCCAGTTATGTCACTCCATCCTCCCCAGATATGCTGTATACCCCCAGATAGCCCATAGTGCCCTCGTAGATTCACAGCAGACTGACACAATACTTTTATAAGTAAATACAGGATTAATCTTCACTGCCCCCAGGATTAAGATTCCCTTTAGTTTGCCCCCACTTTACCTCTAACTCCACCTTAAATGAACCTTACTAAATTAATTAAATTAGCCCTCAGTCCTCAACATTAAATTAACCCTAAACAAACACCCCATCAACCACCACTGCCCCTAAATTAAGCCTAAACAACCCATCAACCACACTGCCCGTAAATTAACTCCTACAACCGCCATCAACCACAACTGCCCTAATTAACGCCTAAATACCCATTAACCCAGCAGCTGCCACTTAAATTAACCTAAACACGCGACCATCAACCACACACTCGCCCCTAATTAACCCTAAACACCCATTACTTAAGTCATTCTTACTGAAAACCCATCACCACAACTGCCCTAAATTAGAGACATCCACACTGCCCTATTAACGCCTGAAGACCCCTCAACGAGACGCCGACCTACTCACCCTACACCCATACCACAATGCCGCTATTAACCCTGGCCATCATTACCACACAAGTGCCCTAATTAACCTAAACAGCCCTTAATATAACTGCATTAACCCCACCTCCCCTATATAGATACCAAATATTATTTATACTCACAGTTAGATGAGTTCCTGAGTCATGTGGATGCTACAGGAAATGGGTGGGGCCAATCGGCAGTTTGGCTCCGCCTCTTTCTTTCTTTTCTCCCTGTCCCTCCCTGCAGCCAATCGTCAGTGACTGCAGGGAGGGACTGGTAAGTGATAACTGCTGTAAGTCACAAACGGATTATAAAACGAGGGGTATTTTTCATTTTATAATCGATAAAAATCGATTCAACTAATCGATAATAAAATTTGTTGGCAACGATTTTCATTATCGATAATTAGCGATTTTATTGATTAGTGGTTGCAGCCCTAGTTAAGAGTGGCATGAGTGGGGGTTCAATGGTTTTCTGGAGGCAGAGTGGCATATAGGGGTTAAAAGGCATATCTGGAGCATAGTGGCATATAGGGGGTATAAGACATTTCTGGGGGGCAGAGTGGCATAACATTTCTGAGGCAGATGTATAACTGAGGGCAGGTTGGCAAATAAAGGTAATAAAACAAAATACATTTGTTTTCAATCATCGTTTTATTATAATGAAAATAGTTTACTATATTAATAATAATTTGAAATTAATATTTACTAGTAAAAATTTTTCTATAGGGTAGTCTTATATTTAGGCTCCTTTTGTCTAAAATTAATATTCAAATTTTAGAGGGATGATCTTGTAATTAAGCAAATACGGTATGTAGCCCAAATCCAACAACCGGAATAATGAGGGCACCAGCCCCAGAGTCCCCTGCACTTAAGCCCAAGGCTTGTGCACCACGAGTCAAACCACCACTATGGGTGGGTAACGGCTGCACAATGGCAACATAACCAACTGCTACAAAAATATAAAAACATAACCTAAAAAAGGGAAGGGAGGACGTTGTTACATCCAGGAAACACTCTGATTACCACAATTGGCCCCTTTCTGCTCCATCAGCATAATCTCCCCAGGGCCAGGTAGGTCTGCCTGGTGTCATCTCAGTCATGTTGCCCCAACGTTCATTGTTTTACCTCAGGGGTGTGTTCCAATTGCACATTGTGTTAGCGAAAGTTTAAGTTAAAAGGCTAACTATACATTAATTTCTGCAATTATATTAGCACAGCTAGACATTTTTCTTCTTTTCCATGTAAACAGCTAAGTATTAGTTTGGATTGTTCGCCTTTAAAGAGTATAAGGTTTCCAGAGAGTGTAGGGCTTTGTGAATCAGTCAGTATGTCAGGCCCCATCCAGGCTGCGGAGCTGCATGTCTTTTGTTTCCCTGCCTTGCTGTGGTCCATTTCTGGATTTCCGTACGTTCTGCCCTGAACCTCTGATTCCTTGATTACAGTTTTGCTCTTTGCTTCAGCTCTGTTTCCTTTATAAGGTGTGCCCCGCCCGTGTGTTCTGTTTGTCTCAGTCAGCAGTCTAAGGGTATGTCCTTCTTGGTTTTGTGTATAGATTAAATGTTCCGTTTATTAGTACTTCCGTAGGAAGTGTTAGGACCCACTGAATATTGGAGTACTTTGGTGCAGTGGTGTGCTAAGCATATAGTCCTAGGCTAGTCCTGTTTGGTTTTATGGTTTCTATGTATTCCTGTCCTGTATCCCCGGTACAGGGGTGTCCTGTCCTGTCCATGTTGGATCTTGAGTATTCCTTGTTCCCTGTTGTGCCCTGTATTATGTATGTCTTGTCTGTTATGCTCCTTGCTCTGTCCCTCTTGCTTGCCATGTTTCTCCTGTACTCTGCTTAGCTTCCTTACTCCCAGCCTGCAGCATCCTGCACATGATTCTAGTGCTATGTCTCATGCCTGCTCCAGGGTGCCCACAGGATTTCTCCAAGTTCTGCTTTGTTCTGGACTACATCTGCTGCTATGTCAGGGCGCTGGTATGTGGCTTCACAACCCTAGGTGCTCAACACCCGGATGAGTGCAGTCTCCCTGCACCAGGCCTTGTCCAACTACTCTACTGCATAATAACTCCTGAACTCTGGGCGCTCTGGGTCATTACAGTCGTCAGTATGGACCCAGTTCCTGACACATTATCAGCTATATCTCCTTAGTTGGGGTTATTATGCCTTTTTTCTCTGACTTTTCTTGATTTAAATGATAATTTGTCCTACTACCACATTTTGTACAATCCTTTACCTAAATTCTTTGACTGCAGACTAGAAATATGCCATAAAAGGGAATATTTGCTGTTTTGCTGTAGTCCACCAAAAACAAGGGACTGTGCTGTAATCCCCAGTTACTACAACAATTATAACAATTAGAGTTTCATATGTCAGAATCTTAAAAAACAGTGTTATAGGCTTATGATAAAATATTTACCTTTTTAAATTTTTTCATGATTAATATAATGGTTTATGATAAGATTAATGCAATATATAATTATCTATTAAGATTTTGTGTACACTTTCATTTATAATATTGTAAGTATACTAGTAGATATCAGGCAGTCATAACGTAGGATGGTCAACTGTCTACTTTTGAGTTTTGTGCGTTGTCTTTATAAAACTTACATATTATGTGTCACAATCTTATTGGTGGGTTTTGTGGTAAACAACTTTGAGTGACATATTCAAGTTTGCAGGTGTCCGTTCGTGGTAAACAACTTTGAGTGGCATAGTCAAGGTCATCCCATGGGGCAATGCCAACTTTTGGCTAAGACAAAAGTATATAAGATAGCGAGATCGCGAGTTTTTTGGGGGGGCGGAGTACTGCGCTTACTGAGAGACTGTATCCCACGGGTATGTTGCAAATTATTATCTTTATTGGCATACATTTATGATCTCTGCTTTATAGATACATTTTTGGATTCACATTGATTATTGTTTGTATTATATATATACTCAATAAACAGAGTTTGGTTTACAATTCTCAAGTCCCTTTATTTTATTATACCCTCAATTATTCATTACGAATGGAGGGACCTTACCATTTATATAAAATTATTTATTTGGTACCTGTATGATAAGCTCTGCTAAATCCTGAGAAATAAGACGTTAAAAATGGGAATAAAGGTATGGACCACATTATAATAATAGAAAGTGGTTATTTTTAAAAAGTGATAGTTATCACTATAGCGCTGACTAAACAATTCCATTTGCTGGAATGTGTTATTTATATAAATAGCCCCAGATATTGTTATATCACAATATATTTTTTACATTGATATTTATCCAATTTAGTAATTTGTCCTGTATATTTCTTAGAAAAACCATATTAAGGAAAAAGTCAAAATAAAAAAAAATCCCAAATAACAAAGTAAGTTGATCCAAAACAGGGAACTGTGATTTTTTTTTTTCCCTATTGCACAATACAGATGTTGGTTTTTATAAGTAACCTTTTAAATGTTTCTTGTGCAGTCAGCTTCCATAACTGGTACAGTTCACATACAACGCAATGGTACGTAGTGTTTTTGCACAATTCTTTTTCATTTAACTATTTGCTTTAATTCCTTCAGCTGCATGTTGTCTTAATCTTGTGAAAATGTACTCTTGTAAACCATCAGCCACACATACAAATGTATCGGAAATGTCTGATTTCTATTGTTAGACTAGCATGTCCTATTAGTTCACTGGCAATTCAGAATTTAATTTACAGAAATTTAGCATTCAAACTTTTTTTTTTAATGGTGGGATATTTTTCAGGTTTTCAGGAAAAAACACGTACAAATTGTGCCACTGTACCTTAGGTCAAAAACATATGGGTGAAGAGTAGTGTTTATTAGATTTTAAATGGTATAGAAAGATTTGTGGATTTTAACTGGCCACTTCTGGAGAATGCTGACTACAGATTTGTGACAATCATATTTGAGTAAGACTCGGGTTTTCTTTTAGAAGAAAACAAAAATGTGATGGGAAACTTACACAGGGTAGATCTGATCTCACGTTATAAAACAGCCAGTGTGAAGACACAGACTGATTAAGAGCACGGGGTATTTTGCCCTCTGGGTCGTCATGTTTTCTAGAATTTTAAAATTTACTTTAAGCAAGCAGTAACAACCAATTTAATTTACTGTCACAAGGGAAATGAAGAACAGTTGGTTATATATATTTGAACCATTATACCTTAGTGAGCCTAGGGTTGTGGATACCTGAGGGAAAGATTCACATAGGGCAGAATGACCAGATTTGGGGAAAAATTGGTTAAAAAACATTGGTTAAAAAACAGCCTGGTCCTTAAGGTGTTAAAAATAAAGAAATAAAGTTCAAATGAGACAATACATAAGTATAATGTGGATAAAATGAATTCATTAACTAAATATTTCATTTGATTTTAGAAGTTCATTTTGGCTACTCTTTTTGCCATTGGTATCTTGGTGACCTCATGCAATGCAGCTTGCTACAGCATGATGCATGAAGGTCCAATGGAGGGTGAAGAACCTCCCAAGGGTAAGTCAAATAAAAGCTTGTGTCCTTTATTATATGTGTGAGTGCACAAAATTAGCAGAGCCTATTATACATCTAATCTTGCTTTTCATTAAACAATGTGAAATTAGATGATGCTTTTTATATCATTAAATAATAATAAAAATAATTAACCCCTTCGAGACCAGGACCTGGTATGCCATGGTTACATGGTACCTGCAGACTGGGACGCACCAGGTACGTCATCTCAAAAAAAATGTCCCCACGTTGCCACGATTGTGATCGCGGCCACCGCCACCCAGAGCCCAGAAAACTCTGGAACACAGAAAAATAATCATGGTGAAACTGCAAAGTGGATGTGAAAAATGTTTTCTTTTTTTGTTACACTAAATTTGGAAGGTGCTGGTGTGGAATCAGTTGCATGGGACAGGCCAATATGCCCCTAACCAGATTCCCTGAGCTGTCTAGTTTTAGGGGGTTAAAATGAAATATGGGACGTCTACTTGTATCAGATGAGACCTGGACCCAACAAACTGATCTGTCAAAATTCCATGTTTGAAAACTGAAATGCCCTACCCATGTATATGGGGTATTCCTGTACTCGGGGGTGTTTTCTAAATACAAATCACAAGTTGTTTCAGTTATTTTATGTACCCCAGAAAAAAATACGAAAACACTGTGTTCGGATAGAATGGGTTTGTTAAAAATTAGAAAAATTTTACTGCAATGTTTAGGACAGACTGGCACAAAAATGGTTAAAAAAAAGTGTTAAAATGCCCCAAGTAAAATACTTTGGGATGTCATCTTTCAAAAAAATATATACTTCTTAAAATAGAAGAATTCGTTAACATGAGTGAATAAATATAATATAAACTTAACTGACAGAATACCCCAAACGGGGGAAAATCCGTCAAACCTGTCACTTGTGGCTAACACCAGCCCTAAACCAAATGTTTTAACCCCCTAGCCGCCGATAACCAGCTCAGAGTACCGCCGCCTGCTGGTTAGCCATTGAAGTGACCCCCATTACCAACGAAAATAATGGGGCCGGATCCCCCCCTTATTTATCCACCCCTTCGCCGCCAATACACAAGCTGTGACAACTTAACCAAACCAACCCACCAATTAACAGGGCGGGCCGGCGGGCGTGTTCAATAGTTAACTGAATAAAGAGGATGAATCACTAAACTCATGCAACATTTATACATTACACAGATCCTGTGACCTATGTTTCACCCCACTCATATCCTCTTACCTCTACCATACTGTTTATATCTTAACCCTTTCCTGGTCAGGCTGTACTGCCCCAGTCATACAGCCCTTTTAACTTTTTGTCTCCAGGGCTTCCAAGAGAAGGTAAGGCTTGAAAAAAGTTGAAATTGAAAACTTTTATGGGGTCATCATATGAAATACCGTATTTGCTCGATTATAAGATTATAAGACGACCCCCCAAAATATGAATATTAATTTATGAAAAAAAGAAAAAGCCTGAATATAAGACGACCCTATAGGAAAAAAGTTTTACCAGTAAATGTTAATTCATGTAAACTATGTGAACAATTTTTTTTAATAAAAGCTATGATTGAGAAAAATATTTTTTTTATTTCCTTTTTTTTCAACCTGCCCCCCAAGTTATGCACATC
>VKOC01000006.1:27085385-27129362 GCA_009364415.1 Spea multiplicata
GAGAGAGAGAGAGAGGGGGGTGGTGCAATTTGACTAGAATACAGTAATGTATCATGTTTGTTTTGTTTTATGGTGACTGGAATTTTCCATAGAATAGAATGTTTCTGCCAAAATGATTTTGCTGTATGGTGAAAAGAAAAGGATGGTCTGCTTTAAATGTATGTTCTGGAATTATTGCACTAGTTGTTCCAAACGTTATCCCAGTAGCTGCTGCTGCTTCAGTTCCATCTTCATCAACCTTTATAAAGGCCTTGTGAAGCACACCTGATATATATACTCCAGTTGTGTCAGATATCCCTGAAAAGTTTGCTGATAAATTGTTGAAGGCATCAGTCATTCCCAAACTTTTCAAAATATCTGTGGGATTAATTCTCTGTTCAATTTCGAATCGAGGAACATTCACGTGAAGAGTTGTTTGTCTCATTTTACTTAAGTTCGTCCAGTCCATTAATTTTTCATATGTAATACCACGTTCGACCTGAAATTAGATATAAATAATCTGTAAGTTTACTTTTTTTGTTTTACTTTGTGTAAATGGTAGAAAACTATATACAGCATACAAAATATATGTAAGTAATGCTGACCATGGAGATAGAGAAACTGAGAAATGTAAAGTTATTAAAGTTTAGCAAAAGTTGCAGAACAACGTGAACCAAATTACTTTCTGATCCTCGTAGTCAATGATTATCAACATTATTACTTGGTGAGTGACATACGGTAAGGACTTACCTGCCCAGCAACCATTTCCCTTGATGTCAGGCTACCTCAAACTTGTCTGGAGGGCAGAATCTAGCGGCTAGCCTGTGACGTCACCGAAGCCGGGAGACTGCCCATACTTGCCGGTTTTGACCTTTTTAACCGGCTTCTCTGACCTTTCATTTCTGCCTAATGAGTTTGTTTTGTCGTGCCCAACTGTTGCTGATCCCCTTTGTCCTTTTTTCTGTTGTGCCGGTCTCTGCTGCAGGGATCCTCTCACCCCAACTTTACACATACATGGCTATTGTGTGAAATTTTGGCTCTATATACTGGGCTTTGCATGACTACTGCATGCTTTTAAGTGCATATATATATATATATTTCAATACATGTATGAGTGCCACAAAAATACTTTTGAAACTGGCACATTCACTGTGTTAGCATAAGGCAAAATACCAATTTCATCAATTTAGTAAAAATGGCACATGTAAGCATATTAGAAAAATTGAAAGAAAAAAACCTCTCTCGATACAAGTACCCTTATAGGGAAATTATGCTACAATATCGTTTTTTTCAGCAGCAATATAATATTATAAACCATAAAGTTACCAGAAAACAAGCCAGGAGCCATGAATAAGTGAATATTTCACAAAATAACAGTGTGAAAAAATTAGTTGAGAAGACTCTAAATTGTACATAAAATTCCTAAAGACTGTTACTGAAACCATGTCGTATAGTAACCATGCATCAGTACAGTTGTCACAACTGGAGTGAACTATTATGAACACTGTATCAACCGGCAGTATATGCAATATGAATATAAAGTACTTAGCTGTCAGTAGTTTAGCTTCTTCACGCTATAGTTTTAAAATAATTTTTGCACACTATTATTCTGTTAAATATTTAACTCAACAACACTAGAAACTCAACAACATTCAGAAGCACTAGATTTAAAAGTAGAAAAGTATCTTGTATCATTTGTTCAAGTAGACAAGTATTCCACTGTATTGTTTGTTCTTATTAGGGCTAGTTTTTCAGCAAAGATTGTCCCAGACAGCCAGCACTGAACCTAATGCAGTCAATCACAATCCTCGTGTAGCGGTTAGTAAAACTGAGCTTTTATTCATCATTTAAAATGCAATTACATGGTAGCACATACTTTGTTCCATAGTAATATGTAGAAGCATTATTAAACACTCATCTACAGACACCAGACAAGCCAGAAAGCTCAGAAATCTCATGGTGCTGCCACAACCACAGGGGATTCTGGGTTGGCGCATGCAAATAAGGTCAACAATTATCACCTTTTGCCTCTATATCCACTTTATACATGGATCCCATGAAAGTAATTGTCCACTGTACAGGACAGCCTTTAGACAAAACCCGGGAAGAGGTGCAATAGCCTCATGCCGACGAGTCCCATTAAGGATGAAACAGCTGTCCATGAGGGGTGATCTGACACCATGAGATTTCTGAGGGAACAACAAGCCTTCTGGCTTGTCTGGTGTCTGTAGATGAGTGTTTAAAAATGCTTCTACATACCCCTAAATTTTAGTGGAAGGGTTTTCCATCACCTTTACCCACCATAACTCATGTAATGGTTCCATAGTAAGAAATACCTCAACCTGCACCTAACACGTTTCTTCCACCATATGTGGACTTAATAGTAGTTGAGTTTTCAGTGGGCTTGGGGCACTTATAAACACAACTCCCACTGGAAACAATCAAAGTTACAGCTGAACAAAATAAGAAATTAAAAAAATGTGTTGAGGTGTTGTCTACCAAAACAATTCCATGTAAATAAATAAATTCTTTTAGTGAGTAACTGTGCACCTCCTACACAAACATATTTGGGTATATTGTAAGCTTAAGTAATGAGATATTACGCAACAGACCTAGTCAAATAGTACATTAATTCCTACAAATGTGCATTGTTATAATCTCCAATATATACTTAGTTTTCAGGAGACTATTCAATCAGGGTACTTAATGCACACAGCATGAATTTCTCCAAATCAAGTGACCTTTTTGTGAGATGACAAATATGTATGACAATATGATATCTAGTGTGTGTTACATTACCAAACAGTTTTTCATGCTAATCAATGTTGTATAAAATAAAATACTCACCTCTAATATATCTGTCCCCACATCAGGCATCATAATGTACATACTCATGTTCTTTGATTGTCCATAGGGGAGTTCAAGGACCCTTACGTTGTCTTCACTTATGTTGCGTGTATTAAACTTTGCTTTTATGGACATCATCTCTACAGTTACTTGTTCATTCTAAAACAACACAAAACACAAATAATATTATCAAATAAATGAGATGCAATATTTATAAAGCCACTGTAGTCAACACTATATAATTAGTACTGGGGGAAGCTTCATAATGCATGTGTCAGGTAAAATGCTAGGCTGACCAAAAGACAATGACAGGAAAAGTATAGTTTAAGATTTACAGCAAGTAGAAAAATATAGGCATGTGTGGATTTCATCTACCATTACATTCTAAGTTTCAAAATGTCATATATATGTTTCACTTTGTTACTATAGTTCTATATAGTAACATAGTATATATAGGTGCACAGCCTATCACTTAACTGTGGATAGGCTGTGCACCTGCTCATCTCATTATGTCCAAAATGTACTTTAATAAAAATGATTCACCAAGTAATCAAAAACATAAAGTTAACGAAAAACATGAATAAACTGACTATTAAAAACGACACCAGTCTTCAAGATATTCATATTTTCATATTGAAACCCCTTTATTCACCTTCACTGGAATCCCCTTATTAATAACTACACTTTGGAACTTCTAGCCAAAAACAGTATAGAAGATACAGTGTTTATTGCACACAGTGCAATATTACCATAACTGTTATTACTTACGTTTCTTAAAGTAAATGAAGCATTCACTGTATTACCACGTTGAAACCTTGCAGTCCAGTTTGCAGAAAGATATATAGCATTTGTCAGAACCGATACTGTGTCAGATGACACTGAGCCAGAGGGCAATAAGTTTTGAATTAAACCTATTGTGCAAAATTAGATATATAATAATTTCATTAATTATTATTGATTTTAATTATCATTCATTTGTTGGTGTTTATGTGCTTGGTGACTATAGCCATATCAATGAATCTTTTAAGCAATGAATTGATATCGATTTCGCAGTATGTATTATATATATGAGAAGAACCATGTCTGTATAATACTTATAAGCATGGAGTCCTTTACCTAATGTATTGGTTAATCTTAGTCTGCCAATTCAAGTTTTGTCACACTCTTTGAATGTACATACTGTAAGGCGCATTGGGTAAGTTGTTATATAATTGTGCTATATAAATGAAAGATAATAAATTGTGTTGAATTTGATGGACTTGGGTCTTCTTTCAACCTAAACTACAACGTTACTATGTTACTATATTACGTTTGCGTAAAATATTTTAAGCAAATTAAAAAAATAAAGTGTCATGAGCAGAAGCATATAGTTCAGGATGATACCCAAAGGGTTGCTGCCTTGTGATTGCCTCCCCCAAGCCCAGCAGCTGCCATCTGTTCCCTGAGTATATGAAATAAAACGTTAGTTTTTACCTTGTGTCTGTTGTTCTATTAAGCTATTGATGTGCTGACGAACTCCTTCACTGTCTCCTAGAAAGTTTACATTTTCTGGTTCTACATTATACCAGAGGCTAACATTTTGTAAGAAAGACTGAAAGCAAAAGAAAACATAGATGTGTTAGTTTTATTCAAATCATTATCATAGATGTCCAGAGGGGGTGCAAAAGGGGGCACTTGACCCTTTCTGAAAATCCAAAAAGGGCCACTGGAGAGGCAGTAGATGAGGAAGAAACACTAGGCTGTTATAAATAAAGACATAGAGGCATAAAAACACCTGGTAGTCAGCAAAAAAGGTTTTATTTAATTCTGTACACCCCTCTGCTGTCAGAATGGTTTGGTCTACTCTCTTCCTCTCTTCTTCCAGCTGGTCTCCTCCCCTTTAGTCTGTTAGTCTGACATGGCGGAGAGAGAATGCTACACTACACAACACAACACAATATTACCTTTTCTTGACTGCAACCCCCATAATGTGGAGCCAGCAATAGTAGGAATAGTAGCCGGTAACTGTAGATTGGGCTACAATAAGTATACAGTATCTACAATCTGCATCTACAATAATAATATCCTTACATCAAGGATGGGAAACGTCTGTTCAACAAACCATCCATTTGCAATATCGAGTATGTACTCTTGAGATGAAAGGGAAGTGAAAAGTTCCTTAAATCTGGGATTAACATCTCTAATGTTATCTAGATGAAGAGTCTGAAAAACAACGAACGTGTTATTAGCACTTCAGGTATAGTAAAATATCCTTGAATCATTTCTCTTGGTTTGGTTATCAAATCTGTTAGTTGCAATAGTTTTTCAACCCTGCTTTAATTTACTGAGCCATTCATTCCAGGAGACATCAGTCCTTTATGGCCATATTTCTTGCTAAATGGCATCTATATTGGTGTAAATACTATGTTCTAGGATCATGGTCTTTGATATTTATTGTTTCACACAAGAACGTGTGATTTTAAATGGTATCTGCATAAGTACATGTATGGTAAAATGCTATTTTATCTAACATTGTCTTTGAATGGAGCTCATATTTTTTATTTCACTTGATGTGTGAGGAATTATATTGTTGCATTTAATTCTAGTTTAATGAAATTAGAAGGTAAGTATATTGTTTTTTTTACCTTTTTCATCTGGGTTTCAGTTGTATTCCTTGCTCCAATAGAGGCCATTGCCAAAGCAACGAATATACTGAATGATGATATGGCCAGATTCTGATCAATGACAACATTTTTCGCGATGTCAGCTGTGAACTGATTGTTTGCCACACAGATGGCTTCCATGGTGACAAATCTGAATCAAACAAAGAAGAAAGGATTGAATGAAAACAGTAATTCTAAAATTAAAAGCTCATTGTATGTAATTTTGAACAAGAGCGATGTGTTTTCTATTGACTTGTGCATGTGGATTCGTACAAACTTCTTAACAAATTTTGCCAAATTCATGCATTTTTATAAATCCCCAGTAATGAGGAGTGCCCCCAAATGAAAACACACGAAAACAAAAACACAAAACCTAATTTATCCCCTTGTGTGTATTTCCTTGCTGCCTGATGGCTCAATGAAAGCAACAGTGCAGTGTTCACCCCTTCAATGCTGCAGCAGCAAAAAAGAGCCCCCACAAGCCCTTTGATCACTCCTACAGGAGTGATCAAAGGGACTCCTCCCCAGAGTCACAGTGTGGAGACCAGCCCCAACCCTCCTTGCTGCTCGATTGATCCATTAAGAGCGATCGGGCAGTGTTAACCCCTTCAATACCGCACATCACTTACAGCCTCCCTATGCCATGCCCCCCCCTACATATCCATGCTATTGCACACATATTCATTTACTCATTTGCAAACATAAATTCACTCATTCATATACTCATTCATTTCCTCATTCACAGATATTAATCAATCACGCATACTTGTTCATACACCCTCCCCCAACTCCTTACCTGAAGTGCAGCACTCGGTGCCACTCGCGGACTTCCGCATGGAAGCTGATTCCCTCTGCGTTGTTCGCACTCTGTGCGAACAAATTCTCTTGTTCCACCCAGGGGAAGCAGGAACAGAGCAGAGTCATGTGACGTTAGATAAATTCACGTGACTCCGTTAGGTTCCTGCTTCCCCTGGGCAGAACAAGAGATGCTGCTCGCACATAGTGTGCTAGTAACGCACAGGTAAGCAGCAATAGTTTTTTATTTCAGCATTTTGCTGATAATGCCATTTTTCGGCCACTGATATTTCCGTGCACCCCTAATCCAACCCTAAACATATTCTTTCCTTATCTTCTGTGATAAATATCAACAAAACATAATATTTGACACCATTTAGCAAACACAGTTGTATATCACACTGGTTAATTCCCTCTCCATATGCTGAATTAGAGGAGAGGAGCCATGTAGTGCATAAATATAGATAGATTAGTTAACAGTTAAAGATATAATCTATGTAAAGATACAAAGATTAATTTTGGTTCTTACATTGGCTATGAAATTAAGTGAAGTATTTTTGATTTGCAAGATAGAAGAGCAAAAATGCAAATACCCATTTCTGTGCATCAGAAACACATCATGAAATGTTTGCTGGTTTGTTGAAGAACACAGACACAGTTTTATGATTGCTAAATCAAACAAGATGAATGATTTAACTAAACAGTTTATAAAAGCAACCAATTGTTAGTATTGATACTTGCAGAGTTTTCTTATTTGTCTGATCTGGCATTAGGTATGTAAAATGAAAGAGTTCTAATCAGTTCCATACTCACCCTTTCCCTGTTTCAGCTGATTTGTCAAAGGTACAAAGAAAAATGATGCTTCATTTATATTTAAACTCTGGGCCACTCTTATTGACGTCATTGTCCTGAGTGTTGCAATATGCTATTCTATGCAAATTAAATAAGGAATAATTGCTCTTCTATATTGGATGTACTGAAAGTATATTACGTATTATTATGCATTATGCAAGGATGTTTAATAGGATAAGGAAGTATGTGACATTGGATAAGGAAGTATGTGTACATTATTTATTACGGTACTTAATAAAGGTAAGTAAAGTACCAGTTTCGTTACATACTTTTCATCATTATTTCGCAAAATTCTATAATTGTGAGTATATGTACCTTATTAAATTATTAGTTGCATTTATTATGCAAGCATCAAGAAAATAGCTAAGTAATAAGGTCCCATTGTTCAGAATGCTTATTTATCTATAATCAGTATACATGGTAATGTCCAATGGTATGTATCACAGTATAAATAGCTCTTCTGTTTGCTTATAACACATGCACAACCAGCACTACCACTTTGCAACTGTGACATCTTCCTCCAAAGCTAAACTTCCATATGTCAACAATCAAGTACATATGGACAATATTGGACAATATTGGGACACCTGACCATTGCACTGTGACAGAATGACCTGTCATACAAGGCCCCAAGGTAGCCAGAGATAGCTCTAGCCTGACTGCCAAACAGATTGCACAGGCAGGAACTCCATTGTGTAAACTAATCCCATTAACAGGATTGCTGCCAGGGGGAGATTCATTAGCTAAAAGGGATTAAAGGTTGGGTTGTCTACCTGTTTATCAATGTTAATTTATGTTCATGAAGTTCTTTGGACATATGAGTCTACGTTTTACAACAATAAACTGTTCATTCCTGCTGTACTCAATTCAAGGTAGTTGTGTCTACTTATTGGGTACACAAAGCAGGGTTCCAAGGTGTGCATGTATTTTTTGCACAGTATGGTTCTCTTTATTCACTAAACCTGGCTTTCGAAACACTACAAGGGATTTCTGCCATGCTCATATAAAGTGATGTTGGCAAAGTTGCTTGGGTTGCTATAGCAGCTAAAAAAACTGTGTGGGGAAGAAGACTGGTTGAAGACCTGCCACAGCACCATCTCAGAAGGCTGCCAGACACCTTAGCAGTTCAGGTACCACAAACAGAAACAGTCTAGTGGGCTGCATGGACGCGTTACAGAGGTGGGTGCCATAGTGTGTGAAAAGGCAAGGCTGTCATTTCAAGCACCTTTTTGCAATTTCCAAAACAAATGAATACAGTCATGTTGGCTGTTACAAGAGAGGATTTTATTCAATTCATTAGAATATATATTTTATGGTATACCAAAATAGTGCCTGTGCCCCTTATAATAAGTGAAAAATGTAAGAGGTTATATAACCCTAAATGGATATGTAGATGTAGGAAATCCAGATATAATCATGTAGAAAAAAACCCAAAAAATAAACAAATATAGTGTAATATGTAAAGGAAAATACTGGTAAAAGTAAATACCAGTAAGAGAGTCCCTTACAGTATGAATGGTAATGATATGCCCATATAGAAGGTGGCAAAGACTTCTTAGGCGTCCCCCACTCAGTAGCGAATCATATAACGCATATCCCAAAGTGGAAAAGTAAAAATGAATATATTTTAATCATATAAAAAACATCTCTGTTTATATATAGAGTGGCTTGAATAGTGTTTTTCACTACACATATTTTATTGTTTACATTGATTTCACTGCACATCACCTACTTTTGGATTTTTGATAGATTTCATGGTGACTGAAACTTTCCATGGAATAGAATGCATCTCCCATAATTATTGTGTTGTATGGTGAAAATGAAAGGCCTATTTGCTATAAATGTATATTGTGGAACTAATACACTAACTGGTACAATCACAACCCCAGTAGCTGCTGCTGCTTCGGTTCCATTCTCATCAATTTTCACATATGCCTTGTGAAACACATCTGATATATATACTCCAGTGTTAGATATCCCTGAAAAGTTTGCTAAAGATCTGAAGACGTCGGTCATTCCCAAATTTTCCAAGATATTCTCTGGTTGAATGCTATGCTCAATTTGGAATCTAGGGACATTCACCTTAAGAACTGCTTGTTCCATTTTGCTCGAGTCTGTCCAGTCCATTATTTTTTCGAACACAATATTACGCTCAATCTGAAATAAGATGTAATATCGGTTAAGTTTATCTTGTGATTTTTTTTGTTTTATTTTTTGTAAATTGTGAAAACCGAAATGCAGAATACAGAACACGTGAATTTATATTCAGCCATATCTATATGTGTCTAAGTAATGCTCACCATGGAAATGGAGGAACTGAGAAAAACTTTATTAAAAGTTTATTAAGTGCTCTTCAAGAAAAAAAGTGAACCGAAGAAGTTTCTGATCATAGTAGTATTGGCTGCTGATAATATCAACTGTATTGTTTTGTGAGAGACATGCGTGGCTATCTGTGCGATTTTGGCTCTATATACTCAGACAACATTCAGAATCACTAGAAGACTTACAGGTAGAAAAGAGTTGTAGATGTAGAGAAACCTTTTATTTATAATTCAGCTGACTCTTCTATCAGGGTACAATATCCACTTGAAGTAAAGTGGCTAGATTATATATGGTAATACCATTTCTAGTGTAAGCTACATTACCAAACTGTTTTAATCATTAATGTATGCTGTATTAAAAAATACTCACCTCTAATATATCTGTCCCCTCATCAGGCAGTATAATGTACATACTCATGATCTTTGACTCTCCATAGGGGAGTTGAAGGACCCTTACTTTGTCTTCACTTATGTTGCGGGTATTAAAGGTTTGTATTGTAGACATCATCTCTACAGTTACCTGCTCATTCTAAAATAACACAAGAAAAAAAAAGTAAATAGTATTATTACTTATAACCTGCACATTTTATTTACATGAAATATAAATATAATTCGTTGAAATAGAAATGGTTTCCACGCAACTATTATCAGTACAGTTTCATACGCATGTAACTCTATTACTGGGTTTCATTTTATTAGTATATTTTAACTGTGGGCAGGCTGTTTACTTGCTTCACCAAATAACCAAACGCATTAGGTTAAAGAAAACCTCAATAAACTGTCTACAAACAAATATTGTTTATATTAAAGACAATACATGACTTCTAAATATTGATACTTACTGTTAGTATTTATTCAATTTCCTGGAATCTGAAATGCCCTAGTATTATTAGTATGTGCAACTTCCAACTAACACAAAACACTGTTAGAAATTACAGTGTTTACTGCAGAGACTACAATATTACCAGAAATGTCATTACTTACTGTTCTTAAAGTAAATGATGCATTCACTGTATTACTATGTGGAAACGCTGTAGTCCAGTTTGCAGAAAGATATATAGCATTTGTCACAACAGATACAGTGTCGGATGCTACGGAGCCAGAGGGCAATAAGTCTTGAATTAAACCTATTGTGCAAAATGAAATATATGATACGTTATTAATTTAGATTATCAATTTATGGGAGTTATTAGATTCAATGCTTATATCTACGGTATATCAATATCACATATGATTAAATCATCATTTCAAATAGACCATCCTAAAACTTAAAGGGACGTTCTAGTCTCTAACTACATATATTTATATATATACCTATATAGTTTTTATAGTTCAAGTATTGATGTATCCCTGCTTGCTGCTACTGAAGTATGGGACTACAAAAATACTATTGTTGAGGAGGAGTTCTAGTGAGTTGGCTCAGAATTGCACTAACGAGCTGGACCGACCCAGACACTGATCTGAAAACAAATCATCTGATTCAGATGGTCAGTCATATGGTAGTACAAGTAAATGTTTACCTCTTGTCTGTTGTTCTATCAAGCTGTTGATGTGTTGACGAACTCCTTCACTGTCTCCAAGAAAGTTAACGTTTTCTGGTTCTACATTATACCACAAGTTAACATTTTGTAAGAAAGACTGAAAACAAAAGAAAACACCAAAGTGAGCACCAAATTTTTTTTTTAACTTTTACTTATTCTGAGATAAGCTGCCAATCAGTCACATACCAATTGACAGATTTTTTTAGTTTTGCATTTAAGAGTAAAAACCATTAAAATCATCACTTAGAGCACCTCAACTTAGGAAATACAGAGTAACATAAACATGTAATGATGCATAACCAAAAGTAACCAAGAAAATGTTTATATTGATACTTAAAAGGGAATAAACATGATGCTGTTTATATAAACAGTCTTTTACAGTCATGTCCAGACTACTAACACTATTGAGTGAACTTGATTCTCTACATATATCAGAGAACTGAGGCTTTATGTGTATGTCTGACGGCACAGACTATATAACTATGACATGAGCCTGCATTTCAGATTGTCACTCTTTGGCCATTTCAAATTTCGGTTGGTATTATATACAGAAGCAAGAAACCTTACATTAAGGATGGGAAACGTCTGCTCAACAAACAATCCGTTTGCAATATCGAGTATGTACTCTTGAGACGAAAGGGAAGTGAACAGTTCCTTAAATCTGGGATGAGCGTTTGTAATGTTTTCTAGATGAAGAACCTGAGAAACAACAAATGCATTATTAGCACTTCAACTATAGTACTCATTTCTTTTTTGGCATATTTTATCAGCATTGCTGTAATTCTATGAGCCATCAGTTTCAGGAGAAATCAGTCCTCTTTTTCAAATTAGATATGGTTTATATAAGGGTAGACTGGCAAGGGGGTTAGTCCCACCAGGGCTGTTGTAATTTTAAAGGACCACTACCAGCTATATGCACACATAAATGCTACTTAGAATACAATATAGTAGGTTATGTTTTGTCAAAAGCATTTTCTGATCTGTTTTATTAATACTGTATTGCTTATTTTCTTGCCTGTTACCTGTGTCTGCTTTACGTTTGCAGTAAGTGATTGCTTAAGCTCATAAAAATCAATGGCTCTTGAGACATGAAGGGACTCTGACTAGATGCAGGCATTATGTTATGTATGGGAATATGTAATCAGGGAATATTTGCTGTTTTTCCATTTACTGTTTTTGTTATTTATTGTTACAAAGACAACAAGAACTTAAATTGTGTCAACATACACATAAATATGATAAAATACCAGTTATTGTCTAAAATTGTTTTTTAATAGCGCTTACGTTTATTATTGTAGAGTAATACCGGTAGATCTTGGTACGCCACATGGTGTGTGGGAAATTAAATTGTTGCGTGTAATTCTAGTTTATGAAGTTAGCAAGTACATTGGTTTTACCTTTTTCATCTGGGTTTCAGTTGTATTCCTTGCTCCAACAGAGACCATTGCCAAAGCAACAAATATACTGAATGATGACATGGCCAGATTCTGATCAATGACAACATTTTTCGCAATGTCAACTGTGAATTGATTGTTTGCCACACAGATGGCTTCCATGGTGACAAATATAAATCACTGTAGAATCAGGAAAAAAACAATATTCAACAATATTCATTTATGGTCACTTTAAACAGAGGTTGTATGTTTCTTTCACATTATTTGCCATGCATAGAAAGCTCATGGCCAAATTTCTCAATAGAGTAAGAAAAAATGGCAGCTCATAAGGTCTCTCGTAGGAATTTTCATAAGAGAAACAAAGTAAATACTAATGGGGTATATGGAAGCTGACATGGCCCTTCGAAAGTATTCTCTTACCATATACCTGTGCTACATTGCTGCAGAATATTCTGGCACTATATAAATAATAATGAATGGATATCATCATACATTAACACACATACTCCGTAAAGTAAGATTCACAAGCACGTGTACTCATACACACACACTCTAGCAGCATACACACCCATGCTAAAAGCATGTGCTTAAATATACACTAGGTCCTAAGACCTTGTTTTTAATTTACTATGTCGCATGTATTCTAGTGTAAACAGTCCGTACAATGCGTACCCTTTTTATCTAATCAAGATAATACCAATAATTAACACGCATGGAAGCCTCGCAATGATTCTTTTAGGGCTTTGTACAAAAATGAATACGTTCTAAACAATTTCACACTTACCTGCACTGTGCTACAACTGGTTTGTTTAAGGCACAAAGAAATGTGAGGCTCTATTGATATTTAAAGACTGGGCTGCTCTTACTGACTTCATTATTCTCCCGAGTGTTGCAAATCTTGTTAGGTAAAATAAATAAGGAACATTCTATATTGGGTATACTGATTACTTATTACATATTGTTATGCAAGTTTATTTTGGAAATTAATAATTGCAACATTAATTTCTTCTTAAATTAAGGACACTTTGCAAATACCAATTTCACAATGCCATCTTTTTAATATTTGTTTATAAGCATTTATATCTTAGGGGTATGTTTAACTTATTAGATAGGACATGTAACATCTCTTATGATGTGAAATTGCTTTATGCATTCCATCATGTTTATTTTTGTAGTCTCAGCACACATGGGATTTTTGCACAGTATGTAGCAACGTAAAAAGATCTCTTCTGTTCGCAAATCATACCTGACCTGAGAGGCAATAAAGCCAAGTGAGACTTGAGCCCTGCTTCCACATGGTAGTGCTGCACTGCTACTACAGGGTCAAGTAATGCCTTGTTGCATGACCCCATTAAGCTTCTGCTTGGCATTGCCAGCCAGCCCAACCTGCCCTGTTTGCCACAGGGCCAGACGTACCAACTATGCAACCTAGACAGCTACGTAGGGAACTGAGCTAGTGTGGGTGCTGCCACCTTGTTTTCTTCTATGTTAAAAATTAACTGCATATAGAAAGAAGGCACTGGAAACATAGTTTGATAACCTAGGGCCTAATTCCATATGTGAAATATCAGGAAATTCAGGCCTGATGCCGCCCTCTTGTATCCTGCCCTTGGGAGCGGAGTCATGTGAGCGCATCATAAACCTGACTCACGCCCCTCTGTGTTGACGGCACCTAAGTCTACAGTCCTCCTCCATTACTTATCTATATCAAAAAAGCAGCCGCCCGGCACACACTCATTTAGGGAGGCAGAAGACTTTCTGGGTGCTCACTCATTTAGAGCAGCGCCTCTCTCTCCTTCGTGTCAGGACACAGCAGCTGCCAGCAGGGCCTGTCTTAGGGGTTTATTTGCCCTGGGTGGGCCACCTCATAGCATCACCCCCTCGTCATCATCCCCAAAGTCCCTTTGTCCAAAGTCTACAGCTCTCTTTTTCTCCTCCATATAGTTCAGGTATAGATCAAATAAACACCACATGGAAATAAACACACATGGAAACGAAGCATTGGAGATATAGATCAACTAAATAAGACTTACAAACTCTATATTTGCAGGTACAGATTAAATAATAATAATATTATTAATAATAATAATAGTAATGGAAACATAGTATTACAGGTATAAAGCAACTGAATAACATACATACCCTACAGGTATAGATCAACTGAAAATTACATGCAAAGTCAAATAAAGGTATAGATCAAATAAATAATGCATGGAAACCTTAAATTGCAGGTGTGACAGAATGACCTGTCATACAAGGCCCAAAGGTAGTCAGAGATGGCTCCAGCCTGGCTGCCATACAAAGATTGCACAGTCAGGAACTCCATTGTGTAAACTAATCCCATTAACAGGATTGCTGCCAGGGGGAGATTCAGTAGCTAAAGGGGATTAAAGGCTGGGTTGTCTACATGTACCTGCTTATCAATGTTGTTTTATGTTAATTAAGTTCTGTGGCTATATGAGTCTATGTTTTACATCAATAAACTGTTCATTCCTGCTGTACTCAATTCTGTCACGTCCTACCCAGGCTGTGGAGCTCACAACAGGAGGTTACTGGGTGATCTCTGAGAGTTACTACAGCTCTCTTGATGAACCCATTACATTGGCGGCAGCGGTGGGAGCCTCCTTGCAAACGTCCCAGCGGAGTACCAGCGTGTATACGAGCAGCAAATTAAAGATGGTTCCAGCACTACCGGATGTGTTGGTGCGCATCAGAGTCATGGGCTACCTGAATGCCTGGATGGAGGCTCTCAGAGTGGACCAGGGTGTCCGGGGAATAGTCCTCCCATCCTCCAAGGAATGGTACGTGCTACAACCCATGGAAGTATCGGTGCGAGGAGATCCGGGAGTTCAGGGAAGGGATTCCCACAGATGTGCCCTGTTACCTGCCAGACCTGTGGGCTGTTTTGGATTATTTGGTTTACCAAGAATGGATCCTGGAGCAGGCCTACCGAGGACTCTTTGACCGCGCTCAGCAGTGTGCCCCAGAGGAGGTGGATCCTGTGAGTATTGTACCCCCACCAGAAGCACAAACAGCCGGGCAGAGCGCAGCTGGCCTCTGCCCGCTCCCTTCCCTCCTGCCAGACACTTTGCCCTATTCCCCGCAATATGGCCCAGCAACTGACCGAGACCCGTCTGCATGTCCCAGCCAGATCCCCAAGCTGAACTGCTGGCATCGAGGCAGAGCACTGCTGGCCTCTGCCCACCCCTTGTTCCCAAGCCTGACCGCAGCAACCAACGAGGGTCCGGTCGGGCAGCTCCAGAGTTAGTGGTGCTCCTGGATTTTACAAACGCAGCTGAAGTGCTACCCTCGGGGAAGAGTGCAGCCGGCCTCTGACCACTCCCCTCTGTGACCCAAGCTCCATTAGCTTTACCCCTGATTTTGCCCAGAGGTGGTGATTTCTATGGAACCTGTATCCCCAGCAGAAGTGTTGGCAATGGGAGAGAGGCAGATCGACATCTCTGCCCAGCAGATGGATTATATAGGAGGGGATGCATGTGGCTTTCCTCCCCTCGCAGTGGATCATACAAACATTTGTACCATGCAGGTGAATTGGACTAAGGTCGCCACCTGCAGTCCCCAGAGGTGCCGGGCAGTCAGCCTAGAACCCCATATGGAAGGGACCCCAGCCTCTCTGTCTTCTCCCCAGCGGCTGAGGGGACTCCAGGGAGAAGGCACATTTAGCCCTTCTTCCCAGCGGCAGTTATGTTATTTGGGAGAAGCAGAGTGCGGCTGGGTGAGTACTGCTGTTTTGTTAAATTGTTTTGGGGAGTACCAATTTGTGGCTGGCAGTGGTGGTCCAGATATATAGACCGACTTCAGAGTCAAACAGTGTAGGGTCTTATCAGACGTCAGGACAATACATGTGGGTGATCTCTGAGAGTTACTCCAGCTCTCTTGGTGAACCCATTACAGCAGGCATAACTCACAGACTGCACACCCAAAGGCCAGTCCTGACACTCAGATTGAACAAATAGAATTTGCTCAGCACCCAGATTGCATCCACAGAATTGCAGATTGCAAACAGTCATTGTCTATCTCTCCCCTCTTGCTTGCATCTATCTTCCCTCTTTTCTTAATCAGTTTCCTTGCTGAAGTCCTGCGGTGGGAGTGCAAGGCTATGTCTCACTTGTAGGTGGCAGTGTGCTTGGATTCACTGCTGAACCTTGCAATATGACGTCATATTCCGATGCTCAGAATCAATCCCTGCCACAGAGAGGCAGAAGCGATAGAGGTCCTGCTCTTCTAGCAACAGGTAGTCCAGTTCGAAACAGAGGAGGTGTCCCCACGTAGATTGACGCTGTAGCCGGCGCCTATCTTGACTATAGGTAGCTTCGGCCCTGATGAAAATCCATAGAAGGCTGTAATGCCCAAAACCTATATTTGTAGTTTGAAAATAGATTTATGCTAGGGTTTTTCCAAAATGGAGTGTGATTTTAACAAGGAAAAATGAGTTAAAATTTGCAGTCATATGTGGTACCACTCTTACTGTTCCTCTAGTCATAGGTTTGGGCTTTGTTTACAGTTATAGAGCTGTACTTACAAAAATCAGTTCTTCTATCTTTATAATTAGCAGTGGACTGCGTTTACACATCGCAAGGGTAGCAAGGCTTTCATTAAAGAATTCCCGTCCTGCTTTCTCATCATGCAGTAAATACTTGCCACATTCCGCTGTGTTGCTGCATTTCTTAATTCACCACATTCTGTGTAATGTTGCTCACACTCACATTTACTTATTTGTTCTTCCTAGCTATAGCAAGCCAGTCAACTCAGACTATAAATGAAGAAGTCCAGTGGTCATTCAAGCTACGGGTTTTCTCTATTCATCAGACACGACTGAGGTGCCCTTACAAGTTAACACTCTCAAAATTCACATATAAACTAAGATGTGAGTTGTTCTCAAGTGCCTGCAGCTTTAAGGTTTGTGAGTTTCTGACAATGTTATACAGTTTCAATAAAGATTTGCATGACCTTACCTAAGACTCTCAAAATATAGTGCAAACATAAATCCCACCTCCCAACAATATTTTTTTTATTAAATAGGTCCCCAGGATCCCCTATTGATTAAGGGTGACAATTACCTTTTTCTCCTACCCAACGAGATGTGGGGCAGGGGAGAAATAATTCAACCTGGGGGTTGGTATAGTGCCAGAGTAAACATCCTCTCATGCTCCTCTGGGGGAGTAAAAATTACAAAATTACCCCATGGACAGCATGGACCCCAAGCTAAACCTCTTACTCATCTCCATCTCATTTCTGGTGAGATAGGAATGTAAAATAAATTACAAACCCCATTGGGGCATCTTTGCCTCCTCTTGCCCCCATATCCCTGCCCACTTGAGTAACAGTATTAAAGAACAGATTAATATTGCGCCTCTCCCTTCGTCCCTGACCTGTGGAGGCAATATTGTAAAAAAAAATCTAAAAGGAAAACTCTACCTTCTTCCCTTACCAATGTGTCCCACAAGTAGGGGGTATGACATCCATTCTGGCACCATCCCATTAAAGTATTTGGAAACCACTGAAGTCTATGGGGCCCATTCAAGTAAATGTAGGGTGCAATACATTGGGGGCTGATTGCGCAAAGGAATATATACTCGTAACCAGTGGATTTTTCAGTCCACTGCAATTGTGTTTTTTCCTTTGTGTCTATATCTTTTTTATTTTATTTTTTGGAAACAAAATGAGCATCATCACCAAAAAAGTCATTAGCCACCCTCATGCCATAAAAAGGGTTCTTGGATGGACCTCATACCTACTCACCTAAGGAAGGAGTGATAGGTAGGGACATTTCTTAGTAATCCTCCATCCCACAGAGCATAGTTGTAGGAATGGGGAGGCATGGGATGTGGTCTCTGCAATTCAAAAAAGTTTTTAATACATTTTAAGCCCTTGAGGCAGGGGGGACTCAATGATGCCGTCATATGGTAACTTGTAGGCGTTTTCACCACCCTATCCATCCCTCTAAGCTGGATATGACTGTACATTTCAGCACTATATTTCTCCAAGTTGATCTAATTACCTCTGCCCCAAAGGCCAGAGGGTAGAAAAAGGAGGAAATGCATTGCTCCCTCCTTGATTGATAGGGGGCCCTGAGGACATTTGCAACTTGCTGATTAATTAATCTTTTAGTGTACGTGAGTTGTGATTTTTTTTGTGAGTGCTAATGGCTTTTGTAAATTTGAGAAACTTTTGCCCAACTTGCGATTGCTGTGGCAAAATCAATTTTTTTTCCAACTTGCAAGTGCTCACAGTTTATTCTGGTGGCTTAGATTTATGTAAGGAAAAGCAAAAAAAGGCTAAAATAGTGAGGTGTTGTAAACATACATGAGATAGGCAAAACTCTATCCAGAATCTAAGATGAGACCAAGGACTGATTAGGGTCTGAGTCTTTACATCAGGAAAATGGTCAGACTAGAAGGGTCATGTAGTGGTTATTTGCAGTCAGTTTCTAGCCTTTTCTACTTATATCCTACTCACTGCATATTCCAAGAAGGTTCTACCCACTATCCATCTCTCCTTACTTTCTTCCGTTGTCTGAGAGGCATTTACACCTTTCCACTCTTAATCAATACAGACAACGAAGGGACCTGCTTCTACTTCCACATCTCTACCCACCACTGTCGTCTACAGATACCTGTGAGAATTGCTTGAGGGACCTCTGGCCTCTTCTTACAGCTTTCTTGTTACCTTTGATTGTCCCTTGGTCCCAAGGATGAGTGATTATTTCACCATCAGTATATACTCTCACCCCCAGGTTCCCACATCTCTAGTCCTCCGAGCGGGACACTCTGTACCTAGGTGTTAATGAAGTGTAATATTGGTGGTGCTCCCATTCTTCTTTGTTGCACAGAATGCATTAAATCCATTAACTCATATGTTTCCTAGTCATAGTGACTACAGTTTATTGTTATTTCTGCAACATGGATTCTCAAATGTGGCTGGGAAGCTTCAGACTCAAATTAATCCAAAGATCACATACAACCGGTATATGCATGCACTTATCTCAAAAGGGCATACCCCTTGATATGCTTCCAGAATAGAAACCCCAAGCTGGAACTATTTGATGACTTTGGCTTAAAAACTTTCAAATTTCTTGGAATCAGATGTTGGTGTTACCTGACTTTGGCTTGTTTTTCTAGACTTTGCTTGCTTATGTTGCCCACACATTTGGCCTGTTCGTGGGCTCTGTTTTCAGAACAGTACTTTAGTATTTTCATACTTTATACTCGGGAATAACCTTTACAGAAAGAGGTAGAGGTTTGGTAAGCGTTCAATGTATCCATTCTCATGTTATCAAGAACTTTACTGTAGCACCCATGCTTTGGAATTCTATCCTCTTCAATTGCAACATGCCACGTAACCTATTTTTATAATTATAGTAGTAGTGCTCATAAAATATTTTCTTATCGCTGCATTTGTTTCCTTGTTTAAGTAATTGCAATTGTAACCCAAATATAATCTACACCTTCATCTCCACCCAAATAATATCGTCGATTGTGGGGACATTTCTTTTTTCCATGACGTACCAGGTATGTCACAGAAGCAATGAGCCCACTTGGGTATGACGTACCTGGTACATCACCGGATGTGACGGGGGATTAAAAGACAACAAAACCATAGGGTGCATCTTTCAGCACCTAGTCTTTGTTATCTGTGTCATCTCATGCAACCTTTTCTCTCCCTCTTTCCTATATAATCCATGTACCTCACTCCCCTATGCTCCTCGGCCTATTTTCTGCATCGCCATCCTTTATCTTCTAGCAGCCTTCTACAGGTGAGACCCCACTAAGGGCAGCAATCTAATAGCCAGTTCCTCGGTCATTGCCTAGGAATATGCATAGGGTGGGAGGTCATTCCTGTTCCATCCAAACATGAAAAGTCCTCAAGAGAATAGAATCTATGACTAAGCCTCTTCAGGCAAAACTCGTAAGATGAATACATTCAGTTTGGTCTTATTAAATACTTCATGAAAATGTTTTATTGAGGTTGAATAAAGTTTGGATTTTTATACATTTACTAAACCCTCTATTTAAATGTTTGTCATTTATTATTAGAAGCTCTGTTGCACAGATGTCACAACTTGCTTAAGGGACAACTTTTGAAGGAATGAACTACCCTGTATCCACTTAGTGTCAGCAATTCAGTGTATTAAACAACTTACAGTTATGAACCAACACGTTGATTATTCTGATGTTGAACTTCATTAATCTTTCACACACAAGCAGCACAGGTCTCAATCACCACTCCCTTGCCCCTGATTATGTATTGAGGCAGAACATTATATCTTGGCATTTTGCTTCAATACATTGCAAGGTCAGGGGATGGGTAAAATAGGTGGGTGATCCTAGCCTGCCTCTAACCACAACAAAGGAGTCCAGATTTGGGCACCTTAAATGTTAGGGAGTGTGTCTCAGTTTTACCATACCTTCCCCCCATTTCAGGTGTCCAAATCGTGACACCTGTGTTGGGCATATGGCTACAGGTAAGGTGGTTAGGGTTGGATGTGGTCAGAGACCCAAGTGATCAGACTGTAGTCAAAGGTGTGGCCGCCCACTCACCTTACCCAAAGGACCACCTTGTGGTTCTCTGCTACAGAGGATCACGGGGTGGCTGCATAGGAGTTACCATTGATTTTACAGCTCCCTCTGGGGATAAAGTATCCTTTAGCGGCTAAAGCAAATTTTAGTCCCAGAGTCTCCATTCAGGCAATGGGCCTATAGCTTAAATCAAGGGTGCTGCAACTGTGCACAAGGCAGCAGAAGCCAGACTACGATACCGAGTTCCCTCACGGAGAACTCGGAAAAATTCCAACCCCCCCCCCATGGGAGGGTCGGATCTTGAGTCTCACTGCGAAGAGTGAGACTCCTTGCTGGCCTTCTTGAAGAGAGGAAGGGGCCGAAAGGCTCCCAATCCTCCTCCAGCAAAGTCCAGACTTCACTGCCTCTAAAAAGAAAACAGTGTCCAAAAACGTGATTACAAAAACGTGTGCCAAAGAATCGTGGGGGCCAAGCTATGAATTTCGAAAGCCGTGAATTCAAGAACAGGGAAATTAATAGGCACTGGTGTAAAAAACTACGTGATTGTATAAATTAAAGAAAATAATTTAAGGACAAGCAAGGGTTCGTAAGCATTTATGTGTAATGGTGTGTGAACACGAATAAGTTTGTGTTAGTGAGAATGTGTGCATGTGTGTTGGGGGTGGGTGTGTAAGTCTGTCCAAATGTGTGCCAGTACATATAAGTGTTACGGGGGAAGAGACAAGAGAAACATGGGGGGGGGATAAAGAGATAGAGAGAAAGGAGAGAGATAATAAGATGGAGACGAGATGTGGACAAAGACATAAAGACAAAGAAGAGTGATTGAGATAAAGAGGTGATAGATCATACAAACTTGCATGCATCTACTGCTTTAGTGAATAAACCTCATGGACATTAATTTATAGGGCTACCATTAACACAATTATCCATTGTATTCCTAATTTTATTTGGCGATAAGCCGATAACAGAGTAACTCTGCTTGTTAGCAGTTTATCATCTGTTGTAAATCAGGTCCTTCTCAACATGAGACAGTTGCTAGTGAGGCACACAATATACCTACAGCACCATATTTATAGTGGCAGTCATTCCTTTTTTTATGGATTTGTTCCTTTCGCAGTTTCTCATGTCTTGATACAAGCAGTTCAAACAATCTAGATGCACAATGGAGGACATCATATAGCATACTCTTCTTGTGCGTCTTTCATAGGTGAAGCATCAGGACATTACATCATATCCCAGGACTCAAGACGGCATCTTAAAGGGACCTCTTTTTTGCTTCAAATATTGCGTGGGATATTTTAAAATGGCAATTAAATTAACAAATGCCAAATACCAGTGATACCAGTGATACCAGTAATAATAATGCATTCCGTAGTTTGGTTGAGTAATAGTACATTGCTCTGGACTTAGCAATATACCTTACGACCAAATATAGATTTATGAGTGAATAAAAGGGTGCTAATTTACACAATACTCTTAGCCTTCTTGTACAACATTGTTTAACCCCTTAACAACCCTATATACGTACTATTATGTCCATAAAATTGTGTAAGGATGACCTTATATACTTAATAGTGCATCAAACTTTTTTTTTTTTTACACAGGTGGAGGGTACATCCCCACTGCTACGTTGGAGATCAGACTGAAGAAAACCCAGACTCTCTCATGTCAGCAGCAACCAGCATTGCTCCAGTGTAACAGTCCAAGCACCGGTACTCCTTCACTGTTTTAATGCGCAGTTGTGCAACTGGAGATACCCTTCTGTTTAGCTGTCACCTGCCTGAAGAACTCAGGAGAGGAGTACAGACCAAGGATCATCTGTCCAGGAAACGCTGGGATCTCTGATCCCCTGCTGGCTGATCACACATGCGTTGATAGGGCTATGAAGCCTTGCTTCGTGATCATCAATGGGAGAGAGAAAAAAAGAAAAAAAAATTCCATCGTTAACAATGCACACAACAGCTTAAGGGTCAACTGGCTACTGTCCTCAATTCTTTATTCGGTAGCTGTAATCTGAGGTCTATATTGGATAGTGTGCTCAGTCTGTTGTATCTCTCTCAAGATTTGAAAGTACTGCACACAACACATTAAATTAACTTCATGAATTCCACCAATGGGCACCACAAAATAACCTACAATCATTAAAGTTACCGGTGATAGGTCTCGGCCCTAAGTGGCCAAAATTGGCCAAGCCAACTCTCCTTGGTATATATTGTATGATGTATTTGATCATCTCTACCTCCCATTTTCCATTTAAGTACTTTTAGTCACAAATCTCTTAAAAATTCGTAAAAATGGGGTAGTGAAATACCCTGTGCAAAAAAGGAACCCAAGGGGTGCACATAAAATGAATTCATCTGGCTCTGTTCATTAGTGTGTCATCAATACGTCCGATGACGACATAACATTGTCATACACCTTGACTTCATTAGCAACAAGAACTTTCAACAGAACTAAATAGCAACTACTGCAAATAGAGTTACCACCCAGCCAATCCAATTAATTTAGGAATGATAAGTAGCCCTTTAAAGCAATATTTATTTGCCATAATTAGCAAGACGGTTTTTGCAATCTTCCTTCACCAGCAGCTACGTTTCGTAATCTTAAATAGGGCGGCCTTCTTCGTTCAGGTCTGGGATGAGACGTCGGAACCTGTGTGGCTGCAGTTGTAGCGGTGATGCAGCAGAGGGCGCTGCAGGCTGCGCGAGTGGCCTGTTATTGCTTGGTGTTGAAGTCCGTGGGCTGCAGGCCTTGCTCTGGTTGCACGGCAGGTAATAAACACGCTCCGGGGAGGGGGCTTTGTGTTGCGTGGGGTGGTCCCACTCGGGAGCGGTAAACATTGTTATGACACAGAAAGGTGGGGTGTGATCGCACGGCTTGAGTCCAGGAGCCCACAAGTGAATCCTGCCCGCAGTTCTGAGTGATCACGCGTGCAGTTGACATTGACAGGGGTTGTTGTTTTTGTGTTTCCGTATACAGAATATACGGCTTTGCCTCATTCACACCGGAGGCAGTTAATGGAGTTTTACATTTAAATACAGCCTAGTTCAGGTTGCTAGACTAAAGTTAGTATAACTTCCAACTATAAACCCAGTTGAGCATGATGGGAGTTGTCGTCTCTTTAAGCTGAAGTGCTTTAGTTGCCCAGCCGTGTTGGTTTGGTTAAGTTTGAGGGGGAGGTGTGGCATGTTATGGCTTTTAAAATGTAGGTTGCCATGACAATAACTTGGTTCCAGCAAACTTTGTGTCCACGATCTACCTTTTATGTGCAGACCTGGAAGCTGCCATTATGGTCAGTCATGTGATATTTTGGGTGACTTTCCCTTCTAGAACACCACACCGAGCTGATTCTTTACTCAAGCTTAGTGACTTCCATTTAGTCAGAGTGTCTTCTTGAGTGATTAACACTAAGCCGCTCTAATGTTTACCATAAGGAGTCAGGTTTTGTGTAGTAGAATGGGCCATAAAACGTTTTGTGTACTAGCCATTTGTACTACATGGAAAATAGAACTGGTTGGGGGAAAAAATTTGTGCCCTGGACCCTACCGGTGGCGGTAGGGTTCAGGGCATATAACCTTGGTGGCATCTTGTGTTCTAAGAGAGCTGTTACTACCAAGTGATCTTGTAGAGAACCAACCTGCATATTTTTATCCCCCATCTGGGTAATGTTAATTATCGCTTAAACTGTCAATTATCACCCACATTCTGCCAAACCGGCCATCGCTGACTCCTTTAGGCTTTAACGGGGAGAGTATGAAAAAGACAAGGTCAAGGGCGCTGCCAATCTACAAAGCAAACACTGCATGTTATCGCGTGGCATTATAAAAGCGCAATATTTGAATGTGTTTTTGTTTGGTGTATGAAACTGACTGTATGTTAGTGCCATTTAGTTTCCTCATTCATCACCTGCATTTGGACACTGAACATAGAGTGCCACATTTAATGCCTACTTAATTCACTTGCCATTAAGCAGATAAGTGCCGTTGCATAGGTACTGATTATCTATACTGTTTCTAAGGACGTACCAGCAATTTATTTTCATAGCTGATGTTTGGAGATACATATTTTCCGTATACCTGTAAATTTAGCCCGCTGTTAATATCTTTATAAACGATTTTGCAGTGTGTACTAAAAGCCACATATTGGAGTTTGGAGATGACACAAAATTGGGTAAAGTGATACAATCTGAACTTGACATTATTCCCCTGCAAGATGATTTGGTCTGATTAGAGGACTGGGCAGCCAAGTGACAGATTCGACAAATGCCAAGCTATTTTTGGAAAATAAGTAAATGTGCAGATGAGAAGCTGCTGCAAGGGCCGGTAAGATATTGATAGTATGAAGAGGGGTATTGACTCACGGTAGGAAAATATCATGGGGCACAGTGGCATATACAGGGTTAAAAGGCATATCATGGGGCACAGTGTCATTTAGAGGGTTAAAAGGCATATCATGGGCACAGTGGCATATAGTGGGTATAAGGCATTTCTGGGGCACAGTGGCAAGCCTGGAGGCAGATGTGTTGTTTTTTTTTATTTTTATAAATTCACATGTAAACTAAACCTTAAATACCCTTGTACTCTGGCTGCAGCAGAAGATGAGTACATCAGCCTAAGCTGTTTGTCCTCATCGTTGGCGGAGTATTGCTTACCAAGCCTGCGAGCTATAAATCAAGGGAAGCCTCTGACAACACATATTACCATTTAAGCACAGTGGAATGTATGCATTATATCAGAGGCTCTGGTAATATTTACATATACAGATTTGTACCTATAACCTTCCTTTATTAGCAAGCATGGAGGCTGCCATTGTTGTCAGCGATGTAATATTCTGTGTGACCTTCCCTACTCAAACATCGCACTGAGCTGATTCTTTATAGTAATGCTAATGAAGTCTTCCTACATAAAGAGTAGAGCCCTGCGCAAGACTGTCAGAGAGCAGAGTTCCCTGCAGCGCTGTGGGGAATTCTGTCTTACAGCTGGAGGGTGTATGCGCGATGGACGCAGAGAACCCCCACTGCTAACGGCAGAGTGGCCCATAGGGGGTTAAAAGGCATATCATGGGGCACAGTGGCATATAGAGGGTATAAGGCATTTCTGGGGCACAGTGGCAAGCCTGGGGGCAATTGTGCATAACTGGGGGGCAGGTTGGAAAATAAAAGGAAACAAAACAAAATATTTTTCTCAATCATAGCTTTTATTAAAAAAATAGTTCACATAGTTTACATGAATTAACATTTACTGGTAAAACTTTTTTCATATAGGGTCCTCTTATATTCAGGCTTTTTCTTTTTTTTTCTTTGTCCTAAATTAATAGTCACATTTGGGGGGGTCGTCTTATAATCGAGCAAATACGGTATATTGTGTAACTGCCCACAACACACAGAATACTGCCCGCACCCGCAAGTTTTTTTTACGGGACCCGCGGTATCCCAATCCTGATGTAGTTCTCTAATAGAGAATCAGGGTGTTTGGTTAGTAGACTAGGCCAAGATACTTGCTTACAGAGTGACCAATACACAGCTGTATGTAAAAACGAGAACTCTTCAAAAAGAAAGAAGCGCACTGTTCGCGATTGGTGGGAGATCCCCTTGCAATCGGTTTGCGCGTAAAGTTACACATTTGTGAGGCATATATATGTTGATGGAAGTGCAAAAATAAGTTTTTTGTACCGATCGACACAATTGGTGCCATCACCCCAGCATTCTTTGGAATTTGTGTGGTTTATATTTTTGTGGAGTATCCAGCAGCCGAGTGGTTAATACCTTGACGTGGTCGTATGTTTCCAAAGTTGGCCTACGGCTGCTCCTACTGTATGAAAGCTTCTCCATTAGGTCTTTAGTAAAAGTCATCTGTTAAACCAGATGTCTGAATGTGGCCAGTAGAGTCGAGTGCCAAACAAATCTTTCTGTAGGAAAGCGGCTAGCCAGAGAAGAGCTCTTTTGTCAGCAGTTTTTTGGGATACCGTCCTCTGCTCACGTAGCCTTTTAAAGTCCCCACCCTGACACAGGGAGCTGCACGTCTCCTGCACTCTGACTCAGCCAGGCTGCGCTCTCCTTCATTCAGGTCACTCACTTGTGTCTTATTTAGTGGTGTGCGGCAACAACGGCTCTGTTTGTTCCTTGGTAAGATGCTTAGCTAAATATTATATATATAATATATATTAATTAAATACAATTAAGTGCTTCTTTATCTCCTTGCTTTTCACCTAAACTATAGCACAAGCATCAAAATATGTAACAATTTTGAGTATGTAGTGTTTTCTCTGCTTCTCACGGAGATTACAGTTTAAACCATTTACATAAAAATAAGTAATCTACAGATTTCTGTTATCTTTTAGCAATTGTATATTCAGCTAACCTTAGTGGCTAGCTAGTCTGCCAGAGTTGAGTTGAGCAACCAACATACACACACTCTCACTCTCTCACTATACATATATTTCCAACCTTCCATCAAATGAGTGTTAAGTAAGTTAAGGTTTTTGGTTATGTACTTTGGATAGCTAACTCGAGTCTTCTTAGAAGAGAAACTCGCTTGCATTTTGAAAACTGAGTGAAGGTGTTTTGGTTGCCCTGCGATTGGTTAGAATTCTACAGCGGTGTTGTTTTATGAGTGGTCTGTTTGTTCTTTGTTTTAGGTTCAGTAATTAGTCCTAATGACTCTACTTCCGTTCCACACCAGAAGACTGGTTACCCATGTGTACAGTGGACTGGTCCCCAAATCACAAAAAAAGCCCATTGCTGTGGAAATGGCACGTCCAAGTTCCAGTAAGTGGCATATATGATGCAGAAGAAATGCCTAGCTGGCTGGCACGATTCATGCGGCATTGCTTTGACATTTTTACATTGTACAATTTCTGTACTTTACTTTCTGTGCATTTTATTTGCATTTATTTTTACATTAGAATGCATGTTTTTTTTTTGTTTTTTCTTTACGCAGACTGTGGAAGATGTTCGAGACATGCCAGTTATCACTGAATTGCATATGATAGCTGACATCTTTTTTCCTTGCATATGATATACTCAACGCTAGACAGCTCCAGCCCTGGCTTGGCAGACGATGTGTGCGGGGTCCATTCAGGCCACTATAAGCATGCTGGAAAGTGCTCCATTTTTGGTGCCACTGGCTTGACTTCTTCGGGCAGAGAATGTTAATATGCGTTCTCTTTTAGGGGTCTGCAAAGAACAGTAAACTATCAGACCTCCAATTGAAAGGTTATTAGGACAGTTCCAGACTGCTAAATAGATTGGTTATGGACATGGGTGTAGACACGGTAATCGAGTGCCATTTTCTTTAATTTTGTTTTCTTTCAGGCTTAGCTGATTTTCGAGAAGCCTTTGCCAAAGCGAAGCATGTAGCAGTGATTACAGGCGCTGGTGTCAGCGCAGAGAGTGGTGTTCCCACGTTCAGAGGTGCGGGCGGATATTGGAGGAAGTGGCAAGCACAAGTGAGCAATTTGAACCTAGTAGCGTCGATACTATACTTGAGTGGTCGTTTCACACATCTGTAACTGAATGGAGCATTAGAAACCTCATTCCTCTTACTGCTGAATGTCCAGAGCATTTCTAGATATAATTCTTTAATGAAGTAGAAATTTGTGTCATCCATAATTTCTGCCCAGCAACCTGAAACAGGGGGGGGGTCTATTTAATAATGTTGAACCAAAGTTCCTTTTTTGGTGCTTAAGTGTACCAAATACATATGTCTGAGTGGCACTGATAAATATTCTTTTGCATACCATACACCTGCCGACAAAGTCCCAGATTGCGCAGGACAACAACAAATCTGCCTCTGAGGTGAGGTTTGCCAAGGGACACTGGGTTTATACTGATTAAAAGTACAAATGCGCATCAGTGGTATGAATGTATTGTAATTAAGTGCAGTTGAGGTGAAAATGCCTCTTACTTTGCCCTCTTAAAGTAATATCAAACTCATTTTACGGTGAGCCTGTTAAACCGCAGGCCATAGATCTCTGGTGGATGTATCCTGCTTACTCAATCATTAAGTTCAGAGTCAGCAGAATCGAATGCAGAGTTGGATTCAGCCAGCAGGAAGCAAGAGAGAGTACTGGGGGTTTTGAATCAGAATAGTATAGTAATCGATTAGACAATTGTTATTCTAAGTAAGATAAAGTAGTTCGTTACACATGAACAGTTGAATTAAATAAACGAGCACTGAAAAACAACTAGGATTGTTGATTAATTCCCTGGTGCATCAGGCTTTCCAAATCCAAGATAAAACCAAGGAATGTCAGTGGAATACTGACATTAGCTCAGTCCTTGCTTTCGTTTTAATCCACTTCCTCTGCGTAATGATGTCATACTTCCTTTTTAGTGGGGCTAGTCTTTGTCACTCGCTGTTAATATATTTACCTTAACATCTTAAAAGGTGTAAACATTGGAAATTAATTATAGAAGTGTTACAAGTTATTTGCTTTTCATTGGAAGGGAAATGGAAATTTAATTATTTGTCCATTGAATAGTCGGCGCTGGATTATTCGATAGATATTAAAAGGGTTTAAACAGCTTAAAAAAATATACTGTAGATAATTATATGTAATATATTAAAATGGTATATAGTAATCTTGTGTCTTAGCCAACCTTTAACAACTTTTTTATTGTCATTTTAAATACTTTTAGCTAGCAGGTTAAGACTATTACCCCCCACACATTTTAAAATGTAAGGACGCCTACAAAAAAATTGAATGTTGGCCAGAATATTTTTTTCACCAATTTGTAAACTGTATGTGATCTGGATAAAACTAGAAATTTGACAAAAACAGAATAACTTATATTCTAATAACACATTTTAAATAAATAACATTTACTGAACAGAAATGGTACAGCATAACTCTCACCACAATATACTTAGCCAGACTTTGATAGTGGTACAGCATAACTCTCCTATCACTATAAGCTAAGCCAGACATTGATAGTAGTGGACCTTAACCCCCTCTTATTTTTATTGCTATCTACTAATATATTTTTTAGATTAGGTACTTATTTGGATATTACTGTGGGGAGTCTGTAATATGACATCAATGTTTTTGGTTTCAATTTGACCATAGTTATTGTAGTTTACCACCATGGGTACAATGATTTTCTTCTTATCTTCTTAAATCTGTTTATATCAATGAGCTTCAAATTGTATTATCCATAGTTTCTAAATTTAAATTCTTCCTTGATTTTGTTAGCCTGTTGGAGGACAATGTCCTTGTCTGTACAGTTTCTTTTAGCTCTTAAGAATTGACCCTTAGGTGTATTTTTCAGCCAGAGTGGCAGCTGCCATAATTAATGTATTATTGACATCTGTTGTTTCAAAATGTGTTTTGGTCTTAAACATGCTCTATATACAGTAAATATTTAGGGCTAGAAATGTAACCTTTTTTTAATGTAAGTTGATCTGAGCATAACTTTCACATTAATTATGTGAAAGAAATGACTCTAGAGAATCCACTGGGCCAAGTTGCTCAAAGTTTACCTGCTGACATGCTAATTAGAGAACATGGAGCGACTTATGGCCATTGAGAGCTGAATTGAGAACCACTATTATTGTTATTATTAGAATAGGGCTGAATACTGGGATTTTCACATGGAGGACACTTTAGGCATATTAAACTGAATGGTGATTGGTTCTAAAACAATGTGTAAAATATACTGCATTCCTACTACATGTACAAAGATAATTACAATTGGAGTTTACATTGTATTTGTTATATGTAACAGCACTTGGCAACACCCGAGGCCTTTGCCAGGAATCCTTCAAGAGTGTGGGAGTTTTATCATTACCGTAGGGAAGTGATGCTAACAAAAAAGCCAAACCCGGCACACATAGCTATCGCAGAGTGTGAAGCCCGACTTAGAAAGCAAGGAAGGAAAGTTGTGGTCATTACACAGAACATTGATGAGTTACACCGCAAAGCAGGCTCCCGAAACCTCTTTGAAATTCATGGTAAGTTGGTGTCTGCTGCTCATTCTCAATACTTCTGGACTTATTTTTTTTTTCTTTGTCATCAGAAGATATCTAGTTTAAAGCTTACTGTGAACACCACATACATAAACACTGGATACAATAATGTTTGTACCTCTTCATAAGAATCCATAGCATTAATTGTAATAGTGTGTTTTGTATTAAGTGAAAGCTAATAACAGTTTTCTCCTGGTTTCATATCTTGTGCACGTTTTGTTTGTACCTTGCAAGGACATACTCTCTATGCAGCACACTTTTACTTTTGTTAGTAGTTAAAGGCTGGTGTTGATACAAATGCTAACAGTGACATCAGCACAAGAACCAACTTTCTACTTCTGTGCCTAATACCTGATGATGATAGTTGGCTTTTGAGCTCAGACTCAACATTGCTGTCATTCTTTTTAATGATGTAATAAGGAAATATTTGTGTTCTTGTAAGCCAGGGCTGATTAACAATAGGGCAATTGGGCCCCTGTTGATTACTTGCTGCTGGGTAATTTATGTCTGTGCTACACAGCATTCATATAGTACTTCTTGTGCCAGATTGTGCGGGAGCCCAGACGGGGACCCACTTGGTGCAGGGTCTGCTCTCCTGCATTTTATTTACACAGACTCAATTATGGGCATCAGTGATGGCAGAGTCTGCTTCCTATGTTGTGACATGATCAGCCTGTAAGAGGCTCCTTTCTTAGTCTTTTTTTGTTAAGTTAAAAAGAAATGAACTATTAACATGTTATGAGTAAGTGGAGAGCAGCTCCCCAGTGGAAAGTTCATTCTGGGATGTCTATGAAGCCTGTATCAAGTACAAGTGCTGGACATTAAAATCCCCTGAAGTCTCACAACCAGGGAGTTTCCCTGTTTTCCAAGGGCAAGAAGAGGCCCTGAAGATATTTGAGCCAAGTGTGGCATTAACTGTCTGGGGACTGATTGTTTTGTCTGGGGAGGTTTTTCAGTGCTTGGCTTAGCTGGGTCTGGCAGGGAGGTATGGTTAATGGGTGTTTAGGCTGGTATGCATGGGCAAGTCATGTATAGCCAAAGGGGGCTCCAGTGGGTGCTAGGCTTTTTATTTATTTTTGGAGATGGATATAAACACAGCACAGCTAAGCAGATTTTGCAGCAAACCAAGGTTCCGGAAAAGTGTCATTTATGGTCCTCAGCTGGTTTTGTCACAATATACATAATAATTCCAGAGGGAGTCTCTTGTAATAATGTTGATCCAGGGCCACACCTGACCTTCATCTACTCCTGCTTCTAAGGTATATTATCAGACCAGTGCTTTATCAACAGAATAGCACATTCCTCTTTAAAACATTTCTAGTACTCTTCTGATCTTCAAAATGTTTCAAGTACATTCTGTGCTTTACAGGTGGTTTCTTAGTGCCAATTATATTCATAAATGATTCAAATCCAAGTGATGTCCTGAAGAAGGATTGTGTATTGAAGATGAAGAAGCTGCATTGTAGTTGTAGTTGTGGTTTGGGTGTTCACCACAGGCATTGTGGTTTTATTGAGTTAACCTTAATATCTTTTTTTTTTTTCAGCGGACCTATAAAATAAGCTTGACATTTATATCCCAGTGCCTCGCAAATGGTAGAGAAACTTTTAATTGTAGAATCGTGCTTGCATTGCATGGACTTTGTGACAAATTGTACACTGTACAAAGCTTTTGTAAAGGCTTTTTTATTATCATTTCTTTTCAGGTAGCTTGTTTAAGACGAGATGTTCCTCGTGTGGCAGTGTAAAAGAAAACTACAATAGCCCTGTGTGTCCAGCTCTTGCCGGAAAAGGGTAATATTGGTGGACTGTTTGGGCATGGTGAAAGTGATTTTATCATCTAGAAAGATGTTTATTTATTATCAGGTGGTAATACATATATTTAAACTTATTCAGGGACATTAAAAATATTAGGAATACAGTTCTTCTACACAGTGCCAAAAAGTTGAGCATCGTGTCGCTTGAAATATCTGCAAAGCTGCAGATCTCCCTTTCGTACTATATGTAAATGTAGACGGTGTACCGTATAGACAGTTTCTTTATGCCAGAAAGACGTGCAGATATCTGTAAAATGATTCAAATTGCATTACAAAGTAACATAAGAAGTGCTATTCAACCGCAAGTTAAATGAATACCTCACTGAGCAGTTATAGGACAGTTAATATGTACATTATCTCATAAAATAGTGATGTCCACATTACTTACATCATCTTTTCAAATTTGTCAGTGCTCCTGAACCTGAGGTGGAAGATGCCAAGATCCCAGTGGAGAGTCTTCCACGGTGAGAATTTTTGAGTCTTAGTACCTTAACAAATAACTAGAACAATCTTAATACAATTCTACCTAATTACAAAAAAGCACAAGAAACTTGTTGGTGGTGGACAAACTGTGCCACGTACCAGTGCAGAATTAACACAGACACTGATTACACACACGCACTAATGTGGTGTCAGTTATATGAATGATGTTCTGTTTTCCAGTGCCCATCATGCATGGTGCCTTGTGGAAGGCAAGTATCCGGGCTACTTATTTAGCTATAGTGGAATTATACAAAGAGAAAAAGCTCAAAAGTATTTACATAGAGCTTTCCTTAACCTCTTAAGGACAATGGGCGGTCCCTAAACCCATTAAAAACAATGCATTTTGATTAAGGGGTTAAATGTATCAAAATAAACATAACTTTTTAAGCATATGTACATTAGACAAGGCATATGAAGAATACTTGTGTCTTCCCGGGAAATCAAAGAAAATTGGTTGTACTGAGGCTCAAGGGCTCAAGTTTGTCTAGTCCTACTCATTGCATACAATGCGGGGTTTTCAGGACAATATACAATTGTGAAAAACATTACGCTCAGGTTGGTTAAAGGCTATCAAAAAGCCAAATTAGTTCCTGCTTGTTGCCAGTGCTTACCAACTATGTCAATGTTGATGTCTCCATTTATTAGTAATGGTGGTATTTTCAGTCTGTTTATTTTCTTATCTGTAATCAGGTGTGAAGAAAATGGCTGCAGTGGCCTCCTCCGGCCCAATGTTGTATGGTTTGGAGAAACTTTAGATTCCAATCTTCTAGGAGAAGTGGAAAAGGAACTGGAAATTTGTGATCTCTGTTTGGTGGTATGTTCCTTTTGTGTGTGCAAATCCTAAAAACTAATATAAATGTAAAACATTTTGAATACTTGTTCATTAGCAGTCAAGAATAAAGAATAACCCTCGTTATTGGTTGTTGTTCCCATAGCAACCAATGGTAAAGACCTGGTAACTGGACAATTTTTAGGCCACTATCTATACTATACAGTGGGGACACTACAGTGATCATGTGGACTATAATGCATACAATAGTCACATTTAGGTTAATGGAGGGGGTTGCATGTAAATGCATACAGGGGGGCTGAATCGCAGCGCATCTCCTGCACATTAGAGTGCATGCATACATACTCCCCACTAGTCGGCTGCCTCTGGCATTGCACAAGAGTTCCAGGGGATCTTACAAGAGGGCCTGTGTTGGGCAATGGACCGCTGCCTGTTAACGTGTATCACATGCTATTCCGATACCGGTAAGTAAAGTTATCCCATGGTAAGCAGAGTTAAAGCAAAATGAAAACTTGGTGTTTATGCTCCTGTTCTCCGTTATTTTATATAGCATATTGTCAAATTTACAGCAGGTAGTGCAAAATACAAAATGCCTTCTGAAAACCATACAAGTTTCTGTGGAGGCTAACAAATAGATTTGTAGAATTTATGCATTTTTGTGCCGTGATATATATATATATATATATATATATATATCACGATCGTCTGTTCTGTACAGGTTGGGACCTCTTCGGTTGTGTATCCTGCTGCCATGTTTGCACCGCAAGTGGCAGCTAGAGGGGTGCCAGTAGCCGAGTTTAACATGCAAAGTACACCAGCCACAACAAGCTTTACGTAAGAAACGATTTACTTGCTATACATTCTCCTACTTGTAATGTTTTTTAGTTGACGTTGCTGATTACAGGTCTTCTATTTTTTAATGTTTAATTATATATTATGAAACTGAGTAACCATATCAACAAGGCTCCTTTACTTTGTTTGCAGATGCAAATGTAGTGCTAAATTTTTTTTATATTGATTGTGACTGCAATGTTCATCACAATGCATTCAAAACATTTTTTATTGGATAGTCCTGCACAATGTTTTTTCCATTGATCCCTGTCTTAAGAAAAAGTTGTGTTTTTATGTTTTTTGCTTGTGTAATGTGATGTCTCGTGCCCAACCGCTGTTGCACGTGATGTGGCAATACCAACGTGAGCAGCAGCTTCTCATTAGGAGCAGCATTTTTGTGAATGTATAAATTCTGACACCTGACAAATCTTTCATGATCATAGTCGGGCAACACAGCTAAACCTCTTCCAGCGTACGTGCTCGGACACACACTGGGAGTACATATCTATGTTTACGTATCCCTAATGCACTACTATTCTACTATAACAGTTTAACCTAGTAACAGATTTTGGCATACAGGGCAATTTTCAAAATCATAGTAGGAGGGACTTAAATTTTTATTTAAAGGAACAGTCTTCAAATGCAAAATTCCTTTAAAAATGAAGCTAGTGAAAAAGCCATTACCCGAAGAAATTGTAAAGTCTGATAGCAATGAAATTGGAGATATATTCCGAGATGTATGTGCATTATATTAGAACACAGCCTTGGACTATGTAATTACAAATGTTCCTTGAAATAAAATGGAGCGTTAACACAAAGTTATAATCATTTTTGTTCTCAGCTTTCATTTTCAGGGTCCCTGTGGAACTACTTTGCCTCCTGCACTTGCCCGCCATGAAACGGAACTTATTTCTTGAACAGCAGATGCATCAGGAGGTCGCAGTACATGATTTCACTTGGAAGGCGATGCTAATTTAATGTATGGACAAATCAATATCATACAGAATAGCAGGCCAACTCCCGGATGCACTTTAAATTTCTTTTGCACCAAATATACATGTAAAGCTCATGATTGATTTGTAAACAAAGATATAAACTCCAAATACGTTTGCTCCCCGAGGCTGTTAAATCGAGTGGGTGCATATTATAAAAAAATATGCAAATATTTCATGGCATGCTCTACATTTTTGTTACAACGCTAGATCCTAATTACACATGCATTGTATACTGGTGTGTGTTAGGTGAGGGAGTTACAGAAGTTAATGTATGAATGCTTGCATCTGTACATATCCATATGGATATCCACATGTTCTTAAAATGGGCGGTTTATAGCATGATTACATAGAAGTTTCTTTTTAAATGTTAATTACACATTAAGCTGCATGATTCTTGGTGATACAGCACTATATACTTTTGATGCTGGGAGAGCAGTGTGCATTACTATTACTGTACAGTAGGGGGAGCTTTGCTTTTGGACGGCTCTCCACTGCAAAAGAGGGGCTTATGGGAGAAAGGAAAAAAAAAAAAACCGTTTGCAAGTGATTTGTGTATAATTGAAACAGTTCAGCTCACCACCTTCACTGAGCCAACCTTGTCTCCTGCAAGGTGGGTCAAGTAATCTGCATATTATATAATAAAATCAGTGGCCTTTTTTTGAACACCTTCACAGTTTACCTGTGCATTATGTTTAGCGAAATATAGCCCTGCTTGCAGGAGGAATGTCTGGCGGCTACGTCATTCTTCAATGTGATTTGGTATCCCTTTCGCAAGGAAGTTTCTTCGAAACCTGCATTTTCTAGGCGTAGAACACTGAGGTAAAATGCAAGTGCTCTTCTTACATACAATGTTTCCATTTTGTCTTTCCAGCTCCAAAATACACCAAAAAAATGTATAGCAAAAATCTAATTGATTCACTTTTTGAATGGACAGGTTATTTTTCACTTTCTAACAGTGGATCCATTGTTTTAACAAAAACAGATTTTGTTTTTTGAGAAACGGGTGACTGAAGATTTCGTGGGGGAATTCTTGCCTCCCAGCCACTAACTGTGTCTGTAGTGGCAGATGTTGGAAAATGAATGTTGTACCAAAATCTGCTCTGATGCAACAGATCCCCAGAACCTGTACTGCTGCTGTTATTACACCTTTTGTGAGCATTGGGTGTTTAATTGAGCTACTACCATCAACATCTTTGAAATCCAATGAAAATGTTTCATGTTGTTTTTGCTTACAGTTGTTACACTTGTAATTGTAATATCCAAGCTAATAAATTTGTCAGAGTAATAACCACTGTAAAGCTACTCTGTCATTATTTTTTTTATAAAACAAATGTAATGCATTAGTTTCTCGTGATTACTCAAACGTCCACTAAGTACCCACCTCTAAAACGTTAGCATCTCTAAGTCGTTCTAAAGCCGCAGTTATATAGAATATAGAACCTTCAATGTTTTGGTTCGCACACCGGACCTTTGTCAAGATCGCTGTATGGCACGATTTACTAAAAAAACGTTATAAAAATGTTATATTTTCTGCATGTGTTAAAATGTATGAGTGTTAGCATGAGTGTGAGGATGACTGTGTACATGTGTTAGTGTCAGTGTGTATTAGTGTGGGTATGAGTAAGTGTGTGATGAAAGCATGAGTGTTAGTATACGGATGTTTGTATCAAGTGTGTGAGACTGAGTGTGTGTGTAAAATGTGTGCCGAAGGGGGAGGTCAGCGGCAAGGGGCCAACGGGGATATATAACCAATAATAGTAAATATCTACTGGTCCATCTGAGTTAAAGGGGCATCGCCAGTGTGTATCTTTTTTATTGTCAAAAGTGAAGATACACAAAACCCAAGTGTGCGCCTCACCATGTATTCAATTGTCAAAAAGGGACTCATTTGTATTGGGTCAGTCAGTTAGTAGTCTGGGTAGAGATTATGTGACCTGTTAATAGCAATGTATGATTGAACAACGCAATCAGCGCGATTTAACTAATACACCCTGCTCGTGCGTTAATGAGTACACCGCCTAGCCAGCAGGTGTCGCTGTGCATTAGTGAAGCGGTGCCAGTACGGCGTGCAGGGAGGATACGTGTTTCCGTTTCTTGTTGGCTGCGGCTGTACACAGAGCGGCAGCATGAGTCCGGATGAGGAGTACGGCTCTCCGAGCGAAGATGATGAGGCACCCGAAGAGGTGACTTTTCAGAGCGCTAAGAACCAGGCGGAGGAGAACACGAGGAAACGGCAGCAAGCCAGCAAGAGGTAACAAGAGAGTGCCCTGTGCAAACCTCTCCGGTTACCAGACCTTGGAACCACTACTCCTCTTACTAGACCTACAGGTTCTGACGTTTCAGTGTATCGTGTATGTTTCTGTGCTCGTCCACACGATTTGTTGGATCCCCCGATCCCTTTTGGGGTCACAGTAGGTAACCTCCAGCAGTAGAACAGATGAGAAGCTGTAAGCAAGTTTGTGTGTTTGGCGCAGTGGGTTTTATTTAGTGCCCTTTGGTTCTTTTAGTTTATTCACGATTTGTATGTATTGGCAGGGAGAAGGCACTTCTGAAAGAGAAGAGAAAACTCAAGGAGGAGCTGTTTAAAGAACAGAAGGTAAGTCATAACTGAATTGATACCAGAATACCTTATTTAAATTGAGAAACTAAAACTATGATTGAGAAAAATGCATTTTTTTATTTCCATTTATTTGCCAACCTGCCCCCCGGATATGCCTTATCCCCCCTATATGCCACTCTGCCCCAGATATGCCTTATACACTCCTATATGCCACTCTGTCTCCCTGATATTCCTTTTAACCCCTTATATGTCACTCTGCCCTCCCTGATATTCCTTTTAAACCCCCCCATATGCCACTCTTACCCTCCCCAGACTTACCAGTGCTTCCATAGACCTGTCCCCTGTGCTTCAGATTCCTTGGTGTGTAGTGGGGGGCAGCGGGTGCAGGCCTGTGCGATGCGCGCTCAGACAACCTCCGCTGTTGCTGCCTGCATTTCCGCCGAGTCTTCTATGAATGAGCCCCAGAAGGTCATGTCATGCCGGCGCTCCGTCATAGAAGCCCCAGAGGTAGTGCGCACAGACCTCCACCGGCTGCCGGAGAGAGGAGGATCCGGGTCCCCGGCAGCGCTTGTAGTCGGACCTCTGTGTTTGGATTAGAAGACGACCTCAAATATAAGACGATTGTTATTTGCTCTGAAAAATCCATGTCAACAATTTATGCAGAGCTTCATACAATACATCAATTCTAGGGGAATGACAAGACTAGCATTGACAATACATGTTTTTTTGCATGAATGCTATATTTGGCCTCTTGTCCTTCTTCTTTTTTGTATATGATCCCAAAGATGTAATAGAATGTGGGATTTCCTTTCCAATTTCTAATAAAAAAACCTCTAATGGTTGTTGCTAATTGATTTAAAATTACAGGGAAGGGGGTTAGCTGTTTAATTTTGCTTTATTTAAATAATGTGATTGAGTGGGTCTCAATTTGCATTAGTAGATCCTCAGACATACTAGACAGATTAAAGGTGTTGCTCTACCTGCTGAACTGTCCGAAATTAAATGCAGCATTACAAATTATCATTTATAGAATGCCCAAATCCATGCTAGTAATTACAATTTTGTTCATGTTTGTGGAGATCACTTGCCCATGCAACACAAAAGCAGGCGCTCAGTGGTAGTTTCATGGTTTTATTTCTAGTAGGGAGCCCAGTTAATGCTGTGTCTAATTGTAACAGCACCTTGAATTAGTTTCTAATTGTTGATCAAAGGGTTATCTTCTTACATGCTAATTAGAGAGGTCCCTAAAACTGATCATGGTAGCCGGAGGCTGAATTGGGCACCACTCTGACTATTACGTGTACCTATACACAATCTGCTGAAGTCCATAGTAATTCCAACATTTGGACCCCTAAGCAATGCCTGTACTGCACTGTGTGTTGAAGACCCAAATTACTTAAAAGTCATGTTATTGTTGTCATTGCTGGGTGTTTTTCTTTTATTTTTCTTCTGTTATTTCCAAACTTACAAATCTTATCTTTTCTGTAGAAGAGAAAGTTGCTCTCTCAGGACATCCTTCAGACCATTGCTTCTACTCCAGTGCCGTAAGTGTCTTAAAACCTCTCAGATCATGAAACTTTGTCATAGAATAAAGTTTAAACATCTAATAAAAAAATGGAACAAACTTTTGGCACATAAAAACTACATGTGTTAAATGTTCTATCCTGACCCGAAGGCTTTTACGTTGATATTAAAGCTTCAGCCATCGTGCCACTTTCCTGCCACTGATTGGCTGCTTCACACAGCCAGTCATTGACGACTAATGTTGCACCATGAATGAAGAGGGGCTGCAGCTTCTAGGTCATGTAGGCACTCTTTTAATTTTGGAATATATACTATAATAGAAAGTTTCTGTCCATGAGACTGTTGGAAAATAGATTACTTAACTGTCACATATCTCATTGAGTCTTTGCTGTACTATTTTTTTTACTATTTCTATGGAAACTATACTTTTGAGAAATAACGCCTTGTTTGAAATAAAACATAAATGATGCTGACTTAAAATGTTGTCGCTTTACAGGGAGGAGAAGCTGAAAGATGCAGTTGAAATACAGAATCAAGGTATGTTGGCATGAAACACATCGGTCTCTACTTTCGTGGACAAAGGGTCTTCCAGACAAAGTTCACTTTTTAATAGGAAATAGATCCTCCTCTCTGGCAGCCGGTGGACGTCTGAGCGATGTGCGCAGACATCATCCGCTACTGCCAGCGCTTCCTCTGTGGCTTTTATGACGGTGCTGCCGGCATTTCTGCAGGGGCTTCTATGATAGAGCACCGATGACAAAAAATCATTTTTCTCAAATATGAAAAAAATTGTTTACATGTGAATTAATATTTACTAGTAACTTTTTTTTCCTATAGTGTAGTCTTATATTCAGGCTTTTTCCTAAATGAATATTCAAATTTTTGACGGTCTTATAATCGAGCAAATACGGTAAATTAAATTATACAGGTAGATGCACATAAAGTATGAAGTATATTGCAATACATGTTCAGCTTAGTTTCTGAAGCTTGCCCTTTGGTGTAGTTCTAAAAAAGTTTTACTGTGCTTGTATCGCTCAGAGGAGAACGATTCTTGGGTACAGTGTCACGGAAGTTCTAGAAAGACTACATAACTTTTCTTTTATGTAGTGATCATATAAAATAAACTTTTCTGTCTTTTCAGATGATACAGAAGCGAAGAATCATGCCAAGAAAACAAAGGAAAAGAAGCTGTTGCCTAAAAAAAGGTGACATTCTGATTCCTTAAACTCTTGTCACTGAGAAGCAAAGCCCTTGTATTACACCCCCCTATCTCCATATGTTTTAAAAATCCTTTTACCTCCCATACCTTCTGTTACACATTTTATCACCTCTCCCACTAAATATATTTTCTTTTCTATTAATAGGAAACTACTTCCTTCCTCTTTCATAACTATTGCTTCAGCGAGCATGTGCTAATAATGCCACTCGCTTTTTCCTATAAAAATAATAAAAAGAAATGGATCAGGCTCTCTACTCTTGCCAAAATATGTATGTTTTGTATATTGTTTTCCACAGGCTGCAAAACAACTACAGTGTAGTACATTTGGAAGATTGCAGTATGACACAGCTACAAGAGCAGAAAGCAAAAGAATTCATTCAGAAGCAATTGTATGGCAGAGGAAAAAACAGGACAACAGGTAATGAGGAAATGATCCATCTCTGTTGCATATTGCATTGTCAGTAAGTTTTCAGGTGCTTATAGGTTATCTTGGTGCCTTTTTAATTTTATTTTGTGGTATGTGTTTTCAGTACCGGCCAGGTAAGTAATGCAGATATTTGCAACTAGGACTGTGCTGTTCAGTCGTCGGCACTTTACTCATGGCTTTTACCAGAAGAACCTGTGTTATACTTAGTTTTGGTTACTTAATTGTTTTTATGCAAATCTACACACTTATATACCGTATTTTCCGGCATATAAAACAACCTTTTAACCCGTGAAAATCTTCTCAAAAGTCGGGGGTCGTCTTATACGCCGGGGTACTGAAACTTACCGAGCAGGAGATTCCCCACGAAGCCATGAATCTCTAGGGAGGGGCGAGCGGAGAATCCGCCTCCCCTGGGCCGGTCTTCAGGGCCGCGCCGAGGTAGGTGCAAGATCGTAATCTCCCCAACTAGCCCTGATCAGCGGGCGCCTCAATGATCAGGGCTGGTTGGGGAGATCACGACCTCCCTCTAACTAGCTCAACATTATGGAGCTTGAGGCCTGGCACTTCAGACCTCTGCTTCCGTGCTCCGTAGTCACTACGCGCCAGCTATTGATGCCAAGCGCGGGGTTGACGTCATGTCCCGGCGCTCGGCATCAATTGCCAGTGCGTAGTGATGAGGGAGCAGTAAAGCAGAGCTCTGAAATGACAGACCTCACACTCCCACAACTGGATGGAAGATAGAAGATGAGAAAGGTAAGAGATGGGGAGAAAGGGGTGTAAGGAAAATACCGTTTTTGCTCTGAAAGCAATGATCATTGTGCATTGGGTTTGTCATATAGATTTGCTTTGTTTCTTACCTCTTACAGCCAATGAATTTCTGTCAATGACAAGCAAACGAGAAGCATTTAAAAAACCGGCAGTCCAATTTACAGACAGTAATTGGGGTATGTAATTGTATTACATGTTGCATAGTTCTCCTCCTATGATTGTGCAGTATCATTGCATTTTTGAAAGTTTTACAATGTATATTTGCATGCCCTTGCTTGTATAATAAAGCGCTATACTTTAAATATTTTATTAGCCAAAGATGAGAAGATAAAAGCAGAAAAGTTCACCATTGCTTGGAGAAACAGACGAAAACTGTGAAGTTACCTGGAAGAAAGGTGGTTTAATTTAAAAGGACTAACACCTTAAACAATATTGTTCCCCAAGCAGGCACAAAGCTTACTAGTTTGTACAGTGTTTATAGACTGATATGAAACATCTTGCATTGCTTTGGTCAAAGACTAGCCAAAATTCCCTACCCTCTCCTTTGCATTGTTTCTTTCAAATATGACATGTTTATGGGATGGGGAAGTTGCTGCTATCTGCTGTACAGAAAGTGATTGTTTAGTTTTATATCTTACCTAGTGACTGTGTGTGTGACACAACCCTGTTTTCTTTCATTAAAAAAACACAAATGAAATAAAGTTGTGAGTTATTGCTGCAGATCCTAAACCTGAATTTATATACGTTGCAAGGTGGCATTGAAGCCATTTAAATGCAGTGTATGGTGTGTTGGGGTGTTATTCTGCGTGGAACACAATGTATCATCATCGCTGCCTGGCTAACCTCACAAGCTGTGGAAATATGTACTAAGCAGTTTAGCAAATAATGGCAGATGGCTTGTGTCCTCCCCCCTCACGCAGTCTGACACAAGCCAAGGATTTAGGCCACTCTGAAAGATGTTAGGCTGTTTATCCAGAGTTGTTCTAAGCAGCTTGCGGAATTGGTTTGCCAATATCATCACTGTACTTTGACTTTCTTTTTATATTATATATGGTTAGTATTTGGCCCAAAGTGATTGGAGTATGACATAATATCCCTTAAAAAGTAGCACTCCCTAGATACAAATTTACCATGTCATGCCTCGGTCTTAACATTCTTTATGATCTTGCACCGTAACCTATTTGGGCAGAAAAGGTCAATTCAGACATATGTCCCTAAGTAACACAGAAAACATGTTTTAAAACTGCTTTACTTTTACAGCTGCTTTAAATGGTTTAGAAACATCTACATGATCCAGTGGATATAAGACTACAGTAACAATGTCAGTGGAGGAACATGTTGACAGTTTGGTAATGGAATTTGAAGAACGTTACCATATTAAAGCGGTTTTAAACCAGTACAAGGATAATGGAAACAGATGGCTGACCTTTTTGACCTGCTGTACAGGAGGCTTATTTTTTGGATATAGTGTAAAGACAATCTGAGCAAAGTAAACCTGCGAATGAGCAAAAAACATTCTGCACATCTGAGAATTGTAAGCAAAAGAAATACCACTGCATACAGACTCTTAGAGCGGAGTAGTGTGTGTGCATGTGTAGTGTTAGTATAAACATTTGCAAGAAAAAGTGAACCCTTTGAAATTACCCATATATTGTTCTTGTCCATATTTAATACATTCAAACATTGTGGG